>CM017580.2:7292433-7388585 GCA_007844105.2 Rhamnella rubrinervis | reverse complement strand
TGCATTTCTTAAAAATATGTGTTTTAATTACATACTTGTGGAGCTTTCCATGGACAATAGTTTTGACAAATCTTTTTGATTAATAATCTCAACCGCTAAAATTTCATATATGGTGAATACAAATTCATTCATATTTAAAAAGAAACAAAAAGAAAAAATGGAAAAAAAAGAAAGGAAAACTTACCAAAGTTAAAGAACTTACCAGAGTTAAACAGTAAATAAAAGTTACAGATCGGTACGTAGAAATTGAAATAACTAATTATGCACCGTTTAGATTAATCAATCTAACACTACCACTGCAAATAGGACCAGAAGCTCAACTGCAGCCAATGAAGAGATGGAACAAATGCGGCAGAGGATATCCATACTTGAGCAGGCACTTGAAACTGTGGGACTCAGCTTAATGTTGTTGAAGCAACAATCATTCAACAGACAATGAGTAATTCCAGTCCCTCACACTTGGTCTCGATGTTTATTGTTATTATTTTATTAGTAAGTTTATTTTTATTTCCCTCAAGAATGGCAGCTAATTTAATTTGTGACAAATTTTGGGGACACCACATGCAATTTTGGGGTTCCCTCTAGATGTTCAGTGCCACTTGGTGACCCATCACCGCGACAACAGGTATAATATCTGTATTTATACTTAAAAAAATAAATTTCAGAATTATCATTCAAAATAATTTTAATTGATTATGTTTTGATTTTTAATATCTTATTGAACATGTGGCAAAATTGTGCTTGTGGGAATGATTGAAAATATTGTTGCTGTACGTAGTGATGTTATGCCTTCTACACCTAATGATTTATGTCATGTATTCATGTAATGATTGAACAAGTTTTAAATCCACTTGCATGGTTACTTATACGTTCATTTGATTTGTCAATTGTGGACGGAGCATGACCATCATTTTGTGTTTTTACATATCTAGTCATTTGTATGGAAGACGAGATAAAATTTAAATTTGACGATTTATTTTCTTCTATAATACATTAATTGTTTCTGCTTTTGTAACTATTTACAGTTGTTTTTGCTTGTTAGTATTCTGTTGCATTTCAGATGGACTTCAACATATCTAATGAAAATTTGTACATTGAGCATTTGAGAATAGTGGTATTAGATTATAGTTTAACATGGTATTAGAACGCAAGTTACGAGTTCAATCCCTGTTACTTTAAGTTTTCAAAATTAATTCTGCTTTCACGCGTTGTTGTATTTCAATCCCTCTTACTGTTAGCTTTCAAATCAATTCTACTTTTACGTGTTGGATTGTACATTTTGTTTTATCTTTCCATCTATAACCGAAGAATGGATAAGATTCTTCTCTCATGTTGCAAAACGGAAGAATGGGAAATTTTTTTCAATAGTCTCAAGCCCTAGAAGTGCATGATAAAAAACTGGTTTTTTACATAGATAATCCAGTTTTATTAGGGATTTTAAAAATATCACATTTTAATAAATTAAACAAAAATAATCAATAGTCAAATTCTGTCATTTAGAATTATTTTTTACCCTGTCTTTAGTTTTCTGTTTTGGTTCCTGTTCTCTTTTTTCTCCACCTTCTAGTTTACCGCTACACATTACAGAGTGACATTGTTTTCTTTGCTTTTCTTCCTTTCTCTTCTCCTAAAGTTATGCTGCTGCTGGAGTCATCATGGTATCATCAACGTCATCTCTTAAAATCATAGAAAACCATAGAAGTTATAGAGAAATTATAAAATAATCATAGAAAACTATAGAAATCATAGAAGACATATAAAATTATAGAAAACAATAAAAGCTATAAAGAAATCATAGAAGTTATAGAATAGGCAAATATCTATTTTCTTACCCATCAAGCCGTCACCTTCCTCAATCTTTGGTTCTTCTTCTTCTTCTTCTATATTTGTCTGTGGAAAAACAAACCCAGAAAAAGCCAAGTTACAAAATTTCACTCATTCTCTTCTTTTTCTTCTTCTTCTTCTTGTCAATGTTGTGGGGATATCTGCCTTTGTATCAAAGAAATGGAAATAATTTTGAAATGTGAAAAGGGTTCTTGAGTGCCCATCATATCTTTTTATTTTTAAAGGAGGCTAGAGAAAGAGAGGGTGGGGGTCAGGGAAGAAGACAAACATATGCAATAACTCACTACACATAAAAAGCCCTTAAACAAATGGGCACGCCAAGTACGGCAACAAATGGGCACACATGGCCGCGCAGGTACATAACATGCACAAGTTGGGTTTTATTTTTTTTTGAAGCATATGTATTTTTATTTAGTTTTCTCTCTGCTTTAGAAAAACATGTTTTAGTTGTGGAAGACAACCATTTCATAATTATGCTATGGTTTTCTTTCATTTTCTATGATCTGTTTATGGTTTTCTATAGTTTATTTATAGTTTTATATTGTTTTTATTTGCTTTTTATGACTTTTCTATGATTTTTTATGATATTTTATGGTTTTCTATTTATATGGTTTATCTATAACTTTTAATGGTTTTATATGATTTTTTTATAGTTTTTCCATGAGTTTTACATTTTGTATAATTTCTATTATTTTATACAGTTTTCTATTTATTTTCCATGTTTTAAAGTTTTTACGTTTCAGTTTTTCTAGTTGCTTGTTTTCTATAATTTTCTATAACTTCTTTTATTTCTTTAAAGATTTTTATGCTTTCATGATTTTATATTGTTTTTATGTTTTTTTTTTTTTTTATAGTTTCTATAATTTTTCTATGATATTCTATAGTTTTAGGAGATGCGATGATGATGGCATGGTGGCTCAGCAGTGTAGCATGTCTTTAGGGAGAGAAATACAGAAAAGCAGGAGGCGATGTCACTCTGTAATGAGTCATGGTGGCCTGAAGATGAAGAAAAAGAGAATGAGAAAAAAAAATTAAAACAGGATAAAAGAGTAATTCTAAGTGATAGAATTTGACTTCTAGATTATTTTTATATAATTTATTAGAATATAATATTTTTAAAAAACCTTAATAAAATTGGGTTATCTATGTAAAAAATCCATAAAAAATCATAAATACTGTAGGGGAAATTAAGTGGAGTACTATAGACTCAAAGTAGAAAGGTGTCTCTAACTCTCCCTTCCGAACACAACCCCCCTAGAGTTGCTAGGTGCGGAAGTAAAATTAATCTTTGATCATACGTAAGCTTCCCTTGTATGAAATGGCCACTTCAAATCGGTTTATTGCATCAAACTGGAAGATTTCATTTGTTTGATGAGAAATAAAAAGAATATCGAAAATTCAAATGGATCAAGCTAAAGTAACTACTTTAAAAGTAAGAGAAAGAAATGCAACAACTAGAGTGGGATGGTCAAAGGCAACAACTGAAGTGGAATGGTCAAAGTTAAAAAAAGGATTCTTCACTTCTTTATCTCATTCAAAATCGTCCTAAGTGATATTGAAAGAAGAACTCATCTTCTTCCTTTTTTGACTACCTTCCTCGTATATATATGATTGAATCCACTTGATTTCTAAAAGGAATTATTGATCCTTAACTTTTCAAGGAATGCTACATCAATGTTGTGCATGATTGATTTTTCTCAATCATTTCCACTTAGTTCCAAAAAGCTAGTCTTTCATATGTTGTTGTGAGTTCAATCTTTGTTATTGTTAGTTCTCAAAATTAATTCCACTTTCACGTGTTAGGCGCCTTCTGGGTTGTCTCCATTCCGGAGATAAGTTCGAGCTTTGAAGAACTGTGATATTTGATCATCGTATTAATCCTATTGTCCAACTCTTAACAACCAAACTCTTTGTCACTACTGGTGTTCAATACTATCAGACCATGCCGACATGGACAAATTTAATTGATTTAGCCTTATTAAATTCCTATATCAAGTTTTAAGATAAAAAATTAATTAATAACTAATCATCAATTGTCATATGAGCAAATGATGAGTCTGATATTAATCACCAATAGTGACAAATAACTTTATTAATTAATAAAATATTGGAAACTTTTTTTTTCACACAAAACACATATATTGCTGTGATTTTCTTTATTATTAGTTTTTGTTGAATTTTTTTTGTTGTATAAACGGTAAAAAAAAAAGATTAATCTTACAATTGGCATGGGATATTTCTCCTTAAATGATGATCTTTATCCTTCAAAACAAAAAAACATTGCAACTAAGTGATCTAAATCTTTTAGATGAGCCATGCATTTCTTAAATATATGTGGAGATCATGGAGAAAAGATTTTGATAAATAATCTTAACCGTTAAACTTGTCATATATGGTGTTTACAAATTCATTCATATTTAAAACTTAATTACCAAAGTTAAACAGTAAATGAAAGTTACAAATCAATAGAATTTAAAATAATTATGCACCATTAGATTCATCAATCTAACACTACCGCTGCAAATAGGACCAGAAGATTAACTGCAGCCAATGAAGAGATGGAACAAATGCGGCAGAGGGATATCCATACTTGAGCAGACACTTGAAACTGTAAGGGCTTGATGTTGTTAAAGCAACAATGATCGAGTAATTCTACTCCCCTCACCCTTGGCCTCGGTTATACTCTAATTGTAATTATTATTGTTAGTAATTATTACTATTATTATTACCATTGTCCATCGTTAATAATCTTTAATATCAACGGCGGGCCGATCCCTTCCTTAATCCTATGCGATCTACTGGGCCATAGGTATGTCGTTAATAGTAGGCTAAATATAAATCATCGTTAATAATTTTATTTTTAAAACGGTCTTCAATTATAGGGAAAAAAAAATGGACCACAATCTTTATAAATTTCCTTATACGTGCGTAGAAATTTCAAGATAATGCCCTTGTAGCATTGTAAGAGAAACATATATAAAAGTGACAAAAGGTATTAATTTAAGGAATTTTATTAGCTCAGTAATTTACTTCTTTTTCAACACCAGTGCCAGAAATAGTATATCATCAGAAGTTGCCGTATGTTCTTCGGCTCACATTACCTGTGCCACTGGCAACCCCACAGGGTCTTCTCTTGATAACCATCATTGAGTTAATTAGTATTTAATGAATGTGACAAGTTTATTATAAAATGCATGAGTTATAAAAATAAAACATAAAAAATCTTTTGGGCGAAGACTTAAATTGTTTATAACTAATTGTTATACTAAGCTAATTAGCAAAAGACAAAACTTTTTTTGTGCTATAAATGATTCCATATATGAACACAAAATTATAACTTTGATCAAATTGAAAAATTCAAACGCTTCTTGCATTTTTGCACATAAAAAATCAATAAATAGTCCACTTAAAAAATTATGATGATGATGTAATATATATATATATATATATATATTGCAGTATATCATCGGCTTGATGTGCATGGAACTCGACTTCTAGTCGCGTTGATGAATTGCTACAGAAAGTCACCGATGCACATCAGTTTCATATAAGACTTTTCACTGTCTTGATCTTTACAACACTAATTTTTTAAAAGCATTATTACAGCCGAGGGTTGTTCGATAATTGTGAGGTTTGTCTGTGAATGGAGTCCCCACATTCATAAAAACCAATATTAATATTTACGGTGGGTGAGAAATCAACAATACAATACAGCTGGAGCTGTAATTTTTTAAGAATATTACAGCTGGAGTTGTTAGATGATTGTGAGGTTTGACTGTGAATGGAGTTCCCACGTATGTACATTCATATTCTATATTCATAAACCAATATATATATATATATATATATATATATATGGTGGTGGGTCAGAAAATAACAAATTAAACAACCAATTAATCAAAAAAAAATTGTCCTATTAATTAATTAATTTTAAAAGTTGGCGACTTGTTTTATTTCCTTTTCAAAAAATACATAAAAATAAAATATTTTAACAAATTGCAAAATAGGTTCACACATGCAAAGTGAACAACGCAAAATCAACACGTGTGATTGGATTATTCCACAAATGCAGTGCTGCACATTCATCAGTCTCTCTGCTTTCTCCTTTGTCTCTGCCAAGTTCCAACAACAGAAAATGGAAACATATCCCTCCTCCTTCTCCTCCTCATCTTCTTCTTCTTCATCATCACCGGCAAAAAAACAGTGTGTTCTTGAGCTTTGGGGTGACACCCGCAGTAATTTTACGAGTCACCTCATTATGCCTTACGCAAGGTTGGGTATTTAGTATCTTCAAGGATGATTACAAACTCCCCAAAGGCAAAGACATAGAAACAGATTGACGAACGCCATCGAAGATTCGCATTTCACAGTCGTTGTTATATCAGAAAAGTATGCCGATTCAGATTGGTGCTTGAAAGAACTTGCCAAGATTGTGAAGTGCATGGGAGACTCTGGACGGATTCGGACAATTTTCTACCATGTTTATCTATCTCATGTAAGGGACGTTGTTTGAACTGATGCAGAGAAGCAGAAGGATAATAGTTTTTGGAAAGCGTTGAGGGAACGCTTTCCAAGGCACTCTAAATATTTGGAAAGCTGGACGAGTGCACTTGTCAGTCGCCTACAAATATGCAGACCATATAAAACGTAATACGTAATTACAAAATGTTTCTTCTTTAATTTGTCTTCGTCTAATTTTATTTTCCCATTTATATATTTTTGAGTACTTCGATTTTTTTTCTTTTCTTTTTTATGGAAATTTATCTGCATAAATGCTATTTCAAACAAAAATTTCCCGACAAACCAATTGAATATATGGATGTTCTAGTGTTTATATAATTAGTTAATTAAAACATATTAATTTACAGATATAAAATTTGTGTTATAATTAATGTGTTTCACTTCTCCCAAATAATTCTACATTAATTGTTGTATGAATTTAATTAATTCTTAATTAGGGATGAAGCAATTTTCATAGAGAACTTCGTTGCGGATATATCAAGTAAACTTGGTGCATTGATAAGAACCATAGAGGGTCTATTTGGAATGGTTCCACGTCTAAAGAAATTAGATTCATATATTCTTGGATATTCTGCAGCTAATAATATTTGCTTTATTGGAATACATGGTATGGGAGGAATTGGAAGTCAACTCTTACTGAAGCTTATTTTATGAAGATGTCTATAAATTTGAAGGTAGCAGCTTTCTTACAAATATTAGAGAATCATGTGAAAAGCAAGCAAATGGCCTTGTAGATTTGCAAACGAAACTTCTTAAGGATATTTTGGGAGAAGATTGTCGAGTAGGGTGTTTAAGAAATGGAAATAAACTTGATAAGAAGTAGGCTCTATGCTAAAAAGTTCTTATCGTTCTTGATAATGTGGACAATCCGAAGCAGCTAGAAGTATTAGCTTATTCATATAGAAAAGCAAGGATCATAAAATGAGTTAGATATTTGGTTTGGTCCAGGGAGTGTAATCATTGTGACAACTAGAAATGAAAATTTGCTGATAGAAAGATATAAAAATGTAGAGCCGAGTATCCAGATGATAATGAAGCTCTTCAATTATTTTCTTGGAAAGCTTTCGAAAGTATTGAGCCTCAGAGGAATTCAAGAAGCTGTCCAAAGAAGTGGTAGAATATGCCAGTAATCTTTCATTGGCCTTAACAGTATTGGGTTCCCTTTTATGTTCTAAAAGGAAATATCTATGGGAAAGTGCATTGTGCAGACTAAGAAAGTGCCCAGAAAAGAGATTGTTGGAAAACTAAAAATAAGTTTTGATGACCTGGATGAAGTAGATCAACGTATATTCTTGGATATTGCGTGCTTCTTCAAAGGACAGAGAAAATATGCTGTTATAGAAAATCTTGACAGCTGTGGGTCGATTCGCATTATGGGATGAGTAATCTTATTGACAAGTCTCTTTTGAGCATTAATGAAGTGGATGAGATATGGATGCATGATTTATTAGAAGAGATGGATAAGGATATATATTGTTCGAAAAGCATCTGATGATGAATTAGGAAGACAAACTAGGATATGGAATTGGGATGAGCTCTATCAAATTTTAAAGAATAAAGAGGTGATGAGTTTTCTAATTTAATTTCTTATGTACTTCTTATATATACTAGAATATTCGTATGTTACCAAAGTTTTATTAATTACCAACTGTGTGAGGTGATCATAGATTTTAACTTATTAGGTATTTAATTTTATCTATAAAATATAGTAAATTAAATTCATTTGCCTATCTAGTTTTACAGTTTTTTTATTTATTTATTTATTTATTTTTTGCGACAATTTTATATCTTAAAAGTTACGGAACGAACAAAGTCGAAGCCATCTTCACAACTAGAGTAACTAGAAGTTATAGTGTTGGAGGCTGGTTGTTTATGAAGAAACTAAGGCTACTCCAGATTGACGACGTCGGTATGGATTTTGTGGGGCCAAATGATTGTGCTGAGCCAAAGCTTTCTAACAACACATCAGTTATTAGGGAAGAAATAATCAGCTATGGCTCATGACGGAAATTAACATACAAAATTGCACAGTAAATAATAAATTCGGTTCCTAACCTTGCTGCCCAGTCCAGATCAATGTGATGTAATATTAATGGTCTTAGAAGAAAATCACACAATTGGAATTCCTTCTCTATTTACAGTGTAAAGCTTTGTTGTATAGTTTTCGGTGGAATTACGTTTTGCTCTCGGGTTCATGCACACACACAGTTTTCTTTTTGTTTTTCAGACAGTAACAAAGTTAACCCACGTTAACTTTTATACATACAATTGCCAACTGCCAAATGGCAGTTTTATTTGTATGGTAACTGCCCATCATGGACGTCAGTTACCAACATCTCTCACTCGCACATGATGGGAAAAGTAACTATACATATCTGAGCTACCAATACTTTTTTAATTCCACGCAATATTCACAACATTTATACTTGCAAATACATCGTATGACCCTTTAACAAATATATTTTGGAGCTTATATAAGTAGGTTGACTCCCACTTAACTTTTGTTCAATGTATCCTATATTTCTTCTATTACATCAGGTCTCGGCGTACTAATCCCTCATTTAAAGTTATGCGTCGATTACACTTACAACTATATATTCACAATTGTATACATACTATTCCATAAGTCAATACAATTGGCGACCGTTGAATACATATTTAATGATGTATATCCATTCTAGGCTAACCGCTTTCCTATCGTCCTCATGTATATCCATTCTAGGCTACCGCTTTTCTAGATATGTTCTAGGCTAATTAATTTAAGCCATAGATTACATGCTAAAGCAGCAAAATATTGACCAATCATTTCAAAGACATAGTCAATAGTTGCTAAGGACATGATGAGATTCTATTTAAACCTCAAAGAACTCACTGATGAGGCGGGGATTCATTCACTCACTTTCTTATATGGTCAATTAGCACACATGGTATGAATCATGTGTTAGCACTTTTTTCTTTCATACTAAGGCGCTTTAATATTTATCATATTTTATGGGATACAGTATGATGATTTTTCATCATTTATAAAGAATTTTAGTCTTCACCTAGTCAAGGCGACATTATTACAAAATTGTTAGCTCAGGTACAATTTTCATCGTTTCTTATTTTGTCAATATTTCATTTCATTTTGCCACGGCTGAGGCGGCTTGCATGTGAGAAAGCGGTCTAAATCTGATGACATATTCTCAAAAATACAAATATCATGCTAGTTTTCTTTAAGCACCAAACTTGAAATAAAATATATCATATTTATATAAATAGTGCTTAATTAGTACAATACTTCAGATTTACAATCTACGCAAACCTAAAGATCTAGAATGTAATGCATACACATCTCTAGTCACATGTTTTGTTTAGTGGGTCTCTACCATTTCTTTGCGTAGAAATATATTGAATCTTAATTTCCTTTTGTGTATGATCTCTCACAAAATTATACTTTGTCTCTATGTGCTTAGATTTGCTGTGGCATCTAGGATCTTTTGTATAGGTTATGATTGCCTAATTATCACAATATAGTGTTACTAGTTGAGTTGCTTCAGTAACAACATTCAAATCCTCATAAAATCTTCTGAGCCACACTGCTTCTTGTACTGCAGCTAAGCATGCCACAAACTCAGCTTCCATTGTAGATAAGGCTATACAAGTTTGCTTCTTACTAGACCACGAAATGGCTCCTCTATTGAGTAAGAATGCATAACCTGATGTCGATTTGCGCTCATCTATATCGCCTCCCAATCGAGAATCATTGTAACCACTAAAAGCGCATATCACCTCCTTGGTAGCATAGGGCATAATCCTCGTAGCTCCAAATATGCTAAAATCCTTTAACAGCATTCTAATACTTATATCCAGGATTAGATTGGTACCTGCTTATCAATCCCATAGCATAACAAATATCTGGCCTTGTACACATCATAGCATACATTAAACTTCCAATAACACTGACATAAGGAACTCTAGTCATTCTATTACGTTCTTCAGGAGTTTTAAGGCATATTTCAAGGCTTAAATATTGCCCTTTGGCAATTGGAGTATCCATGGGTTTGCAAATTGCCGTATTGAATCGTTCTAAAATCTTTTTGATATATGACTCTTGTGAAAGAGATAAAAGTTTCCTTGAACGATCTCTGTGTATCTTAACACCCAAAATATAGGCTGCTTCAAATTAGAGGACAATCATTGTTTGATCGTTATGAGATACTCTAAGTTGTTTCCAACGAGCAAGATATCATCCACATATAAGGATAAAATTACAAAATTATCCTCAAACCTTTTCACATATGAACCTGATGGTCTTCATCGGTCATCGTAAACCCATAGGTAATTATGGCTCGATGAAATCTTAAATACTATTGTCTAGAAGACTGTTTAAGACCATATATATATCTCTTAAGCTTGCAAACTTTATGTTCTTGGCCTTCTGCCACGAAACCTACTGGCTAATCCATATAGATTTCTTCTTCTAAATCTCCATTTAGAAATGCAGTCTTCACATCCATTTGATGTAACTCCAAGTCCATATGAGCTATTATTGCTAGAATCAATCGAATGGGCCGAAACACTTACATGAGAGAATGTCTCTTCATAATCAATACCTTCCTGGAGTGTAGCCTTTTGCTACTAAGCGAGCCTTGTATCTCTCTATTGTGCCATCTGTTTTACGTTTAATATGTAAAACTCACTTATTCCCAATAGCCTTATGATTACATGGTAAATCAACTAAGTTCCAAACATGGTTGACTTTCATAGAATCCATCTCTTCTTCCATTGCTTTAATCCAGTGTTCTTTAGCATGTGACGTGAGAGCTTCATTAACATTTTTAGGCTCATCTTTATCATGCACTGCAAGCATAAAAGTTTCCCCTTCAATCTCAAAATGACGATGAGGAATTATAGTGCGATTACTCTGTCTAGTTGGTGGATCATTTGGAACTAATCCAACATTTAGATCACTCTCACTAGTCGTAGACGGTCCAAGTTGATCCTTTGATACCTGATAAGGAGTTAGTGTAATGTCCTGATCTTCCAACTCTTCAATTTAAACACTTTTATCTATGTCACCTTTGCTAGGAAATTCATTTTCTATGAATGTGACATCTCTTGACTCTAGTTCAGTCATACCTCCATCTATATGTTCACCAATAAACACATACCTTTGGGTGTTACGAGTATCTTATAAAAATAAACTTTTTACCTTGTTGACCCAATTTTCCATATTTACTTGATGGGTCGTGAACATATGCTGCTAAACCCCATGACCGTAAATGACCTAATTCAGGTTTTCATCCTGTCCATAATTCATATGGAGTTGAAATGACTAATTTTGCGGGCACATGATTAAGTATATAGACCGAAGTAGTAATGCATCACCCCAATACTAAATAGGGAGATTTGCTTGCGCCATCATAGATTTAGCAATTTTCAGTAAACTTCTATTCCTTTTTTCCGATACTCCATTTTGTTGCGGAGTATATGGAACAGTCAACTGTCTATCAATACCTTTTTTTTCACATAATTCTTTAAAATATTTAGAAAGATATTCTCACCCACTGTCTGTTCTTAGAGCCTTAATAGTTTTGTCTAGTTGATTCTCAACCAAACTTACATATTTCATGAAGCAACTTAATGCCTCAGATTTGTGAGAGATCAAATAGACATAACCATATCGAGTAAAATCATCAATAAATGTGATAAAATAAGAAGCACCATGTCTCGTTTTCACATTCATTGGTCCACAGATGTCAGAATGAATTAATTGCAATGGATATTCAGCTCTAGTTCATTTTCCAAGTTGTTTTTCCAGCTAAACAATTCTCACATACATGCAAATCAATTTTAGTGAGCGGACCTAACATCCCCTCCCTCGCTAACAATTTCATTCTATCTTGCCCTATATGTCCAAGTCTAGAATGACATATATTCACATCAACATTAGCATTACTTGCAGATGTAACATAAGAAAAATAACTTTTATTAATACAAAATTCAACATTAGTGTCCAGCACTATAAAACCATCCAACATATAACCAATACCTACTAATACTGAATTAAAATATATATCATTGTCTTTAAAAACTAAAACATAATCTAAGCTAAGAAGGACATTAACAGAAATTAAATTTCATTGAATCTTTGGTGCATAAAGAACGTCATGTAGTAATAAAATACAGCCACCACACATAACTAACTTTGCCGATTCCTTTAACTTCCGCTTTAGAATTGTTCCCTACATATATCCATCTAGTCTAAGATGGAATCGTGATACTTTACAAAAGTCGCTCTCATCTCTTTGCTACATGGTGTGAGCTTACGAGTCTACCCACATAGGGACGAGATTCAGTTAATAAAACAGATCTTGAAACAAAAATTGTATTAAAAATAATTGAGTTTGAATTGGGTTGTACCTTTTTTATTTCGGTGCATTCCGCGGCGAAATGACCCAACTTACCACAGTTGTAGCACTTTATCTTACTCTTGTCCTTCTTACCGGCACGTTTGCCTCGCTTGTGCTCACATGCCTTATTCTTTTTAGAATGATCAGATGAATCAGCTTTCCCTTTGTCCTTACCTTTGTAATTTTTCCGCTTCCACTTGAAGCTAGAACCTTTGTTATAGCGAGATGCCATAACATAAGCCTCACTAGAGACTCTAGTAGCCTCAAGGAACTCTTCCTCCAGTTTCAGGTGACGGACAATATCATCAAAAGTATTCATGTTCTCATTGTGAGTCATATGAATCTTCATATATTCCCAACTATTGGGAAGAAATCTAATCTGACTGAACACGCTGTTCATGCGTGAGAGTGTGTCTGACTTGACTATGTTTGACATTTCCTAAGATCTTGAGCCATTGTATGATTAGTTTCTTATAAGTGTCAAACTTGATAGTCAATTCTTAAGCTTAGTAGCCAAAGTGCCGCAAACTTATCTTCGGGGCCATCCGGATAGCGTATGGCGGTTTCATCTTGCTCAAATTCACACATCAGCATCATCCATACTTCTCAGCAACGTAATGCGAGCAATAGTGTTCTTCCTCTTCCAGGTCATATAGGCCTCAGAGTCTCTTCTGTGTTGAGCAGTAGTACCATGCTCAGGTTCTACCATCACATAGTTCAATGGTTCAATGGTTTCTTGCTCTTCCAAAGCGAAATTTGAATCTTACGACTCACATATCATAATTGTCACTATTGAGTTTCTCACCCTTATTGATTCACCCACGATATTCTTGGATCGATGCTATATTTTAACAATTTCTACATAGAGATACAAAGGAATTTTCTTAAAACAGAATAAAACTAGCATACATTATGTTTTGGAACACAATATACTAAAAACACAATAGTTAAATACAAAGATGAAATCGAAAAATCGTCGAGGCTTCTAATCATCTTTCAATACATTGTATTTCATAATTATAGAATTTAGTCTATTTGTTCCAAAATAGTTCTAGATAAGTTTATGTACAAAAGAAAAACAATATCCGAACACCCATTGATAATAATATATCATTCCATAGAAATATATAACTTTATACAAGTATGTTAATATGTATAAGAGGATTAAAAATAAATAAATATACAAAAATAACAAAATTTATGTAATTAATCCTTTTGCCCTCATATCATCTATCATACGACTCTATGCTTCGTTATAAATAGCTACATAGTTTTTGAAATAAGGAAGCCGATTTTTCATCTTTCCACTATGATGGTAACCAACTGTATCCGTCACATCACAACAGTCAGAGGTCACTTGAAGCGCTATTCCTCCAAAAGAAGGTCCCTTCCAAAGTTTAGTACCTATTTGCCTTGCGCTTCTCAGGTTTGGGTGGAGTGACAATGCTACAGATCGCCAGATCAATGTGATGTAATATCAATGGTCTTGGAAGAAAATTACACAATTGGAATTCCTTCTCTAATTACAATGTAAAGCTTTGTTGTATAGTTTTCGGTGGAATTACGTTTTGCTCTCGGGTTTCATGCACACACACTTTTCTTTTTGTTTTTCAGACAGTAACAATGTTAACTCACGTTAACTTTTATACATACAATTGCCAACTGCCAAATGGCAGTTTTATTTGTATGGTAACTGCCCATCATGGGCGTCAGTTACCAACAGCTCAACTGGCAAGAATGGTTTTTACCCGGGTTGGTTTTATACTTCTTTGACATCGTTGCTTATGATTAATTGCAAACTTACTAGACCTGAAGCATTTCCTGAATATTTTGGCAAATTGGTTTCTTTAAGCGATCTTTATCTCAGCGAAATTTTTTTCTCTGTCCTACTTCCTGGGATTAATGGACTATCGAAGCTTACATCTCTTAGCTTGGATCATTCTAAAAATCTAAGATGTTTGGGGGCAGAGCTTCATCCATCAAGCCTAGAAGAGGTAGATGTTAATTATTGTACTTCATTGACCTCATTCTTGGATCCACTAAAGCCTTGCCACCTACGATGTTCAGCATATTGTTTGGACTGCAGTGAGTTGGTACAAGGCAAGACGGAGAAATGACAGCACTTGCATCTCTAACAAGATTCCTTGAGGTCTCGCTACTTTCTCATCTATCCATACGTATATTTATATGTAGTTTAAATTCATCAATATTTATTATAAGAATACATATACATATATATGTGCATTATATATATTACTATTGATGGTTCTCAATGCTGCAGGATCCCTCCAAGAGAAGAAAAAAGGACTTCGAATTTGTTGTTCCTCAAATTGATAATGAACTTCCATCACGGTTCATCAATCAATCTTCGACAGCATCAATTAGTATCAAATTAGATCCAAATTGGCGCAATCGTGAGTTGATAGGTTTGGCTATGGTTATCTGCCTTCGTGCAAACTTCTCCGAAGATTATTTCTCTTGGAATATAAGAGTACGCGGCAGTAAAAATTGGGAAACTACTGTGAAAAAGGTTTTCATGAAGAACAGAATGTCGGATGATCACCTTTTTCTAGTGTATGCTCCTTGTGAAGACACCCTTGAGTGTGTAAAACAGATCGAACCGCCAAGCTGTGACGCCCTTGAGTTTTCATTTGCCGATGTTGATGATGAACGTTGCTTATTATTTGGACCATGTGGTGTTCGTTTGGTATACGAGGAAGACATAGAAGAGTTAAAGGAAATTACCAGTAATACTACAATGATCATTCTCCTGATCAAAAGGATCTGCACTCCTCACATTCACAGAGGTAAGTTATCAGAGGAATACTTTTATTACAAAAAAAAATAAAAAAAAATGAGTGTGATATATATATATATATATATATATTCCAAGGTAAATAAGGGTATGAACTTCATAGAAAAATATCAAATTCTCATAAAAAGTAATGTATTTTTGTAATTGCATCTAAGTGATATCAATCTTTCAGATGAAAAGCATACATGCATTTCCTAAAAGCATACAGATCAGTACGTAGAAATTGAAATAATTAATTATGCACCATTTAGATTAATCAATCTAACACTACCCCTGCAAATAGGACCAGAAGCTCAACTGTAGCCAATGAAGAGGTGGAACTAATGCGGCAGAGGATATCCATACTTGAGCAGACACTTGAAACTGTAAGGTGTCAGCTTAATGTTGTTGAAGCAACAATCATTCAACCCAGACCACGAGTAATTCCAGTCCCCTCACCCTTGACCTCGGTTATTATTGTAATTATTTTATTAGTAATTGCTATTTTTATTTATTATTGTTAGAATTAGTGATCCAAAAACAAGCTAACCTATTCCTAATAGGTTTTGGTTTATTTAATTCCTAATAGGATTTGGTCTCAGTCCAAGTCTATATATACTCATATCTAGAGAAGAAAAAATATACACACATAGAGGATAGAGAGTTGAAAGCTGCAATTAATCTAATTGTTTGGCATTCTTAGTGAATTTATAATATCTTCTTATTATCTAGCATTTTAGGTGCAAGGGTATTTTTTTCTAGGTTGTATAATCCTAGTGATTATATTGTGAGAGAAATAACTGAGTGTGTATTCCAATATTAATAATAGTGCAGTAAGCTCAAATTTTTTGCCGGACTTCAATTTGATATAGAGAGGACGTAGGCATAAATTTTTTGTTGTACTTCAATTGGAGCTAAAGAGGATGTAGGCATAAATTTTTTGTCGAACCTCTGTATGTGCTGTGTTTGGTTATTCTCTTAATTTTATTCTCAATATTCAACAGTGATATCAGAGCAAGCAATCGATTTTAAGTGGTCTAAATTAAAATCGAGCTTCACGGAAGAGGACGCACGTAATTCCTTTGTCGCGAGTTGGAGTCGCCATTTTTTTATTCACAGAAGAACTAGGTGTCGTCGTGAGTCACTGGTTTGCCGAGGTCGCGTTGTGGCGTGTTGGGTTTGATTTCACGTTGAAGGAAGTTGCATCTTCGTCGCTGTCTTCTTGGTTGACATCTGTGGCTGTAGAAAACACGTCGGTCAACCTTGGTCACGTTGCATTCTTCGTTCGCTGTCGCTAACAATTGCAAAAAAATCTGTCCCCGCCCCCCCACCCCGTCAGGTCCCGATCCTAATGAGGCGAGAATTCCCCGCTTAGTTGAGTTATTTTTTTCGGTATAAAATAGTACTGCATTCAACAAACAAACGAAGAAAGCACAAAACGCCTTCAAGAAAGGAGGATTACACAGCACCAGACAGCTGCTCTTTTACAATTCCATCCAAAACAAAAGATGGAAGTTCTCCTATTGAGAACTCATCAACAGAAAAGAGGAAACACCATTAGAAAGAGAAAACTTTGCTACACTATCTGCAACTCTATTCGACTCTCTTGGAGACCATTTAATCTTCCAATCAGCTTTCGAGAGCCTTCTCCTTATTGCAGAACAGCCTTTCAAATATGATCCAGCTATTTGCTTCAGATTCAGCTAACACATCTTCCACCATCATTTTTGCATGCATTTCAAAAACAATCCTTTTCCAACCATATCTATCAGCGTAATCTGTTGCTCAATCCAAAGCAAAAGTTTCTGCTTCATATGCCGAATTGCAGCCCCTTTCCAAAACTTTTGAGGACACAAAGATCACCTTTCACACTGCATTACGAACAATAAAAGCTCCTGCTGTTTTATTAAATTTAAAAGCTGCATCTATATTGATTTTTAACCATTTTTGGCTTGAGGGTTTCCACGTTCTGCTTCCTAAATCGTTGCTTGAACTTCCTTCCCCAATGTCAGCTTTTTTTCCTTTGAACTCCTCCATTGCCAAAGTAAAATCCCGCACTGCTTTCTCCACTTTAAAATTACCCTTGTAATGTATTTCATTCCTGAAAACCCAAACTTTGTTTAGTTGAGTTAGCTTGGCGGGGACGAGGCAAAAATATTTGCCCCAGGGCGGGATTGGGGAATATTATCCTCTCCTCGTTCCCGCCCCCTTTATATATATTAATATTAATATTTATATATATGTATATATATACATCAGTTATATCTATTAAAACTTTTATATTTTATATGCATTTTTTAAGATAACTCTAGTTTTAAAAAATCACCCTCAGTCACTCTCATCTCTTGCTCTTATCTGTGCCTTAATTTGCATCCTCGACCTCGTCTTATCCATCACTCACTCAGCCAAACAAAGGTGTCAAATAAGAAAATCCTTTGCTCCCTACCAAAATCACCTTCACTGCCAAATCGGCTTCTAAGTTTACCAATTGTGCGTTCTGTTTGTTGGAGATGAAATCCGCGAGCTTCTGCAATGCAGCCATAGCTTTCAAGTGCCTTGGCACTCATCATGCCCCTTTCGCCGTCAGATCTTGTAGTTATGAAATGATAAAAGTGTGGTGGTGAGAGCCTTAATTTTTTTTTTTTAAATCACACGGTGACTCTTTCACTACTTCCTCTAAATTTCCTTCCTTGTTTGTTTATTTTAATTAAATTTAATCAATTTTTGGTTTTTTTTTTTTTTTTTTCTGTTCGCTATTTCCTCTAAATTTCCTTCCTTGTTTGTTTATTTTAATTAAATTTAATCAATTTTTGGTTTCTTTTCTGTGGGCTCTTCCTGGAAATTTAACAATTGAGCTTCATGTAAATCTAAGTACTTTATGAGGTAAACAGCAAGAACAACGAATTAGAAGTTAGAACGTGGCAGCAAAATTGAGGAAATATCTTTTTCTTGATCTGGGTGTTTGAGATTGCAGGTAAACTAGTAGTAGCCGAACTGGTCTCAGCGGGCCTCCGTAATCCCTTATTGATGAAATGTAAGAAAATAAAAAATACAAACGGGGCTCGAGGTGGGGGATGTCACTGCCCCGTCCCGTGGCGGGGAATCCTTCCCTGCTCCGCCTCTTTATAATCGGGAATTGAGACGAAGACGGGTGAAAAAATCTCCGACGGAGCAGGGCACGAGGAGGGGCACCGCTCCCGGCCCGTTGCCACCGTTGCTGCAGGAGTCATCAACCCAAATCACGCTCAAATCAACGTGAAATTTTTCGTTTGGGCTGCGTAAGGGAAGTTGGGCTTTATGTTTTTTAAAACCAGTGAAAAAGAGCTGCATAGTGGGCCTGTTTTGTTTAAAATATTGGGCCTATTTTACTAAACGTTTAGTTGTTATTATTTGGGCTATCTGATTTTTAAGTGCCTTATTGGTCTTTAACTTTTTGAGCTGTTTTTTTCTTTTCTATTTTTTTGGGCTTGGAACTTTGAGTATTTGTCATTTGGGCACGAAGACAGTTAAATATTTTTGAGGAATTGAGTACGGATGGCTTCCTCAAAAATTGATTTAGAGGCGTTCAATTGAAAAGAAAATTTTTTTATGGAGGAAAATGATGAGGGTTATTCTTATTTAATTAAAGGTGGCCAAAATATTAGATGAATTATACCTAATAAATTTTTAAGAATAACAAAAGAAGGACATGAATAAAGTTACTTATAGCACAATTATATTTAGATAATGTGTTAAGAAAGGTTGAAGATGCAAAATTTAGGGTTTTTTACACAGATAACTCAAATTTATTTGGATTTTTTAAAAATATTATACTTTAATAAAATATACAAAAATAGTTCAAAAGTCAAAATCTGTCATTTAAAATTATTTTTTTACCCCTTTTTAGGTTTTTTTTCTTCCCGTTCATTTTTTCTGTATTTTTTCTCTTTATTTTTTAATAAAACTTTCTTCTTCATAGAAAATCATACAAAAACCCTAAACTATTATAGAAAACTGTATAAAACTATAGAAAAACCATAGACTATTATAGAAAAACCATAAAAAAAAATTATAGACAAACAATTAAAAACCATAGAAAACAGTCATTAAATCATGAAAACATAGAAAATCATAGAAAAATCATAGATAAGTTATAGAAAATCATAGAATACATAGAACTACTAGAAAATTATGCTTTATCAAATGATGGGAAGTTCAGAGACTCCAAAACAGTAGTTAAAAGTTATCATAGACACCTTTTTGATAAGTTGGAAAGAATTATGATTGCGAGGAAGGATTTGGCGACTTGTAACATGGGAACTATTTGACATGTTTGTTGGTCGAGCTATAAAGCTAAGAGGAGCTTCAGTGGTGTTTAAAAATACCAACGTGATGGGAAAAACGTGATTTGATGTTCAAAGTTAGTCTTTAAGGATCTATTGGTCTTACACTGTGATTCGTTTTCGGCGTTTGGGTTCACAGTCATTAATGGTGGTTGTCAAGTCGCCGGATCTATTAGAATGGCAGCTGGGTTTTGCAACGGGGGTTCACATTTTGGATTCGATTCTTCATCATCGGTAATCAATCGGTTTGAGCATTTGTTCATCGTTGTTTATTTGAGTGCCAAATTCAGGTTGGTCATCGATCTTTGGGGTCGTCGCCGTTCATAGTAGCGTCGTTGTCCGTGCCGTGATCGTCGGTGTGAATTTGCGACGTTTGGAGGTGTTAGGTGTGTGTTTTGGGGTGACATAACTTGCTATGGTTTTATATGATTTTCTATGGTTTCTCTATGGTTCTTTAATTTTATATAGTTTTATATTTTTTTTCTATAGTTTCTATGGTTTCTACGTTTTTATATAGGTTTTTTCTAGGTGCTCTATGCCTTCTATAGTTTTCTATAACTTCTCTATGATTTCTCTATAGTTTTCTATATTTTCACGATTTAATAATGTTTTCTATGGTTTTCGATTGTTTATCTATGATTTTTCTATAGTAATCTATGATTTTTCTACGGTTTTATACAGTTTTTTATAATGTTTTAGATTTTTTGTATGGTTTTATACGACTGTGTAAATGGGTTATGGTTGTTTCCATTGTGTTTTAAATCTGTTTTTTTTTTTTTCTAAAAAATATCATAACTAAATGGTTTCATTTAGAGCTTCGACAATGACAGGCGCCATGTTAGGCCTATGACATGGCCTAAATTCCAACTCCAACAACGTCGTCTGAATTTTCAAACTCGAGAGCCTCGGGCTCTACCTCAGGCCTATAGACAGGCGCCTGAGGTACACTTCTCTTCACCACGATCGAACAACTATGGAAAGATCATAGAAAAACTATAAAAAAAACCATAGAAAAATCATAGAAAAACCATAGAAAAACTATAGACAAATTATAGAAAAATAATCAAATAGCGAGCAGGCGGATGAAAAGAAGAGAAGAGAGGAAGATGATGAGAATAGAATAGGTAATAATATGAGAGACGATGTTACAGATGTACAATGGATACCCATGGTGGTAGAAGACGAAGATGGAAGAAAATTTTATCAAAAAATAAAGATGGAGAATAAACAAAGCGAGAAGCAAAAAAAAAACCGTAAACGGGAGCAAAAAACCAATAACTGGGAAGAAAAAAAACTAAAAGTAGGGTAAATGAGTAATTTTAAGTAATAGATTTTGACTTTTAGGTTATTTTTGTACAATTTATTAAAATATGATATTTTTTAAAAAATCAAATAAATTTGGGTTATATGTGTAAAAAAACCCGCAAAATTTATTTCAGAACTTTGGCCCATATTAGATAATTATGTTTTGGTAAAATCTCTTCCCAATAAATTTTATTTATTTAAACAATTTTTTTGACTTTAAGATGAACTTTATTAAAGATTTTGAAAATAATTTGGATGAATTTAAAAAGGTTGTGTTGAATTTTATAAACTATAATGAAAAGTTTTCTAATGAACAAAAAACTATTATTTTATTAAATTTATTATTTGAGAATTATAAAAAATTTAAAATGCTATAAATTAGATATTTTAACATCTCAAATTGTTATTAATTCCTTGATGTTAATGACTATTGTTATTAATTTTTTGATCTCCTTGACTCTCTTTTTATTTCAAAACGGTGTAGCTTTAAATGATTTATGTGGCAATTAGCTGTGCCACACTAATTCAATTTTTAAACCTTTGTTAATTCAATTTTTAATTTTTATAGAGCTTTCTGAATCAACTAAAGGGAACTCAAATATGGAATCTATCAAGGCCAAGATTACTCATTAGTTTAGTTTTACAAGTTTTGAGGTAATATTATTGTTTGAAAGTTCCTAAAACTTTATTTATTATAATTTTTATTTTTTTTCGAAAATATATCTATTATTTTACTATAGGAATGACTATTGAGGCTATATTTGAACTTAAACTTCTTTATTTATTTTATAAATCTTTAAACTTAGACTTCTTTATTTATTTTATAAATTTTAAAACTTTATTGGTTGGATGACTGTATTATTTTAAATCTCTTATTTCTTGAGTTTGGTATGGATGACTGTATTATTTAAAAATTTTTATTTGTTGAGGTTTAGTTGGATGACTGTATGGATGATTTGCACGTTTGGCAAGGATGACTGCATGGATCACTGTATTATTTATATTTTATGATTTGCACGTTTATCTAATAGTTTAAGCAATCAAACTGTTGTGTTTTGATTCTTAAATATAAGAATATTTGTTCAACATATTTTTTTATTTTCCACCAAATTTAGATGTATGAATGCTCCATTCAATTTAATCCAAAATTTTTAAAAATCAATGTTTATCTTTATCAAACAATTGTATTGGGCCATTTTGACATAAAAAAAATTATAACTTAACTGGCTTTTGTATTTGTTATAAATGTTCAATTTATAAATAATTTTGGGCTAAAGTCCAAGTTCAATCTAAATAATTTTGAACTCAAGCGTGATGAAAATTAATTATTTTGGGCCCAAATCTAAACCAAATAATCAGTTCAAAATCGACCGAACAGTGAATGAATTGGGTTGGTTCGGTTTTAAATTTAAAAATGAACTTGTTAGTTTGGACCTTCAATGAAATTATAGATTGATTATTTTTTCAGTTGGACCTAATAATCAAAATTATCCAACCCATATTCAACCCTAATGGTGGTTTGGGAGTTTTATAATGGATCTGGTTTGATATATTCTACGGAGATGTATTTAATTGAAATTTTTATAAATTTTTTTTAAGTGATGATTTTTATAAATTTTTATGTATTTTTGTAGATTTTATAGAGTTTATAAAATTTTATAAGATTTATATAAATTTTTATAAATTTTTAATTTAAAGACTTTTATGAATTTTCATAAACTTTCATTCATATTAACTTTTATTTATTAAATTTTTTTATATAATAAATTATAAAAACCTATTGAAAATCTGAAGCTTTATGTCAGCTGGCTCTCCCCGCTACTTTCTTTGCTGGTGTTTTTCAGGCTACTGTCGGCTTCTTAACGTGCACATTAATTATTCATAAAAAAAAAAGAAAAACAAAAGTGCACATTAATTTATCTTTTTTTGGCTTTTATTACATAGTGTTGTCACATGAACGTGGGCTTAAAACATATAGATCCCAAATCATGCATGGAATATATTGAATGTTTTTTTTGTTTTTTTTTCTCCATAGAAAGTGATTATTATCCTTGATAAACTATTGTACTTGTCAAAAATGTGGGAGAAAATAAATCGATCTTGTGTTTATGGGTATAAATTTTACTACACCTAGTACAAAAGAAAATTATGACTTAAAAAAAAAAATTTATGGCCAAAATACATTTTAAAATAGAGAGAGTGGAAATTAGAGAAGAACATAAATGGTGAAGAAGAGAGAGTCAAGTTGATAAAAATTTTAAAAAAGAGAAAAAATAAAATCTGATATTTATATTTCCCTTTAAAAAATTTATAAAAATCTATTATATGGTAAAATTTATAAAAATTATTAATTTTTTAATATTATTAAATTTTTATAAACTTTTTAAATATTTTAATTAAATACATTTTAATTTTTATAGATTTTTTAAAAATTTATAAATATCTATATTAAATACCAATAAATTTTTATAAATTTTTTAAAAATTAAAAATAAATACCAACAAATTTTTTTATTTTATAAAAGTCAATTTTAATTAAATACTTGCAAATGAAATATTCTTTTTACTGTATAAACGTTTTGAGCTCGTGACCCAATATTCTGCCTTTCTATGCTCTTTTCAGTATCAGTGAGCTGTCTTCTAGGTAACTGTGAAAAGCAGATACAAAACGACAACCTTTTGCCTAAGCCGTATCACGCTGAGAATTGTAAAGCAATAGCAGTGTATATTTTTACTAATTTTATTCTCAATTTTCAACAGTAGTATCAGAGCAAGCAATCGATTTAAGGTGGCGTCGTCTTTATTCTGTTTCCTTAGTGGTCTGAAGTAAGATCGAGCTTCACGGAAGAGGACGTGCATAATTCCTTTGTCGCGAGTTGGAGTCGCCATTTTTTGATTCACAAAAGAACTGGGTGTCGTCGTGAGTCACTGGTTTGCCGAGGTCGCGTTGTGGCGTGTTGGGTTTGATTTCACGCAGAAGGAAGTCGCATCTTGGTCGCTGTCTTCTTGGTTGGCGTCCGTGGCTGTAGAAAACACGTCTGTCAACCTTGGTCACGCTGCATTCTTCGTTCGCCGTCGCTGCAGGAGTCGTCAACCCAAGTCACGCTCAAATCAGCGTGAGACTTTTCCTTTGGGCCGGGTAAGGGAAGTTGGGCTTTAAGTTTTTTAAAGCCTGTGACAAAGAGTTGCATATTGGGTTTTTTTTTTCTAAAATGTTGGGCCTATTTTACTGGAGCTTTAATTATTTGGTCAACTTTGAGTATTTTTTATTTGGGCTTGAAGACAGTTAAATAGTTGTTTTTAAAGAATTGATGGGTTCCTTAAAAATTAATTAGGAGGCATTTAATGAAAAATAAGATTTTCTGAAAAAAAAAAATAAGGGCTATTCTTGTTCAATTAAAAGTGGCAAAGGCATTTGTCAAAAAAAAAAAAAAAAATAAAAGTGGCTAAAGCGATGGATCATATTCAATGGATCTCCAAAAATATTAAAAGAAGAATATGGATAAAATTGCCTATAGCATAATTATTTTTTATTTTGTAAATAATGTATTAGGAAAGGTTGAAGATGCAAAATCTACTTTAAAATTTTGAATCATGATAGTGTAAAATCTCTTTTCAATAAATTTTATTTGTTTGGATAATTTTTTGGTTTTAAGATGAACTTTTCTAAAGATTTTGAAGATAATTTAAAGAAATTTGTGTTTTTTTTCTTTTTTTTGATGAATAAATCATTGCATTGAGCACAAAAAAACCTTAGAGAGGCTTACACAGTAAGACCATTGGTCTTGGATAATAGCATCCCAGATACACTCAAGCAAAACAGGATCCAAATTATCAAAGAAAGAAAATAACAAACAATTACTAGATCTAAGAGTAAACTTTGCCACTGCATCTGCTGCTGAATTAGCACTTCTTGCATTCCATGTCAGCTCCCAGTTTTTCTCTCTTAGCAAAAATTTGCAAAATAAAGTTAAATACCTGGAATTCCAGCATTAAGGTTCAGAGTTTGCCACCACCTCTCTGACGATATTAAGGGCATCTGAAGACCAACTAATTTGGTTCCATTCTTTCTCTTTTACTATTTCAAAAGCCCATCCTAGAGCTTTAAGCTCTGCTTCTGCAGCGTCTAAGGCAGCACTAATGGTGGAAGTCAGGAACAGAATCCTTGCTCATCTCTCAAAACAAAAGCGCTTGCCTTCCCTTATATGCGCGTCACGTTGGCTTTGAGCTAGTCCCTGGAGGGGTTTCCATTTCTCCTTCTCTCTTCAAGCATGACCAAGCTCACATCCTCAAAACCATCCCTCATGGAATTAAATTCCACAATCCTTTCAACTGCATCCTGCATATCCGATCGATTTCTCCTCCCAGAACTACCTCATTTCTAAAATTCCAAGTATAGTAAAATAAACAAGCCAACCCGATTGTGAAGGTTTCTTTTTCTAGTCCATTAATCAAAACATCCCCAGGGGGATCCACGTAAACTTATCAGCCACGATAGGGTGAGATTCCACCCTTCTAACCTCGATCCCCAAACCCTTACAAACGCCAAGCTCTTGGTAGCCTTACAACCTTTAAACAAATGTATTGCACTATCTTCCTCCATTCCACATACGTTGAGTTCCTCTTCTCGTTCTACTACAGATAATTTGGTTGATGGAATAATTCCCATCAACATCCTCCATAAAAATAGCTTAAACCTCTCGTGCAATCTTGTCTTCCATAATTTCTCCCAAATTCCATCGTTATTCAAAAGCCTCTGTGAAGAAGCTAAGTAACTTTCTTTTGAAAAGGTACCGGTGTTATTCTTAGATCCATATAAGTTTGTCGGTGCATTCCACCTGTGTCATTTAACTCTCAAAATAGCTTCTACTAGATCAATAATAAAGAATATGTCTTCATCCCACTCATCCACTTCAATCTTCTTAAGGTCTCTTACTTTAAGCACGATGGCACACTCCATGATGTGACCTTTGAAGGAAGACTGGAACTCGAGGATCATCAAACCGATAGAGCGCCATCTCCAATTTGAAATTTGGTATTCTTGGTTAGACAAACCCTCGGCGATTATCCTCGCCACACCGAGAGACCTTTCCTCAACTTGTAGTCAAAAAGACTCCCTTTTAAATATCCGCCAAAACCTTAGTAGGAGGCAATTCTCCCCGAGGCCAATTTCCACGCTAACTGGATAAGAGCTAGATTGAAATCTTTAAATTTCCGAACCCCAATCCTAAGGTTTTTACACACACAGCACGCCTTCGCGAGCCATATAATGATGCCTTCGGTTTTGCCCCAAAATTTCTTTGTAATTGCATGAGTTCTTTGCAAACCGATGAAGGAACATTGAATGTGGACATTGTATAAGTGGGAATGGCTTCAATCATGATTTTATCGGTGTAACCTTCCCCGCTTCAAGATGATTCCATAAGTCCAATCTACAAGTAACTCTTTCTTTCGGCTCTCAAATTCTCACTCTTGAGTTGCTTCAATAAATAAATTCCCGGATAAATGTAATTTTCCAAGATATTCTTGAGCCTCGTAATTTGTTTAATCTCTTTGTTCTTCCTACTCGTTGATCTTGAGAATAAAATGCCGATTTACCAAAATTCACCTCCCTGCTTGACCAATAACAATACTGCTAAAGTTTTCCATTACAAACGCCGGACCAAGCCCCTTGATCAAGATCATCCGCAAAAGTAGATGAGAAGCTGGTTGCCCTTAGTTTGACGCCATAAATGTGACCATCTCTTTCCTCTCAGAAGAACACGGATAACAATTCAACATGAATGAAGGGTGAGATAGGATCTCCCTACCTTAACCCTCGACCAGGCCTAAACGACTGAGAAATATTCCCATTTAAGATTAAAGAAAAAGTTATTGAATTTAGACAACTCCCCTCAAATTCACGGAAAGAACAATCAAACCCTCACACCTCCAAATACTTTATCTATGAATCCCCATTCCATACCACGCCCATTTTCATCACCATCAAACCTCTTTTACTTTTGGTCTTCATGTATAATTTATTGACTATGACTGTGTTCAATTTATCCACCTCCCTTTACAAAAGCTCCTTCGGATTTTAATATTTGCAATCCCAAAATGTTATTCTGCTCCACTTTTAAGCATTGGACGTGGCCCAGACTTCAAATCAATTTACTTCCATCCCTGCCTTACCCTCCCGCCTCTTTAATCACGTGATAAGAGGGTCGACGTCCAAGCCTTAAAAAACGGGCGATCTACTTGTGATAGGTTCTTCATCCGTAGTTCTTATCAAAATAGGGGGTGTCAACCTCCATCAAAAGATGATGGGTGATGCGCTGGATTTCTATAATCCACTCATGGCCCACCGCGATCAATCCGTTGTCGAATGAAGGATTGTCCTTGATTACGCAGTGTATTTGCTTCCATGAAATCCAGTGTATGCTTATGCGAGTTAAGAAATCCTTGAAATACCGCTCTTTCCATATACTCCGTCCCATTTTTCCTTGAACTTCATTTAGATCACCAAACAAAATCCACGGTTTCCCCAAACTATTAATTGTATTTCCCAATTCTTCCCAAAAGATTTCTTTTCCGAATAAAGTGCCATGGCATCCTAGTAAAATAAACTCCTCCTATATGAATTCCAAAGCTTGAATGCGAGATAATTCTTTTCGTGTTCCAATGCCACGCATTTGAAATGAGCTTCTCCAAAAGAAAGCTAATCCTCCAAAGAACCTTTTGCTTCGATCACTTCCTTTGAAGGTTCTGCCGTCCCAGATTCACCATGCTCTCTACATTTAGTTTCCATAAGAAACACGAGAGGATTGTCCTCTTAACTAACCTCTGTAATATCTGGATAGTTTTTGATTTCCTATTCCTACAGTTCCATGACGAATAGAAATGGAAGGGGGCATGAATCACCTTCCCTTAAAAATCCTTCTTTCTTTGAGTTTCTTACCGCCATTCACTTTTGAGCTTTTCTTCCAGATTGAGAACATTACTGACTTCCCCTTTGACTCTGCATTTCTTCCGACCAACTCTTTACTTTCCTCCGTGTGATATCGTGAGCATTTCCTTATTTCCCTTTATCTTCCAACGGGAAACTCTGGAGAACCTCAAAGATAATTTCAGTTCGGACTTCCTGGCTTTGGCCTGATGCCCTCTTGGAGGTCCTCTTCCCCTCTCTTCCCTTCCATTGCCGGGATCTCATCCCTTTCGTGTCTTCCACAATTTCCTAAGCTTTAATTTCCTCTGAGCACCCTACCCGTTACCCGTGTTCCTGGATGTGTTCTTCTATCCTTCGCCTGTAATATTTTCCATCAACTCTTTCGTCACCTCCTCGTGGAATGAATCGGGCTTATCGCTACACCTTTATCATTATCCTTTGATCTTATTTGGAGTGGGCTTGGGCCATCTTTGGAGAAAAGGGTCCATTGTTCACTGAATCGTTTAAACTTGAAATAGGTGGCAGCTCCTCCTTCAATTTAAACTCCCTGGATCTCCCTTTCGATAAATATAGCGAGCTTCCTTAGAGCTTCTTACTCCCTTTTCTTCCTCATTTCTCAAAAGATTATGCAGCCTCTTTTGGAGGCTTTCAGATTTGACAAGTCTGAACTCTCATTTGAAAAGGTGGTGTCTTCGAATCTGCGTTTTGAAATTTTAGAGTTGTCCTCCTCTCTCTCAGACAAATCCCTCCAGAATTCAGGAAAACCATGGCTCCACCCATTTTGATCTACGCCATATAATTTAGCTTGTCACAATGCTTTGATTAGAGCTGGTTCCCTACGCATTTCAGTAATATGGTCGAGCCTACATCATATGAAATCGCCAATCTTTCATACTTAAACTGGATCCATAACTCTCCTCCTCCTTCCCTATCCAAGAAATAACCCGCTGGAAGTGGCTTATTGACAGGGAGATCAACCTGGAATCTTAAAAATCTATTAGCCACCACACACCTAGGGGTCAAAGAGGAAAGAGTCACCGATCTATTATTTCCCCTATTTGGAATGCCGAATCTTGGTGGAGAAATATTGGAGGTAATCCATGGACTTGGATGTAAAAAGTGGTGAAGTTGAAATCGATTTCCTGTAACCCCATGTATTCTGGCCACTCTTTAAGGATCAGGTGTGAGCCATCAAACGACCATGGTCTTAGTTTAAAAATCTTATCTTTGTCTTCCTTATTCTCAAAGGAGAATTTAAAAATGTTGTTCCCAACTTTTTCAATTTGCACCTGAGACTTCAACTTCCAAACCTTCTGAATCTAAGTCTTTCAGGGGAAATCTTCTGAAGTTCCGAGTTGCCAAAAATTTTCCCAATAATGTTGTCTCTGTGATTGACAGAGCTGCATCATCTTTTGGTTGTAGAGACAACCCTTGCAGAGCTTCATGCAGATCCATTTTGGTTCCAAGCTTGAAGCCTATCGGCCTCCAACTAGAGCGAGACACTATAAAAAGGGAAGATGACTCCCTAGAAGAGATGATAGTACTCGAAGCTTGAGGCTAAGCAGTCAAGTGCGCCATAGTTAGAGCTCCACCACTCCTTAATCCCTCTTGTTTTGTTTGAACGTGAGGAGAGCTTGCTTTTCCCTCTTTATGCACCTGCTGAGATTGGAACTCGCAGCACCCCTAAGAAGTTTGTGTTGGATCATATAAACTTTGATCAAATATTTTTTGATGAACAAAAAACTGTTATTTTATTAAATTTATTGACTTAGAATTGTAGGAAAATTAATGTAAAGTATGAAAGATATACTTTAACCTATGATATTATTATTCCAAAACAGCGTAGCTTTGGATGGCCTACGGCAACTAGCTGCTGTCCGTTGTTGTGTCTGATTGGTGGAGACTTGATCTGAATCCTTGATTCAAATATATGCCGTAATCAATCTCTGTTGCATCTTCTATCTCACCATCTGAACAAATGCTGAAGGCTGCCTCGAGATGTGTGTAGCATCATTCAGTCTTAGATCTAGGGTTTAGTTTTTTCCTATTGAGCTTAACCTTTCCCTTTGTCGCCAAGATTTTTTTTTTTTTGTTTTAATGGGAGGGCTGGGTCTATCCAAGATACCACCGGTGAACCGGATGGCAGTGGAATGTACACGACACAAAATGGAAACCTCCTCCTCATCATCTTTTTCTTCTTCATCATCACCGCAAAAGACACGATATCTTCTTGAGCTTTAGGGGTGATAGCCGCAATAATTTTATTAGTCACCTCGATTCGCCTTACGCAAGAGTGGACTATTTAGTATCTTCAAGGATGAAAACAAAATCCTCAAAGGCAAAGACAAGCTCCAAAAAGGCAAAGACACGAAGAACAATTGATGAAGGCCATCAAGATTCGGATTACGCGGTCATTGTTATTTCAGAAAAGTATGCTGATTCAACTTGGTGTTTGAAAGAGGTTGCCAAGATTGTGGAGTGCAAGAGAAACTCTGAACGGATTCGACAATTTTCTATAAAGTTAATGTATCTGATGTAAAGGACGTTGTTTCAATTGATGAAGAGAGGCAAAGGAATAGTAGTTTTTGGAAAGCATTGGACCAACATGAAAAAAATCATGCCAAAGATCAATGCCGCTTCGAATATTCGGAAAGCTGGAAGAGTGCACTTTCCGAAGTCTGCAAGGAATTTTCAGACTGTATAACGAGTGATACGTAAGTACAAAATATTTCTTCTTTAATTAGTCTTCTCTAATTTTATTTTCCCATTTATATATTTTTGAGATCTTTGATTTTATTTTATTTTTTGTGAAATTTTTTGAGTACTTATTTAGTTTATGTATTTATATTGCGGGTGGGTAACTCTATTTATGATTTTGAATGATTTTATCTTTGGTTTTGTCTGGTTCATGCTGTAAATTGGTTGATAATAACAACTCAAGTTTTATTATCAACTAAACATTACACTTCTATTAAAAAAAAATAAAAAATAAAAAATAGTGTGACATTACACGCGGCAATATGTTAATGGCTTCCATTTAGGTTCAATTTTCTTTTATTAGGATATGTTAATTTATCAAACTACTGATGTATTGTCCCTAGCATTACTGCAAAATAAAGTTGAGAAATTAGTCTCTTAGTCTCCCTAGCATTACTGCATCCTCATTAGTCAATTTCCTAGCACACAAAAGTAATGGGATAAAGGTTTTCATTACTCAATAGTTGAAAGAGTAAAATTTTTATGGAAACTTATCTGCATAAAAGCTATTTCAAACAAAATTTTCGCTACAAACCAATTGAATATATGGATATTATAGTGTTTATATAATTAGTTAATTAAAACATATTAATTTACAGATATAAAATTTGTGTTATAATTAATGTGTTTTACTTCTCCCAAATAATTCTATACTAATTGTTGTGTGAATTTAATTAATTCTTAATTAGGGATGAAGCAAATTTCATAGAGGACTTCGTTGCGGATATATCAAGTAAACTTGGTCCATCGATAAGAACCATAGATGGTCTGTTTGGAATGACTTCTCGTCTAAAGAAATTAGATTCATATGTTGTTGACTATTCTGCAGCTAATAATGTTTGCTTTATTGGAATACATGGTATGGGAGGAGTTGGCAAGACAACTCTTGCTGAAGCTTATCACATGAAGAGTTTTCATAAGTTTGATGGTAGCTGCTTTCTTGCAAATATTAGAGAAGTTTGTAAAAAGCAAGCTTAATGGTCTTGTGGATTTGCAAAAGAAACTTCTTTTGACATTTTGGAAGAAGATTTTCAAATAGGGTATGTAACAAACGGAATAAACTTCATAAGGAGTAGGTTTCGTGCTATGAAAGTTCTTATCATTCGATGATGTGAGCAATCTGAAGCAGCTAGAAGCATTTGTTGATTCACATAAAAAAGCAAGGATCAGAAAATGAGTTTGATAAATGGTTTGGTCCAGGGAGTGTAATCATTGTGACTACAAGAAATGCAGATTTGCTAACAGAAAAATATGAAAAATATGGAGCTGAGTGTTTAGATGATAATGATTCTCTTCAGCTATTTTCTTGGAAAGCCTTCAGAAGTATTGAACCTCCAGAGGAATTCAAGGAGCTGTCCAAAGAAGTGGTAGAATATGCCAGTAATCTTCCATTAGCTTTAACAGTATTAGGTCCCCTTTTTGGTTCCAAAGAGAAAGGTCTATGGCCTAGTTTATTGTGCAGACTGCGAAATTGCCCAGAAAAGGGGATTTTTGGAATATTAAAAATAAGTTTTGATGACCTAGATCTAGAAGATCAACATATATTCTTGGATATTGCATGCTTCTTCAGAGGATGTTTAAAAACTTATGCTATAGGATTTCTTGATGGCTGCGGGTTCAAGTCAGAATATGGGATAAGTAATCTTATTGGAAGGTCACTCTTGAGCATTACTGGATTTGGTATGATACAGGTGCATGATTTACTACAAGATATGGCCAAGCATATTGTTCGAAAAAAATCCAGAAATGTATTGGGAAGACAAAGTAGGATATGGAACATGGATGATCTCCATCAAATTTTAGTGAATAAAGAGGTAATGAGTTTTCTAAATTAATTTCTTATGTGGTACCAAATTTTTATTATTTACCAAATATCATAGATTTTAGCTTATTGCATATTGAAATTTATATATACATATAAAGTAAATTAAATTCATATGTATTTAAAATTCATATTTTGATTTATCCAAATTTTTTTTCTATATATCTTAATTTTTTAAGTTTTTTTATGCAATTTTATATCTTAATTGTTAGGGAACGGACGAAGTAAAAGCCATCATTGCTAATGTAGATGAAACTAAAGAATACAATTTTGAAGCCTTCTCTTTTATGAAGAAACTAAGAATCCTCTGTATTTATGGGTCAAAGTTTGATGATTATGATGATTGTGTTGGGCCAGAGCTTTCTAACAACCTACGGTGTCTTGAATGGATGGGATTTCCCTACAATAAATTTCCATCAAGTTTCCACCCTAATCAACTTGTTCAATTGAATCTTCGGTATAGTAAGATTGAACAACTTTGGAACGATTTTGCAGTGGTCCCAAATTTACAGGTCTTGGATCTCTATGGTTGTAACAGACTGTCGGAAATTCATCCCTCTATTGAACGCCTTGAAAGGCTTATTAGACTAGATTTGAACTATTGCACAAGTCTAAAAAAGTTACCGAAGGAGATAAGTGGTGTGACCTCTCTCCAGCACCTTGGCATTAGACGTTGTTATAGGTTTGAGAAATTGCCAGACAACTTGGAGCAATTAAAGAATTTGAGGTACCTTGATATATATCATTCTGGTATAAAACACTTGCCATCTTCCATCTTTCTTATGGAAAACCTTGAATATGTAGATTATGAGGATGAGGGAATGATAAAATCAGCTGTCAGGGAAAATATATTAAGCTATCGTATAACTGGCAAGTGTTTTATCTCAAGTTGGTTTTGTTCTCGTTTACAGAGGTTGGTTCTGATTGATTGCAATCTTACTGGACCTGAAGCATTTCCTGAATATTTCGGCAAACTTGTTTGGTTAAGGGATCTTGATCTCAGCAAAAATCCTTTCTCAGTCCTGCCTTCCGGTATTAATGGACTGTCCAAGCTTACAACTCTTAGGTTGGAGCATTGTAAAAGCCTAAGATGTTTGGAGGCAGAGCTTCTTCCATCTAGACTAGAAGAGGTGTATGTTAATTATTGCACTTCACTGGCCTCATTCTTGGACCCACTAAAACCTTGCCACTTAAGTTGTTTGGCATATGGTTTGGAATGCACTGAGTTGGTGAGGAGGCAAGATGGAAAAATGACGGCACTTGCATCTCTATCAAGATTCCTTCAGGTCTGTCTCACTACTTTTTCATCTATACATACATATTTATACATAAAAATGTATAATTTAAATTCATCAATATTGATTATAATATACATATATATATATGTGTGTGTGTGTGTGTCTCTAGTATATATACAAAGTGATGGTTCTCAAATGCTACAGGATCCCTACAATAGAAGACAGCAACGGTTTAAATTTGTTGTTCCTCAAAGTGATCATAATGAATTGCCATCTTGGTTTATCAATCAATCTTCGACGGCGTCGGTTACTATAAAATTGGATCCAAATTGGCATAGTGAGTTGATTGGTGTGGCTATTGTTTTCTGCTTTCGTGCTAACCCATACACAGAGGATGAGTTATCTTGTAATATAGGAGTAGGCTGCAGTATAAATTGGAAAACACTTCCTACTATGAAAATGGGTGTAATTGAGAGCAGAATGTCAGATCACCTTTTTCTAGTGTATAGCCCTTGTGAACAAATCCTCAATTATATAGAAGAGCTTGAACGACCAAGCTGCGACACCCTTGGTTTTTCATTTCTCCGTGATTATCATCATGAGTTTTCACCCCATGCTTATGGTGTACATTACTCATCCTGTGGACCGTGTGGTGTTCGTTTGGTATATGAGGAAGACATAGAAGAGTTAAAGCAGGTTACCAGTCAATACAACAATGATCAAAAGGATGTGCAATCCTCACATTCGCAGAGGTAAGACATTACATGAATATTTTTATTACAAAATAAAATAAAATTTTGATTTGAAGAATTAAATTCTCATAAAAAAAAATAATTATGTATTTTGAGAAATGTATCTAAGCGATCTCAATCTTTCAGATGGAGCATACATGCATTTCCTAAATATTATAATCTTGGTTGGCTTAGTATATTTACAAGATATATCTTTAGTCTCAACAATAAATAAACATGTGTGTTACATGCCAGTATAAGTCAACTATCCAAGCTTAGACTTATGGGCCCAATTCAATTGCCGCTCTGGACTGGACTAAGAGGAATTTTAGATGTGGATGACAACTTGGAGTTGGAAATGATGCGACGATGCGCTCGTGAGGTCTGTTCTAGAATTCAAACATACATATATGCTTATTTCTACTTATATATTTACTAAAAATTATTAGTAAGCAGCATGGTTGTTAAATTTTACAGCAGCATCGATCTTATCGACTTGCACAAATTTTAGGGATTCAACGACAGGTTGATGACGTTTCTAGAATTCAAAACTTGATGCTTATTTCTACATATATAATTACTGAGACTCACTACTTGTTAAATGTTACAGGATCCACCTAATTCTGAAAGTAATCCAAATAATATGCACTTTGGGGTCTTCCGTAACTACAGCGGAATTACAAGTAAATTCTTAGACAAGTGAGTTGGATGGGTTTCACTTTTTTTATGTACTTTCCTGCTATCATTATTAACTCCTCGTCATATAATTTTCCTTGTGTTTTATATGATTACATTACATATACAGTAGCATTCAATATTACTCGGGAAAAGAAATTGATTTCTTCTCTTTTTGCATCACCATGAGTTTATTTAATTTAATATTGTTTTTTACATTATCTTTTTATGATTTTCTGAAATCTACTAATTAATTAAAAAGCAAGGTGTTCTTAATGATTTAATTTTTGGTATATTTTCGCTGCATCAAATTAATTATGTGTTTTTTTTTTTTTTGGTTAAAATCAAATTAATTATGTGTTGCTTGTATATATGTCCGTATTGTTTTATTACTTTTCTTTATTTATTTTTCTACTTGTTCTGATGTTCATTAATTCATAATATTATTGAGTTTTAATGCTTATATATGAAATTTCATTTATAGTTTGAAAGGGTGAAGGGGAGCACGAGTAATCAGGGAGTCATCAGCTCAAACGACCCAGCAATTGAGTTCCATCTCAGTGGTCACACTTGTGATAATTTAAAGCCATGCATAAGCCGAGGCCAATGCTCTGCACCGTTTTTTAATTAATCATAGATTTATATACATGGGAACAAGTTTAATAGAGGAGTAACTAAATTCCTTTTTCTTTACCTCATTTAGCCAATTACGTACTAGTCTTGATCTGCATTCCATGAGCAAATGTTTTTCCTCTTCATTTATTATCACTCTGTCCCTTCGATTTACTATATATATATATACACACACACACACACACACACACACACACACACACACATCACTTTAAGCAGAAATAACTATTTCAATAAAAACTGATGATTGCAATTGGTTACTATGTGTAAAAAAATACTTGTTAAGGAAAATGATTAAAAATTCTATTAAAATATTAAATGTTGTTTAAAAAGTAAAAAAGCATTTTTTTTTACAGGTACCTGTTAGGTTAGGGTTTTTTTTTTTTTTTTTTAAATATTAAAATATTAAATGTTGTTTTAAAAAATAAGAAACCATTTTTTTTTTAAAAAGGAAAAAAAAAGAAAGAGGCACTTAAAGTGCCTTCTCAAAGTGCTTTATGAACGAGTGTTATGCAGTCTCTATTGTTAATTATTGTACTTCATTGGCCTTATTCTTGGATCCGCCAAAGCCTTGCCTCTTAAGTTGTTCCGCATATTGTTTGGAATGCACCGAGTTGGTGAGGAGGCAAGACGGAAAAATGACAGCACTTGCATCTCTGTCAAGATTCCTTCAGGTCGGTCTGACTACTTTCTCATCCATACATACATATATACGTATAAATATATAATTTAAATTCTTCATTATCGATCATAAGAATATATACATGTGTGTTATGCATACTAATTACTATCGATGGTTCTCAAATGCTACAGGATACCTATAGAAGTTTTATGAACTTTGAATTTGTTGTTCCTCAAAGTGATTATGATCTTCCATCATGGTTGATCAATCAATCTCCGACGCCGTCAAATAGTATAAAATTAAGGGGCCATAGTAAGTTGATGGGTGTCGCTATGGTTTTCTGCTTTGGTGCTAATTTCTCTTTTGATATAATAGTAAACAAAAAAGAAAGTTTTATGACTATACGAGTGGATGTTTTATGACTATACGAGTGGATGTCATTGGGAGCGGAACATCGAATCACCTTTTTCTACTATATAGAAAGACCCCTAAATTTTTCGAATCACAAAGCGTTGTCGACGCCCGTACCTTTAAGGTTTCATTTCGCAATGCTGATGAACAGTGCTCATCATGTGGACCGTGGTGTTGTTTGGTATATGAGGAAGACAAAGAAGAGCTAAGGAATTTACCAGTAAATACAACAATGATCAATCTCCTCATCATAAAGATGTGCAATCCTCAAATTCACAGAGGTAATATTTTTATTACAAAAAAAAAGAAAAGAAAAGAAAAGAAAAAATATATTTATTTATATTCCAAAGTAAATAATGGTATCAACTTCATAAATATATATATATATATATATATATGAAGATCAAATTCTAAAAAAAAAAAAAAAAAAGATTGTATCTAAGTGATCTTAATCGATCTCAATCTGTCAGATGAAACAAACATGCATTTCCTAAATATTTTTATTTTGGTACGTTTAGTATCTTTACGAGTCTTAACAATAAATAACCCTGTGTGTTACTTGCCAGAAACAGCCAAGTATGCAAGCTTAGACATATGGGCCCAATTGGATCGCACCTCTGGACTGGACTAAGAGGAATTTTAGATTTGGAGGACAACTGGAGTTGGTGGAGAAGCAACGATACCCTGATGAGGTCTCTCATGCTTATTTCAAATATTGTTGAAAAAGGAATTGCGGAAGAAAAAAATACCCCAAAATTTTATGAATAATGAGGAAAAAAAAATTATGAGAGGAAAGAATAAAATTGTATTAAAAGGAAGAAGTTTGTAAACAATATAGAGAAGATAAAAAAAAAAACACACGGCTGCTCAAATTAAAACTCCTAATGTAAAACCTACATATATAGGCTGATGACTTATTTTCTAATCCTAATAGAAAAAGAGTCCTAAATAAAATAAAACTAGTTAATAAATAAAAAATAAAATAAAATTAAAAATAACACAAGAAAAATATCACGTGCTTCAACACTTCTCCTTGAGATTTTTTTTTGTGTAAACCCAACTTGTTGCGCATGAGTTCGAATTGTCCACATGGTAGTGCCTTTGTGAGAATATTTGCAAGCTGAGATTCTGAACTACAATAAGTAAGCTTGATTTCAGCATCCTTTTCAGCTTCCCTCAACAAATGATAGTTGACTTTAATGTGTTTTGTTCTCCCATGATGTACCGGATTGGAAGCGATAGCAATAGTAGATTTGTTATCACAAAATAATTTTGTAGGACCTTCTTGCTCAAATCCTAAATCACCAAGTAATTTGCGAAGTCATATTGCTTGATTTGCATTCTTGCTCTCGAAATATATTACTTTGATAGATTATGCTACAACCTCTTGTTTCTTTGAATTCCAATAAAAAACTTCATAACCAAGAGAAAAAACATAACTAGAAGTGCTTTTTGAATCATCAAAACAACCAGCCCACTATCACAATATCCAACCAATTTCAGGTCGCCAGTTGATTCAAACCAAATTCCAAAATCAAGAGTACCTTTCAAGTATCTAAGTACCCTTTTAGCAACACCAAAATGAACTTCACTAGGTGAATTTATATATCTTGATAGCATACTTGCAGGAAACATTAAATCTGGTCTAGAAGCAGTCAAATATAACAAACTTCCTAATAAACTTCTAAAACTAGTAGGATTAGATAGTTTATCTCCATCATTCTTTAACAATTTTAAGTTTAAAGTAAGTGGAGTAGAAACAGGTTTGCATGTATTCATCTTGAACTTCTTCAAAATGTCTTGTGCATACTTTCTTTGAGAAAGAAAAATACCTTGATGAATCTCCATACCAAGAAAATAATGCAATACCCTAAATCTGACATCTCAAACATTTTTTCCATCTCGACTTTAAAATTTTATAACATTTGGGGATCGTTTCCTGTCACAAGCATATCATCAACATAAAGCGAAAGAATAACTTGCTTAGAATTTTCACCAACCCTCACATACAAAGTAGCTTCATTAACACTCCTTCTAAATCCTTGTCGAGTCAAATAAGAATCAACTTTGCTATACCAAGCTCGTGGTGCTTATTTTAGTCCATAGAGAGCTTTCTTCAGAAGAGACACTTTGTCTTCGTTTCCTTTCTCTATGAACCCTTCAGGTTGATTTACATAGATCTCCTCCTCAAGTTCACCATTTAAAAAAGCTGAATTAACATCTAAGTGAAATATTTTCCGCCCCAAGTGTGCAGCTAAAGCAATAATCAATCTTATAGTATCATGTCGTGCAACTAGCACAAAAGTTGCTCCGTAATCAACTCTAAGCTGTTGTGTATAGCCTTTGATTACCAATCTTGCCTTATATTTATTTAAAGAACCATCTAAATTATACTTCACTCTAAATACCCATTTAACACCAATAATATTCTTACCTTTAGGTTTATCTACCAGCTCCCACGTACCATTTTTGTGAATCATGTCCATTTCAGATTTCAAGGCAGCAATCCATTCGGCATAATTTGTAGCTTCAGAATAGGTGTTTGGCTCAACAATAACTAAATTGCACTTTTCATATACCTCATCAAGAGATTTAACTTTATAATTAGAACCATCTCCAGTTGTTTCAACTAAAGCATCATCATCTAGTGAGTGATCTTGAGTACTTGAATGAGTTGAATCAAAAGATGTGTCATATAAAATAAAATCTTCAACTTTAGTAGGCGAGTCACTCACAACTTCATGTTTGTCAAAGTCCCAATGGCAGCCTTCATCAAAGATGACATCACGACTCAAAATAATTTTTTCAGTCTTCAAATAAAAAATTTTATACCCTTTTGAATTTAGAGCATAGCCAATAAAAATTCCTTTGAGTGCCTTCTCATCAAGTTTGGATCTTTTCACAGATGGAATAAAAAAATAACAAATTGATCCAAAAATCTTTAGATCTTTAACAGAAGGTTTTCTACCTGACCAAGCTTTATAAGAAGTTTTGCCCTCTACAGCCCTCGTGGGTAGTCTGTTAAGTAAGTAAACAACATGAAAAACAGTTTCAGCCAAAAAATTCTTTGGTAATTTCTTTCCAAAAAGCAAACATCTAGCTATCTCCATCACAGTTCTATTCTTTCTTTAAGATACCCCATTTTGTTGTGGAGTATATGCAATGAAAAATTGATGTTGAATCCCAAAATCTTCACAAAACTTGTCAAATTGCTTGGAGGTATATTCAGTTCCATTGTCAGACCTCAAAGTCTTGAGCTTGCATCCACTTTGTGTTTCAACCAAATTAACAAACTTCTTAAAGATATCAAAAGCTTGAGATTTATCATTTAGCAAATTAATCCAAGTCATCCTTGTAAAATCATCAATAAAAAGAATGAAACATTTATTATTCCCAAAAGAAATAGTGCGCATAGGACCACAAACGTCAGTGTGCACTAGTTCAAACTTTTCCTTAGCTCTAAAAACACTACCTTTAGAAAACGGTAGTCTATGCATCTTTCTTTGTTGGTAGATTTCACATATTTCATCAATAGAGTCAAAACTTGAAAAATCTTCAACCATATTTGAAGAATACAAAAACTTCAAACCCTTATCATGAAAATGACCAAAACATTGATACTATTTTTTATACTCTTCAATTTTGACATTTAAGGTATGATGATGTAGAGAATCACTAGTTAAAAAAAAAGAATTATCAACCATTCTAACCTTAGCAATTTCTGTACCTTGTGGGTCATAAATGGTGTAAATATAATTTTTAAATGTCACAGAAAATTTATTATGCAGCAATTGAGCAATACTAAGTAGGTTTTGAGATAATTATGAAACAAATAAAACATTTGCAATTTCCTTCTTTCCTAACTTAGTGTGCATGGTAACAGTACCTTTTCCTTTAGATAGTACAACCTCTCCATGTCCAAGGACAATTTTTGTCCTAGAAGATTTGTCGATGTGACTAAAAAGGCTGATGTCTTTTGCCATATGCGAGGTGCATCCACTATCAATTACCCATGAATTTAAATATTTTTCGTCGTCAATATAAGAAGCCATAAATAAATATTCTGAATCTTCTTTTTAATTTTCTACTTGATTTGCTTGCTGAGATTGATTCTCCTTGGTATGACAATACTTCTCAAGATGACCATCCTTGTTACAATAATCACAATGAAAAAATTGCTTCTTTTTTTTTCCAACAATTTTTCTCAATATGATTATCTTTTTTGCAATAATTACAAGGAGGAAATTTACCTCTCTTTGGTGCTCCTCTTTTTTCCTTACTCTCTTGATCTTCAATTGCCTTTTTATTATTCTTAGCAGTAGGTTTCTTGCCTTTAAACTTGGTATGAAAGGCACCTTCAACATGCTCTTTACTAAGGATAAAACTCCTTTGCTCATGGGCTTGTAATTTACTGATTATTTCTGCGACAAAAAGTATAGTCAAGTCACATGACTCTTCGACTGCAATTTTTGCTTCAAACTTGTCAGGAACATTCACCATTATTTTTTCTACAACTCTTTGATTTGAAAATTTTTCACCAAATAATCTAATTTGATTCACAATAGATATTAATTTGGTTGTGTAGTCCTTCACAGAGTCTGAATCTTTTATCTTTAACATCTCAAACTCTCTTTTGAGTGTTAATAATTTAACGGCCTTCACCCTTGTGTTTCCTTCAAATTCCTCCTTTAATTTATCCCAAGCTTTTTGGCTATATCACGTCAATAATTCTAGAAAAATAGAATCGACAAGGCATAAATACAAGATAAGGCCCTTTGACTTCTCCTCCTCTTGTTGCCTAATTTGATTCAAAGTTGGATTTCCTACCAAACGAGGTCATCATCATTCAAAATATATTCCCATAGGCCAAGCGCTTTGAGATAGGATTGCATCTTAACAATCCAAAATTGATAGTTTTCACCATTAAATTGTGGAGGGGAGGAAACACCAAAACTAAAAGACATATTGAAAAAATTCAAAACTTCTCTCAAAGAAAAATTTTTCTCTCTAATAAAAGAAGACAAAATTTTTTTTCAAAAAAAATAAAACACAGTCCCTTTAAATCTAAAGGCTCTGATACCACTGTTGAAAAAAGAATTACGGAAGAAAAAAATACCCCAAAAGTTTATAAATAATGAGGAAAAAAAAATTATGAGAGAAAAGAATAAAATTGTATTAAAAAGGGCTTGAGCAGACACTTGAAACTGTAAGGGCTTGATGTTGTTGAATCCACAATCATCGAGTAATTCTAGTCCTCTCTACCTTGGCCTCGGTTATTGTTTTAATAGTAATTATTACTATTTGGTATGTCGTTAATAGGAGCCTAAATATGAACCATCGTTAATAATTTTATTTTTTGAAACGGTCTTCAATCATAGAAAAAAAAATGGACCACAATCTTTGTAGCATTGTGAGAGAAACATATAACAGAATTTTTGAAGTCATAAGTCTGATAGGATATATATAAAAGAAGTGACAAAAGGTATTAATTTAAGGAATTTTGTTAGCTCAGTAATTTACTTCTTTTCAATACCAGTGCCAGAAATAGTATATCATCAGAAGTTGCCGTATGTTCTTTGGCTCCGAAACAACATTATGCTTGTGCCACTAGCAACCCCACAAACGGGGTCCTCTTTTGATAATCATCATTGAGTTAATTAATATTTAATAAATGTGACAAGTTTATTATAAAATGCATGAGTTATAAAAAATAAAGCATGAAAAATCTTTAGGGCGAAGATTTAATTTGTTTATAACTAATTGTTATACTAAGCTAATTAGCAAAAGACAAAACTTTTTTTTTTTTAAGTGCTATAAATGATTCCATATATGAAGACAAAATTATAACTTTGATCAAATTGAAAAATTCAAACGCTTCCTTTATTTTGATTTGCTTCTCTACTATAAAATCAAGTATTTCAATCAACTTGCACTTTTCACATAAAAAATCAATAACTAGTCCTCTTAAAAAATTGTGATGATGATGTAAAGGAACATCACACACACACACACACACACACACACACACACACACATATATATAATTGCAGTATATCATCGGCTTGATGTACGTGGAACCCGTTTTCTAGTGGCGATGATGAATCGCTACATGAAAGTCACCGATGCACGTCAGTTTCGTTTAAGACATTTCTCTGTCTTGATCTCTACAAGATTAATTTTTTAAAAAACATTACAGCTGGAGTTGTTCGATAATTGTGAGGTTAATGTGTGAATGGAGGAGTCCCTACCTTCATATTCTATATTCATAAAACCAATATTTTGTATATGGTGGGTGAACAAAACATCAAATTAAACGACCAATTATTCAAAGAAAAAAACATTTTGCTCTTGAGAGGAATTTTTTATTCAAATTAATTGTAAAAGGTAGCCACTTGTTTTTATTTACTTTTTACAAAATATATATGATTGGATTAGTGTGTATATATATATATATATATATATATATAATTTGCATTATTCCGTAAGTTCCGAGCCACACATCCATCAATCTCTGCTAAATTAGGTCCTGTATTTGAATTTAATTTTTCCTCTTTGCCTCTGCCAGCAAGTTCCAACGACACAAAAATGAAAACAGATCCCTCCTCCTCATCATCTTCTTCTTCTGCTTCACTGCCGGCGAAAAAGTTCGATGTGTTCTTGAGCTTTAGAGGTGAAGATACCCGCAATAATTTTACGGGTCACCTCTCTCTTGCCTTACGAAAGATCGGACTCTTTAACATCTTCAAGGATGATTACGCACTCGACATAGGCAAAGACATAGGCCCGGAGTTGATGAAGGCCATCGAAGATTCACAGTACGCGGTGGTTGTTCTTTCGGAAAACTATGCAACTTCGAGCTGGTGTCTGAAAGAAGTTGCCAAGATTGTGGAGTGCATGGGAGACTCTGGAAGGATTCGGACGATTTTCTATCACGTCAATCCATTTCATGTGCGGAACGTGGTTTCAATTGATGAAAAGAAGCAGAAGGAAAGTAGTTTCTGGAAAGCGTTGAAGGAACATGCCGAAAATCCAAACTACTCTAAGGATTTGGAAAGATGGAGGAAGGCACTTGTCACAGTAGCTAATCAATCTGGACACACCATAGAAGTTCATACGTAAGTACGAAACGTTTCTTCTTTAATTTGTCTTCGTCTAATTATATATATATATATATATATATATATTAAAAAAGGTAAATCATTTCTTGTAGTGCTTGAAGAATGGCTGTAAAGTGCTTATTTTTTATTGTTTTGAATAGTATAGTTGTTATATGAAAAATTGTTTTTACACATAACAAATAATATATATTGATATATATAGCCACAGCTATTGTGGTTACAAAGTGTAAAATTCACGGCTAAAACTATTTGCCATAAGGCAGACATTTATTTTTCAGTGACCCTATGATGAACCTAATAAAGATAGCATTTTCATTTCAATTAGCAATTTTTTATTTGATCTTTATAGTGTATTTTTAATATCTAAATTAATATTAAAGTAGCCAATAGTCCATCTACTACGACAAATTTATTTTAATTTAATTCCTTTGAGTTTTATCTCATTTGAAATTTTCATGTATTACAATGTAACAAAACATATTAATTTACATAATTTCGTAAATAAATTAAATAAAATGATTTCCTAAAGGCAATTTTAATTAATTTTGGTAATAAAGAAAGTTTTCAAGTATTTACATCATAACATCATCAATAAAGCTAGGATACAGACAACTCAAGTGTTATTTTCAACTAATGTGACATTACACTTCGATTACAAAGAAAAAAAAAAAAAAAAAAAGAGAAAAAACTAATGTGACATTATACGTGGCAATTTGTTAATGGCTTCCATTTAAATTCAGTTTTCTTTTATTAGGTTATATTGATCTATCATACCACTGATATATTGCCTATCATTAGCATTACTGGAAGTCTCTTAGTCTCTCTAGCATCCACATTAGTCAAATTCCTAGTACACAAAAGTAGTAGGATAAATGTTTTCATTCCTCAAGAGTTGAAGGAACAAAAGTTTTTTGTAAACTTGTCTGCATAAAACCTATTTCAAACAAAAATTTCCCGACAAACCAATTGAATATATGGATATTCTAGTGTCTATATAATTAGTTAATTAAAATATATTAATTTACAGATAATTGTGTTATAATTAATGTGTTTCACTTCTCCCAAATAATTCTATAATAATTTTTATATGAATTTAATTAATTCTTAATTAGGGATGAAGCAATTTTCATAGAGAACTTCGTTGCGGATATATCAAGCAAACTTGGTGCAACGATAAGCACCATAGAGGGTCTATTTGGAATGGTTCAACGTCTAAAGAAATTAGATTCATATGTTCTAGACTATTCTGCAGCTAATAATGTTTGCTTTATTGGAATACATGGTATGGGAGGAATTGGCAAGACAACTCTTGCTGAAGCTTATCACATGAAGATGTCTCATAAATTTGATGGTAGCTGCTTTCTTGCAAATATTAGAGAAGTTTGTGAAAAGCAAGCGAACGGTCTTGTGGATTTGCAAAAGAAACTTCTTAAGGACATTTTGGGAGGAAAATTTCAAGTAGAGCATTTAAGAAATGGAATAAACTTGATAAGAAGCAGACTTCGTGCTATGAAAGTTCTTATCATTCTCGATGATGTGAACAATCCGAACCAGCTAGAAGCATTAGCTGATTCACACAGAAAAAAGCAAGGATCAGAAAATGAGTTAGATATATGGTTTGGTCCAGGGAGTGTAATCATTGTGACAACTCGAAATGAAAATTTGCTGACAGAAAGATATGAAAAATGTAGAGCTGAGTATCTAGATGAAAATGAAGCTCTTCAACTATTTTCTTGAAAGCTTTCGGAAGTACTGAACCTCCAAAGGAATTCAAGGAGTTGTCCAAAGAAGTAGTAAAATATGCCAGTAATCTTCCATTAGCCCTAACAATATTGGGTTCCCTTTTTCGTCCTATAAAGAAAAATCAATGGGAAAGTGTATTGTCCAGACTAAGAAAGTGCCCAGAAAAAGATATTGTTGGAAAACTAAAAATAAGTTATGATAATCTGGATGAAGTTGACCAATGTATATTCTTGGATATTGCGTGCTTCTTCAGAGGACATCATAAAACTTCTGCCATAAAAATTCTCGACTCCTGTGCGTTCAATTCAGAATATGGGATAAGTAATCTTATTGCAAAATCGCTCTTGAGCATTACTAAATATGGTAGGATATGGATGCATGATTTATTAGAAGAGATGGCCAAGTATATTGTTCGAAAAAATCTGGAAATGAATTAGCAAGACAAAGTAGGATATGGAATAAGGATGATCTCTATCAAATTTTAGTGAATAAAGAGGTAATGAGTTTTCTAAATTAATTTCTTATGTTTTATACTTAAAGATTCATATGGGACCAAATTTTTATTATTTACCAAATAGTATAGATTTTAGCTTATTGCGTATTCAAATTTATATATACAAATATAGTAAATTAAATTCGTACGTATCTAAAATTCATATTTCGACTTATCCAATTTTTCTTTTTTGTATATCTTCATTTTTTTAACTTTTTATGATGCAATTTTATATCTTAATTGTTAGGAACGAACCAAGTAGAAGCTATCGCTGCTGATGTACATGAAACTAAAGAATATAGTTTTGAAGCCTTGTCGTCAATGAAGAAACTAAGGATCCTCAGTATTACTAATGCAAACCGTAGAATATTTTTGATGGGCCAGAGCTTGATTTTGATGATTGTGTTGGGCCAGAGCTTTCTAACAACCTACGGTATCTTCGATGGATAGGGTTTCCTACCATAAATTTCCATCAAGTTTCCAACCTCATCAACTTGTTCATTTGAATCTTAGGGATAGTCATATTAAACAACTTTGGAACAATTTTGCAGTGGTCCCAAATCTACAGATCTTGTATCTCTGTGGTTGTGAGAAACTGTCGGAAATTCATCCCTCCATTAAACACCTTAAAAGTCTTATTAAGCTTGACTTGAAGCGTTGCAGAAGTCTAAAAGAGTTGCCGGAGGAGATAAATGGTCTGACCTCTCTCCAGAGCCTTAACATTGTGGGTTGTTCTAAGATTGAGAAATTGCCAGACAACTTTGAGAAATTAAAGAGTTTGAGGAACCTTGAAATAAAAGACTCTGGTATAAAACACTTGCCATCTTCCATCTTTCTTATGGAAAACCTCAAATCCGCATTTTGTGAGAAGGAAATGATAAAATCAGCTGTCACGGAAAATATAATCAGCTATAGCACAACTGGCAAGTGTTTTATCTCTGGTTGGTTTTGTTCCTCCTTATACAGGTTGGATCTGATTGATTGCAATCTTATTGGACCTGAAGCATTTCCTGATTATTTCGGCAAACTTGTTGGTTTACAATATCTTGACCTCAGCAAAAATCCTTTCTCAGTTCTGCCTGCCGGGATTAAGGTACTATCCAGGCTTACAACTCTTAAGTTGGAGCATTGTAAAAGCCTAAGATGTTTGGAGGCAGAGCTTCTTCCATCTAGCCTACAAGTGGTATCTGTTAATTATTGTACTTCATTGGCCTCATTCTTGGATCCACTAAAGCCTTGCCTCTTAAGTTGTTCCGCATATTGTTTGGAATGCACTGAGTTGGTGAGGAGGCAAGACGGAAAAAAAACGGCACTTGCATCTCTATCAAGATTCCTTCAGGTCTGTCTCACTACATATAAATGTATAATTTAAATTCTTCATTATCGATCATGAAAATATATATATATATATATGTGTGTGTGTGTGTGTGTGTGTGTGTGTGTGTGTGTGTGTGTGTGTGTGTTATGTATATTACTATTGATGGTTCTCAAATGCTACAGGCTACCTATTCAGGTTGGATAAACTTTAAATTTGGTGTTCCTCAAAGAGATAATGAACTTCCATCATGGTTCATCAATCAATCTCCGACGCCGTCAAATAGTATAAAATTACATCCAAGGGGCCATAGTAAGTTGATGGGTGTCGCTATGGTTTTCTGCTTTCGTGCTAATTTCTCTTGTGATATAATAGTAAAAAAAAAAGAAAGTTTTTTTACTATGCGAGTGGATGTCACTGGAAGCGTAACGTCGGATCACCTTTTTCTACTATATAGAAAGACCCGTAAATTTTTCGAATCACAAGGCGTCGTCGACGCCCATACCTTTGAGTTTTCATTTCGCAATGCTGATGAATATTGCTCGTCATGTGGACCGTGGGGTGTTCGTTTGGTATATGAGGAAGACGAAGAAGAGTTAAAGGAATTTACCAGTAAATACAACAATGATCAAGCTCCTCATCATAAAGATGTACAATCCTCAAATTCACAGAGGTAATATTTTTATTACAAAAAAAAAAAAAAAAGATAGGTTGAGAATATGCATGTTGGGGTCTTCCGTAACTACACCCGAATTACAACCAAATTCTTGGACAAGTGAGTGGATGGGTTTCACTTTCTTTGTGTGCTTTCGTGCTATATATGATTAACTCCTCATCAGATAATTTTCCATGGGTCATATGATTACATACGTAGTAGCATGCATTACTCTGTACTAGAAAATTGCTTTTTACACTACTTGTACTGTTTCTTTTATTTAATATTGTTCTACATTATCTTTTATGATTTTCTGAAATCTACTAATTAATTAAACCAGTAAGGTGTTCTTCATGATTTATTTTTTTGGTTTTATTTTCGCTGCATCAAATTATATGTTCCTTGCATGGCTTTCAACATATATGTGTACATATCTCCTAACAAACCAAGAATGCTCACATTCACATTCACGGAGGTAATATTTTTAGATTAAGCATGCATTTCCTAAATGTACGTGGTGATCATGTAAAAAGAATTTGACAAATTTTTTGATAAATAATCTTAGCCGTTATACATGTCATATGTGGTGTATACAAATTCATTCATATTTAAAAACTTAATTAAATTAGAGGTACATATCAATAGCTAGAAATTAATCAATATTCTAACACTACCGCTGCAAATAGGACCAGAAGATCAGCTGCGGCCAATGAAGTGATAGAACAAATGCGGCAGAGGATACCCATACTTGAGCAGACACTTGAAACTGTAAGGACTCAGCTTAATGTTGTTGAAGCAACAATCATTCAACCCAGACCACGAGTATTTCCAGTCCCTCACCCTTGGCCTCAGTGATTATTGTTCTTATTTTATTAGTAATTGTTATTTTTATTTATTATTAAGTGCCTCACCAAGTATGGCAGCTAATTTAATTTGTGACAAATTTTGGGGACACCAACATGCAATTTTGGGATGCTGTTCCCCTAGATGTTCAGTGCTACTTGATGACCCATCACCCTGACAACAGGTATAATTATACTAAAAAATTAGATTTCATAATTATCATTTAAAATAATTTTAATTGATTATGTTTGATTTTTAATTTCTTATAGAATATGGGGAAAAAATGTACGCTTGTTGTGGGAATGATTGAAAATATTGTTGCTGTACGTACGTAGTAATGTTATGCCTTCTACACCTAATGATTTATGTCATGTGGTCACGTAATGATTGAACAAGTTTTGAATCCACTTGCACGGTTACTTAGACGGTCATTTGATCTGTCAATTGTTGACGGAGCATGACCATCATTTTGTGTTTGGCCTACATATCTAGTCATTTCTCTGGAAGACGAGATAAAATTTAACTTTGACGATTTATTTTTCTTCTATAATATATTAATTATTTTTACTATAGTAACTATTAATATTGGAATTTTATAAATTTGTAGGGAAATGCAAGCAATATCAATAAAGCGAAACAAAAATCTCATGAATCTACTGCATCCGACGAAACATTGATCTTCCCCCTGGAGTTATTTGCTTATTAGTATTTTAGATGGACTTCAACGTATCTAATGAAAATTTTTAGATTGAGCATTTGAGAATAGTGGTACCAGATTATAGTTTAACATGGTATTAGAGCGGTGAGTTTTGAGTTCAATCCCTGTTACTGTTAGTTTTCAAAATTAATTTCACTTTCACGCGTGGTAATTCTATTCCTGTGACTGTTAGCTTTGAAAATTAATTTCACATTCACGTGTTGGGCCGTACATTTTATTTCTATCTTTCCATCTATAACTAAAGGATAGAAAATATTCTTCAAGAGTATCATGTTGTAAAACTGAAGAATGGAAAGATTTTTTCAAGTGTCTCAGGTTCTAGAAGTGAGTCTCGGGTTTTAGAGGTGCATAATAAAAATCACCAAAGCCTAATACTGTAGAAGAAATTAAGTGGAGTACTCCATACACAAAGTACGGAAAGGTGTCTCAAACTCCCCCACGAACACACCCCCAACCTAGAGTTGCTGGGTAGGAGAGTAAAATTAATCTTTATTTATATATAGACTTCTCTAGTACGAAATGACCACTTTTAAATAGGTTCATTGCTTCAACCTAGAAAGTGTCATTTGTTTGATGGCAAAATGAAAAGAACATTAAAAATTTAAATAAATGAAACTAAAGCAGCTACTTTCAAAGTAATAGAAAGAAAAGCAAAAAGTGGATTGGGATGGTCGGAATAAAAAAGTGGATTCCTCGTTTCTTTATATTCAAAACCTTCCTAAGTGATATTGTTTCAACTTTTTTTTTTTTTTTAATGAATAAAAAAAATTTTAATGTAGATTTCATCAGTTTAAAATTTTATTAGTGGGTAGAATCTTTTTGCTATTTCAGTTTTATAATTTTATAGGAGTGTAAAGTAGCTGACTCAAACCCTTAATAAATCTCCCTTTATCTAACACTTTAAATAAAACTGAATACATCCGAGCGATAACAATTTCTTTAACTCAATTACAATTTTATAAGTGAATTTGAAAAACGGTTTTCCTTTCTTTGGCACACCCAATTCTCCTAGAGCATACATGATAGAAACAAACATTTCTATTTGTTTTATAATTTTAATTGAAACACTAGATTTTTAAATTTGTAGTGGAGTGTAAATTATTTTTGCTCTCAGCTTTTCCTCCGTTGGTTCATGGAATCAGGTGAAATAAGCACTTATTCATTAGGACGGATAATATTATTATCTATTATTTTGCTTCTTTTTTTCCCTCACCAAATAGAGGGCCCACCAGCATTTTGCTATGGGGACGGGTCAATATTTTGTTGTTATTATTAGTCTTTACTTTATATGTGGGCCCGTCCTTTTTTAATGTTCGGATGGACTAGAGCATCTTTAATAACATTCTCCGTAATAAAAAGTATTTTTTTAAAATTTAGTCAAATTTAATAAATTTTTTAATATAATTTTTATTTTATTATTTTTAATACATTATTATAATTTATTTATTTTATTTTTTAATTTATAATTAAGTAAAATATAAAAATATTATATAAAATATGTAAAATTAAATATTAATAATAGTTAAAAATTATATAATATTATTTAAAATATATTTATTATAAAATAAAAAATAATTTAATTTTTTATATTTAAAAAATTAAATTATATTTTTTATTTTAAATATATAATATAGAAAATTTATTATAATTTTTTTTAATTATTAATTTTATAAAATAAAAAATAAAAAATATGAATGATTTAAAGACTTTCATATATAATTTGCAATATAATCCGTAAGTTCCGTACTACACACCCATCAGTCTCTCTGCTCTCTATTTGAATTTAATTTTTCCCCTTTGCCTCTGCCGGCAGCTTCCACCAACACAAAATGAAAACAGAACCCTCCTCCTCCTCATCTTCTTCTTCTTCTGCTTCACCGCCGGCGAAAAAGTTCGATGTGTTCTTGAGCTTTAGGGGTGAAGATACCCGCAATAATTTTACTAGTCATCTCTCTCTTGATTTACGAAAGATCGGACTATTTAACATCTTCAAGGATGATTACGCACTCAACAAAGGCAACGACATAGACTCGGAGTTGATGCAGGCCATTGAAGATTCGCAGTACGCGGTGGTTGTTCTTTCGGAAAACTATGCAACTTCGAGTTGGTGTCTGAAAGAACTTGCCAAGATTGCGGAGTGCATGGGGGACTCTGGAAGGATTCGGACCATTTTCTATCACGTCAATCCATCTCATGTACGGAACGTGGTTTCAACTGACGTAAAGAAGCAGAAGGAAAGTAGTTTCTTGAAAGCGCTGAAGGAACATGCCAAAAATCCAAGCCACTCTAGGGATTTGGAAAGATGGAGGAAAGCACTTGTCACAGTAGCTAATCAATCTGGACACACCGTAGAAGCTCATACGTAAGTACAGAACGTTTCTTCTTTAATTTGTCTTCTTTTTGGGGAGAGTGGAAAGTGTTGCTCTGTCACCCACACGTGCTATGCCACTTGGACAGTGAGCCAGTCAAATCCAGTATGAACTGGGCTACACTCAATTTGGGCTATTAAAGCCCATATTTATGTTGATTAATGAGTCTATTCATTTACTGGATCGGGGGTTTTTACATGAGTTTTTTTGGGCGCGGGCACTTAGTATTTTTAATAATTTTTTATGTGAATTAAAATTAAAATTAAAATTATTTTATTGGGTGATTTTATTTACTTATCCCTTCTATATTAAATGCATTTTTATTACTTACACGTGAGTTTTTCTTTATGAAAATTTTTGCGTTAGTTTACAAATAAAGATAGCATTTTCATTTCAATTACCAATTTTTTGTTTGAGTTTTATAGCGTTTTTTTTATATCTAAATTAATGTTAAAGTAACCAATAGTCCATCTACTACGACAAATTTATTTTAATTTAATTCCTTTTACTTTTATTTCATTTGAAATTTTCATCTATTACAATGTAACAAAACATATTAATTTACATAATTTCATAAATAAATTAAATACAATGATTTCCTAAAGGCAATTTTAATTAATTTTAGTAATAAAGCAAATTTTCAAGTATTTACTTCACATCATCATCAATAAAGCTAGGATACAGACAACTCAAGTTTTATTGTCAACTAATGTGACATTATACTTCAATTACAGAGAAAAAAAAGATTAAAAAAACTTGTGACATTACACGTGGCAATATGTTAATGGCTTCTATTTAGATTCAATTTTCTTTTAATAGGTTATATTGATTTATCAAATCAATGATATATTGCCTATCATTACTGTCCCTAGCATTACTGGAAGTCTCTTAGTCTCCCTAGCATTGCTGCATCCTCATTAGTCAAATTCCTAGTACACAAAAGTAGTAGGATAAAGGTTTTCACTACTCAATAGTTGAAAGAACAAAAATTTTATGGATTTTACTTAAAAAACAAAAATTTTATGGATTTTACTTAAAAAACAAAAATTTTATGGAAACTTGTCTACATGAAAGCTATTTCAAACAAAATTTTCCCGACAAGCCAATTGAATAAATGGATATTCTAGTGTTTACATAATTAGTTAATTAAAACATATTAATTGACAGATATAAAATTTGTGTTATAATTAATGTATTTTACTTCTCCCAAATAATTCTATAGTAATTATTGTATGAATTTAATTAATTTTTTTTATTAGGAATGAAGCAAGTTTCATAAAGTACTTCGTTGCGGATATATCAAGTAAACTTGGTGCATCGATAAGAACCATAGAGGGTCTATTTGGAATGGTTCCACGTTTGTTGGCATTAGATTCATATGTTCTTAAATATTCTGCATCTAATGATGTTTGTTTTGTTGGAATACATGGTATGGGAGGAATTGGCAAGACAACTCTTGCTGAAGCTTATCACATGAAGATGTCTCATAAATTTGATGTAGCTGTTTTCTTTCAAATATTAGAGAAGTTTGTGAAAAGCAAGCGAATGGTCTTGTGGATTTGCAAACGAAACTTCTTAAGGACATTTTGGGAGAAGATTTTAAAGTAGGATATGTAAGAAACGGAATAAACTTGATAAGGTGTAGATTTCGTGCTATGAAAGTTCATCGATCTCGATGATGTGCTAAAGTCCGAGCAACTAGAAGCATTAACTAATTCAAAGAAAAAAGCAAGGATCAAAAAATGAGTTGGATATATGGTTTGGTCCAGGAAGTGTAATCATTGTGACAACTAGAGATGAAAATTTGCTGATACATAGATATGAAAAATATAGAGTTGGGTATCTAGATCATAATGAAGCTCTTAAACTATTTTCTTTGAAAGCTTTCAATAGTTTTGAACCTCCAGAGGAATTCAAGGAGCTGTCCAAAGAAGTGGTAAAATATACCAGTAATCTTCCATTAGCCCTCACAGTATTGGGTTCCCTTTTACGTCCTAAAGAGAAATATCTATGGGAAAGTGCATTGTGCAGACTAAGAAAGTGCCCAGAAAAGGATATTGTTGGAAAACTAAAAATAAGTTTTGATAACCTGGATGAAGTTGATCAATTTATATTCTTGGATATTGCGTGCTTCTTTAGAGGGCATCATAAAAATTATGCTATAAAAATTCTCGACTCCTGTGCGTTCAATTCAGAATATGGGATAAGTAATCTTATTGCAAAGTCGCTCTTGAGCATTACTGAAGATGTACGATATGCATGCATGATTTGTTAGATGAGATGGCCAAGGATATTGTTATAAAAAAAAGCTGGAAATGAATTAGGAAGACAAAGTAGGATATGGAATAAGGATGATCTCTATCAAATTTTAGTGAATAAAGGGGTAATGAGTTTTCTAAATTAATTTCTTTTGTTTTATACTAAAGTATTCATATGGTACCAAATTTTTGTTATTTACAAAATATCATAGATTTAGCTTATTGCATACTGAAATTTATATATACAAATATAGTAAATTAAATTCATATGTATCTAAAATTCATATTTTGATTTGTCCAATTTTTCTCTTTTTTCTATATCTTAATTTTTTTTTTTTGGCAATTTTATATCTTAATTGTTAGGGAACCAAAGAAGTAGAAGCCATCATTACTAATGTAGATGAAACTAAAGAATATAGTTTTGAAGCCTTGTGGTCTATGAAGAAACTAAGGATCCTTATGATTTTTGGGTCAGAGCTTGATTTTGATGATTCTGTTGAGCCAGAGCTTTCTAACAACCTACGGTGTCTTGAATGGAAAGGATTTCCCTACAACAAATTTCCATCAAGTTTCCAACCTCGTAAACTTGTTCGATTGAATCTTGGGTGTAGTAATATTAAACAACTTTGGAACAGTTTTGCAATGGTCCCAAATCTACAGATCTTGGATCTCAGTTGTTTAGAACTGTCGGAAATTGATCCCTCCATTAAACACCTTAAAAGTCTTATTATACTAAACTTAGAATTTTGCACGAGTCTAAAAAAGTTGCCGGAGGAGATAATTGGTCTGGCCTCTCTCCAGCACCTTAACATTATGATTTTTTCTAAGGTTGAGAAATTGCCAGACAACGTGGAGCAATTAAAGAATTTGAGGAACCTTGATATACGGCTTTCTGGTATAAAACACTTGCCATCTTCCGTCTTATGGAAAACCTTGAATCAGTATATTGTGAGAATAAGGAAATGATAAAATTAGTTGTCACGGAAAATATAATCAGCTATAGCACAACTGGCAAGTGTTTGATCTCGGGTTGGTTTTTTCCTCATTTATTTATGTTGGATCTGAGTGATTGCAATCTTACTGAACCTGAAGCATTTCCTGAATATTTCGGCAAACTTGTTAGGTTATGGTATCTAGATCTCAGCAAAAATTCTTTCTCTGTCCTGCCTCCCTGTATTAAGGGACTATCCAGGCCTACAATTCTTAAGTTGAAGCATTGTAAAAGCCTAAGATGCTTGGAGGCAGAGCTTCTTCCATCTAGCCTACAAGAGGTGTATGTAAATGATTGTACTTCATTGGCCTCATTCTTGGATCCACTAAACCCATGCCACTTAAGTTGTTCCGCATATTGTTTGGAATGCACCGAGTTGGTGAGGAGGCAAGACGGAAAAATGACAGCACTTGCATCTCTATCAAGATTCCTTCAGGTCTGTCTCACTACTTTCTCATCTATACATACATATATACATATAAATATATAATTTAAATTCTTCATTATCGATCATAAGAATATATAAATATATGTGTGTTATGTATATTACTATTGATGGTTCTCAAATGCTACAGGATTACTATAGAAGATTTGTAAACTTTGAATTTGTTGTTCCGCAAAGTGATTATAAACTTCCATCATGGTTCATCAATCAATCTCCGACGCCATCAAATAGTATAAAATTACATCCAAGGCGCCATATTAAGTTGATGGGTTTCGCTATCGTTTTCTGCTGCTTTCGTGCTAATTTCCCTTGTGATATAATATTAGCAACCGACAATGGAAGTTGGATAACTATACGAGTGGGTGTCACTGGGAGCGGAACGTCGGATCACCTCTTTCTACTATATAAGGGTAATTCTAAAAAGAACCTTAAATTTCTCCAATCACTAAGCGTCATCAACGCCCACACCTTTGAGTTTTCATTTCGCAATGCTGATGAACATTGCTCATCATGTGGTCCGTGGGGTGCTCGTTGGGTATATGAAGAAGATATAAAAGAGTTAGAGGAAATTACCAGTAAGTACAACAATGATCAATCTCCTCACCAAAAAGAAGTGCAATCCTCACATTCACAGAGGTAATATTTTTATTACAAAAAAGAAAAAAGAAGTAATATATATATTTATATTCCAAAGTAAATAAGGGTATCAACTGCATAAAAAAAATATATGAAGATCAAATTCTCATAAAAAAAATATTGTATCTAAGTGATCTCAATCTTGCAGACGAACATACATGCATTTCCTAAATATTTTGGTACGCTTGTATCTTTACAAGTCTCGACAATAAATTATCCTATGTGTTGCTTGCCAGTAACAGTCAAGTATGCAAGCTTAGACATATGGGCCCAATTGGATCGCAGCTCTGGACTGGACTAAGAGGAATTTCAGATTTGGAGGATAACTTGGAGTTGATAGAGATGCAACAATACGCTGATGAGGTCTCTCATGCTTATTTCAAATATACATGCTTATTAATTTATACATATATATTCACTGCAAATTACTAAGGCATCATATAATTGTTAAATGTTACAGGATGGACCTAATCCTGAAAGTAATCCCAGTATGGTTGGGAATGTGCACGTTGGGGTCTTCCGTAACTACCCCCGAATTACAACCAAATTCTTGGGCAAGTGAGTGGATGGGTTTAGCTTATATATGATTAACTCGTCGTCCGATAATTTTCCCTAGGTCATATATCATTAAACACGTAGTAGCATGCATTACTCCGGACAAGAAAATTGCTTTTTACACTACTTGTCCTGTTTCTTTAATTTAATATTGTTTTACATTATCTTTTATGATTTTCAGAAATCTACTAATTGATTAAAACAGTGAGATGTTCTTCATGATTTCTTTTTTTGGGTATATTTTCGCTGCATCAAACTATGTCTTCCTTGCATATATCTCCTAACAAACAAAAAATGCTCATTACAAATCCTTAACTCTATATATGTCCATATTATTATTTTTATTTGTTCTTTAATGATTCTTCTACTTGTTCTAATGTTTATATGTGAAATTTCAAATATAGCTTGAGGGGTGGAGGAGAATCCGAATGATTAGAGACTTGTCAGCTCAAATAATGACTAAGCTCCATCTCGGTGACCGAACTTATCGTAATTTAAAGCAATGCATAAGCCGAGGTCAATTCTCTGCACTATTTTTTAATTCATGTTATTTGTCATAGATTTACTGTATATACATGGGAGCAAGTTTAGCATAGAGCAATAACTATATTCCTTTTTCCCTATGTTGTTTAGTCAATGACGTACTAGTTTGTTGATCTATATTCACCTATTTTGTTCCATCTTTTTATTTCATGAACAATAGATTTTTTTATCTATATTGATCTCCTGTTTTGTTTCATCTTTTTATATCATGAACAATAGTTTCTTCTCTTCATTTATCATTAATTTTTTCCCTTAAATCTTTGTAAGGATGGCATTTATTATTATTATTATATTTTTTTTAAACTTAGGATTGAGGAATTCGATCTTTGAATTATTGTCCAAATAAATAATGGGCAAGAGCGACTGAGGTATTAACATTGGGACAAGGGGAGGCAATTTAAGATTATTGACATTGCAAGAATTAAAAATTGCGCGGAATTATTCTACAAAATACAAAAAATTTCTAATACACTTAATTGTCACCTATAGCTATTCTTTATATATATATATAACACTAATAATTACTCATAATCATTTAGCACTTTTTAAATTACAAAGGGAATGTATCTGTGTTGGCATTCTGCTGTTAAAACGACACGTTTTGCGGCAGCAATTCTATGGGTTGGCTTTTTGTCGGGAGAACGACACGTTTTGCCGCAGCAATACTATCATGCATGCATATAATAAGAGCCTAACATAGCTTCCATGGCTTCCTCATTATCATCATCAATTGCATGCGAAGCTTTTTGCTTCTTTTCACAAAGCTTGAATCTTCATATAACTTTGATGCCAATACTGGTCATTATCATCATCAATTGCTTGCCAATTTGCTTTATTCATGTGTTGTAACTTTGTTATTTGTCATGTATATGAAATGGACAGTTTCCTTATGATAGATTAATTAGGTTCATTTTATTCCTAAAGGGAACTTATTACAGTAAAATTTTGATAAATTAATACTTAATAAATTAATAATTTTAATTAAATAATATTTTTTATCGGTTCCGATTTGAGATTAACGTGTTAAATTAATAAAGCGGTAAATTTATAAGATGATAAATTAAAAAAAAAAAAAACTACATACATAATTTTATATAAGATCCATTTAATATATAAATTAATAATTTCATAATACATGTAAATAATTAATTATCTATTTAAAAAACCTCAGTAAAATATATACCTAATATTAGTTTATTCTTCTCGAAACTGATGTCAAATTAACTTCTTCTCCAACAATAATGCTTTTTTTTTTTTTGGGTAAAATCCAACAATAATACTTTGGTAAAAAGGGAAAGGTCTCAAAAAATTTCCTTGCATGGGAAATACGTAACGATGACATACTAGAATAGTACATGTCAAATATCTGATTCTTCCCAGAATCAAATGTAGTATTAATGTCGGTTTGAGTCTCCACAACAATTTGACTCAAACCACCAAATCATTCGAATTAACACTAGTAAATACATTTATCACTCGGAAGCATCGAGTCCCATCTGGAAATACAAACATTGTTCTTCTTGCCACCAAAAGCCTCCTTAGCTTCAAGAGACGTTGCAAGACCATTACAAGACAAAATGACCTTTCGCAATGGATGATATTCGTTGCAATGTAACTTTACCGACGCACATCCATACGCTGCATTACCCAAACAAAGGTACCTTGTTCAGAAACACTATCCTCAACGTCACTCACAAGAGCACTATCATTACAATATGCTCCTCCGTCTCTAAAACAATATTATGCTTGTGCCGCTGGCAACGCCGCAAACTGTGTCTTCTTAACACGTATGCATGACTTTTAAGAAATAAAAATAAAAAATTCTTTAGGCGAAGACTTGAATTGTTTATAAAATTTTGACTTGACATACTAGCCAATTAGTAGAAGGCAAAAGTTTATTTTTGGTTGGTATAAAAGATTCCAAATGGGAACACAAAATTATATGTTTGATCAAACGGTTTTAATTTGAGTTACTTCTCTAATATAAAATCAAGTATTTCAATCAACTTGCATTTTTGCACATAAACAATCAATAACTAGTCCACTAAAAAAATTATTACGATGATGTAATGGAACATCATATATATATATATATATATATATATAATTGTAGTATATCATAGGCTTGGTGCACATGGAACTCGGTTTCTAGTGGCGATGATGAATAGCTACAGGAAGTCACCGATGCACATCAGTTCCATATAAGACTTTTCTCTGTCCATCTCCACAACATTAATTTTTAAAAAAAGTTACAGCTGAAGTTGTTTTTTTGAATAATAAAGGACTTGATGTAATCTCATCGTCCATAATTCTACAGATAAAACCTTTTTGCTATTTTAATTTTGTAATTTAATAAGAGTCTAGAGCACTAGCTTATATATCCATAATAAAATTTTCTTTATCTAGCACATTAATTAAAATTAAGTACATATAAAATAATAAGAAAATTTATTAAAATTCAAAATATAACTATAATATAATAGAACGGTCGATTTTGTTTCCATTACACTACATTTGCGAGGATTGTCTGCGTTGAAAAAAGAATTGTGGAAGACAAAAAAATCTCAAAATTTTATGAATAATGAGGAAGGAAAAAAATATGAGAGATAATGTAGAAGAGAGAAAAACAAAAGCCACAAAATTTTATTCGGCTGCTATAGAAAAGTCACGCACGCTCACAAATATATCAGCTGCTATGGTTCCTTTTATAAGACTAACTCAATAAAACCTAATCTTAATAGGAATAGTATCCTAATTAAAATAAACCTAAATAATAAATAAAAATAATAAAACTAAAACCTGAAAAATAAAATAAGAAAAATATCATCACACATTTCAACACTCCTTGAGATTTTTTTTGTGTAAACTCAATTTGTTGCGCAAGAGTTCGAATTGTCCACATGGTAGTGTCTTTGTGAGAATATTTGCAAGCTGAGATTCTGAACTACAATGAGTAAGCTTGATTTCAACATCCTTTTCAGCTTCCCTCAACAAATGATACTTGACTTTGATGTATTTTGTTCTCCCATGATGTACCAGATTGGAAGCGATAGCAATAGTAGATTTGTTATCACAAAATAATTATGTAGGACCTTCTTGCTCAAATCCCAAATCACCAAGTAATTTGCGAAGTCATATTGCTTGATTTGCGTATTGCTCTCGAAATATATTACGCTTTAGCAAGGGTGTCTACAACCTCTTGTTTCTTTGAATTCCAAGAAAAAACTCCAGAACCAAGAGAAAAAACATAACTAGAAGTGCTTTTTGAATCATCAACACAACCAACCCAGTCACTATCACAATATCCAGCCAATTTTAGGTCACCAGTTGATTCAAACCAAATTCCAAAATCAAGAGTACCTTTCAAGTATCTAAGTACCCTTTTAGCAACACCAAAATGAACTTCATTAGGTGAATTCATATATCTTGATAGCATACTTACAGGATACATTAAATCTGGTCTAGAAGCAATCAAATATAACAAACTTCCTACTAAACTTCTAAAACTAGTAGGATTAGATAGTTTATCTCCATCATTCTTTGACAACTTTAAGTTTAAAGTAAGTGGAGTAGAAATAGGTTTGCATGTATTCATCTTGAACTTCTTCAAAATGTCTTGTGCATACTTTTTTTGAGAAAGAAAAATACCATTATTTTCTTGATGAATCTCCATACAAAAAAATAATGTATATACCCTAAATCTGACATCTCAAACATTTTTCCCATCTCAACTTTAAAATTTTGTAACATTTGGAGATCGCTTCCTATCACAAGCATATCATCAACATAAAGAGAAAGAATAACTTGCTTAGAATTTTCACCAACCTTCACATACAAAGTAGCTTCATTAACGCTCCTCCTAAATCTTTGTCGAGTCAAATAAGAATCAACTTTGCTATACCAAGCTCATGGTGCTTGCTTTAGTCCATAGAGAGCTTTCTTTAAAAGATACACTTTGTCTTCGTTTCCTTCCTCTATGAACCCTTCAGGTTGATTTACATAGATCTCCTCCTCAAGTTCACCATTTAAAAAAGCTGACTTAACATCCAAGTGAAATATTTTTCACCCCAAGTGTGCAGCTAAAGCAATAATCAATCTTATAGTATCATGTCGTGCAACTGGTGCAAAAGTTTCTCCATAATCAACTCCAGGCTGTTGTGCATAGCCTTTGACTACCAATCTTACCTTGTATTTATTTAAAGAACCATCTGAATTATACTTCACTCTAAACACCCATTTGACACCAATAATATTCTTACCTTTAGATTTATCTGCCATCTCCCACATACTATTTTTGTAAATCATGTCCATTTCAGATTTCATGGCAATCAATTGAATTTGCCTTCAAAATAGGTGTTTGGTTCTAATAACAATTTTTGTACACAAGAGATTTAATTTTATAATTAAAACCATCTCCAGTTGCTTCAACTAAAGCATCATCATCTAATGAGTGATCTTGAGTACTTGAATCAGTTGAATCAAAAGATGTGTCATATAAACTTAAATTTTCAACTTTAGTAGACGAGTCACTCACAACTTCATGTTTGTCAAAGTCCCAATAGCAGCCTTCATCAAAGATGACATCACGACTCAAAATAATTTTTTCAGTCTTCAAATCAAAAATTCTATACCCCTTTGAATTTGGAGCATAGCCAATAAAAATTCCTTTGAGTGCCTTCTTATCAAGTTTGGATCTTTTCACAGATGGAATAAAAAAATAACAAATTGATCACAAAAATTTCAGATCTTTAACAGAAGGTTTTCTACCTGACCAAGTTTCATAAAGAGTTTTGCCCTCTACAGCCCTCGTGGGTAGTCTATTAAGCAAGTAAACAACATGAAAAGCGGCTTCAGCCAAAAAATTCTTTAGTAATTTCTTTTCAAAAAGCAAACATCTGGCCATCTCCATCACAGTTCTATTCTTTCTTTCAGATACTCTATTTTACTGTGGAGTATATGCAATGGAAAATTGATGTTGAATTTCAAAATCTTCACAAAACTTGTTAAATTGCTTGGAGGTATATTCAGTTCCATTGTCAGACCTCAAAGTCTTGAGCTTGCATCCACTTTGTGTTTCAACCAAATTAACAAACTTCTTAAAGATATTAAAAACTTGAGATTTATCATTCAGCAAATAAATCCAAGTCATCTTTGTAAAATCATCAATAAAAAGAATAAAATATTTATTATTTCCAAAAGAAGTAGTACGCATAGGACCACAAACGTCAGTGTGCACTAGTTCAAGCTTTTCCTTAGTTCTAAAACACTACCTTTAGAAAAAGGTAGCCTATGCATCTTTCCTTGTTGACAGATTTCACATATTTCATCAATAGAGTCAAAACTTAAAAAATCTTCAACCATATTTGAAGAATACAAAAACTTCAAACCCTTGTCATGAAAATGACCAAAACGTTGATGTCATTTTATATGCTATTCAGTTTTGACATTTAAGGCATGATGATGTAGAGAATCACCAATTAAAAAAAATACATTGTCAACCATTTTGACCTTAGCAATTACTGTACCTTATTGGTCATAAATGGTACAAATATAACTTTTAAATGTCACAGAAAATTTATTATCCAGCAATTGAGCAATACTAAGCAGGTTTTGAGATAATTTTGGAACAAATAAAACATTTGCAATTTCCTTTTTTCCTAACTTAGTATGCAAGGTAATAGTACCTTTTCCTTCAGATAGTACAGTCTCTCCATGTCCAAGGACAACCTTTGTTCTAGAAGATTTATCGATGTGACTAAAAATGCTGATGTCTTTTGCCATATGCGAGGTGCATCCACTATCAATTACCCATGAATTTAAATATTTTCGTCGTCAATATAAGAAGCCATAAATAAATATTCTGAATCTTCTTTTTGATCTTCTACCCGATTTACTTGCTCAGATTGATTCTGTTTAGCACAACAATACTTCTCAAGATAACCATCCTTGTTACAGTAATCACAATGGAAAAATTGCTTCTTTTTTTTCCAACAATTGTTCTCAATATGATTATCTTTTTTTGCAATAATTACAAGGAGAAAATTTACCTCTTTTTGGTGCTCTTCCTTTTTTCTTACTCTCTTGATCTTCAATTACCTTTTTATCATTCTTAGCAGTAGGTTTCTTGTCTTTAAACTTAGTATGAAAGGCACCTTCAACATGCTCTTCACTACGGATAAAACTTCTTTGCTCATGGACTTATAATTTATTGATTAATTCGGCGACATAAAGTGTAGTCAAGTCACATGACTCTTCAATTGCTGCAATTTTTGCTTCAAACTTGTCATGAACACTCACCATTATTTTTTCTACAACTCTTTGATCTGAAAATTATTCACCAAATAGCCTAATTTGATTCACAATAGACATTACTTTGGTTGTGTAGTCCTTCACAGAGTCTGAATCTTTCATCTTTAACATCTCAAACTCCCTTTTGAGTATTTATAATTTGACAGCCTTCACCCTTGTGTTTCCTTTAAATTTCTCCTTTAATTTATCCCAAGCTTTCTTGGCTGTATCACAGTCAATAATTTTAGAAAAAATAGAATCTGACAAGGCAGCATGAATATAAGATAAGACCCTAGGTTTCTTTGACTTCTTCTCCTCATGTTACTTAATTTGATTCAAAGTTGAATTTCCTACCAACGGTGCGGGTCATCATCATTCAAAATAGATTTCTATAGACCGCTTTGAGATATAATTGCATCTTAACAACTTAAAATTGATAGCTTTCACTATTAAATTGTGGAGGGGGGAAACACCAAAATTAGAAGACATATTAAAAAAATTCAAAACTTCTCTTAAATAAAAATTTTTCTCTCAAATAAAAAAAGGCAAAAAAAATTTTCAAACAAAATTAAACATAGTCCCTTTAAATCTAGAGGTTCTAATACCACTGTTGAAAAAAGAATTGCAGAAGATAAAAAAACCTCAAAATTTTATGAATAATGAGGAAAGAAAAAAAAATGAGAGATAATGTAGAAGAGAGAAAAACAAAAGCCACAAAACTTTATTCGGCTGCTATAGAAAAGTCACGCAAGCTCACAATTATATCAGCTGCTATGGTTTCTTTTATAAGACTAACTCAATAAAACCTAATCTTAATAATAATAGTATCCTGATTAAAATAAAATTAAACAATAAATAAAAATAATAAAACTAAAATCTGAAAAATAAAACAAGAAAAATATCATCACACGTTTCAGCAGTCTGTAAATGGAGTCTCCACATTCATACTCTATATTCATAAACCAATATTTATATGTATAGTCGGTGAGAAACAACAAAACAGTACAGCTGGAGCTGTAACGTTTTAAAATAAAATATTTTAACGAATTGCAAGATAGGTCCACATGTATGATTGGATTACTGCTGCACATCCATCAATCTCCCTGCTTATTGAACTTAACTTTCCCCTTTGTCTCTCCCAAGTTCCAACAGCACAAAATGGAAACAAATCCCTCCTCCTCCTCCTCATCTTCTTATTCTTTGTCATCACCGGCAAAAAAATACGATGTGTTCTTGAGCTTTAGGGGTGATACCCGCAGTAATTTTACGAGTCACCTCGATTATGCGTTACGCAAGGTTGGGCTATTTAGTATCTTCAAGGATGATTACAAACTCCCCAAAGGCAAAGACATAGAAACAGAATTGATGAACGCCATCGAAGATTCGCATTTCGCGGTCGTTGTTATTTCAGAAAAGTATGCTGATTCAGATTGGTGTTTGAAAGAACTTGCCAAGATTGTGAAGTGCATGGGAGACTCTGGACGGATTCGAACAATTTTCTATCATGTTAATCTATCTCATGTAAGGGACGTGGCTTCAACTGATGCAGAGAAGCAGAAGGATAATAGTTTTTGGAAAGCGTTGGAGCAACATGCCAAAGATCCAAGCCACTCTAAATATGTGGAAAGCTGGACTAGTGCACTTGTCGAAGTCGCCTATAAATATGCAGATTATGTAAAACGTGATACGTAAGTACAAAATGTTTCTTCTTTAATTTGTCTTCTCCTAATTTTATTTTCCCATTTATATATTTTTGAGTACTTTGATTTTTTTTTTTTTAATAAAAACGTTTTAGTACTTAATTAATTTACGTATTTATATGTGCGGTGGGCAACTCCATGTATGATTTGGAATGAATTTATCTTTGGTTTTGTCTGGTTCATGCGGTAAAGTTTGTTGGAACTAATTAAAGATATTAATTTTTTTACAAAAACAAAAGTTAAATCATTTCTTGTAGTGTTTGAAGAATGGAAGGGAAGTGTTTTATTTTTTTAAAAAAAATTTGTTTAGTTGTTATAGGAGAAATTGATTTATCAAACCACTGATGTATTGCCTATCATTATTGTCTCTAGCATTAATGGAAAATAAAGTTGAGAAATTCGTCTTTTAGTCTCCCTAGCATTACTGCATCCTCATTAGTCAATTTCCTAGTACACAAAAGTAGTAGGATAAAGGTTTTCATTGCTCAATAGCTGGAAGAGTAGAAATTTTATGGAAACTTATCTTCATAGAAGCTATTTCAAACAAAATTTTCCGAACATACCAATTGAATATCTGGATATTATAGTGTTTATATAATTAGTTAATTAAAACATATTAATTTATAGATATATAAAATTTGTGTTATAATTAATGTGTTTCACTTCTTCCAAATAATTCTATATTAATTGTTGTATGAATTTAATTAATTCTTAATTAGGGATGAAGCAATTTTCATAAAGGAGTTCGTGGCAAAGATATCAAGTGAACTTGGTGCATCGATAAGAACTATTGAGGGCCTATTCGGAATGACTTCACGTCTAATAAAATTAGATTCATATGTTCTTAAATCTTTGGATACTAATAATGTTTGTTTTATTGGAATTCATGGTATGGGTGGTATTGGGAAATCAAGTCTTGCCGAAGTTTATCATATGAAGATGTCTCATAAATTTGATGGTAGCTGCTTTCTTGCAAATATTAGAGAAGTTTGTGAAAAGGAAGCGAATGGTCTTGTGGGTTTGCAAAACAAACTTCTCAACGTCATTTTGGGGGAAGATTTTCAAGTAGAGCATTTAAAAAAAGGAATAAACTTGATAAGAAGTCGACTTCGTGCTATGAAAGTTCTTATCATTCTCGATGATGTGAACAATCTGAAGCAGCTAGAAGCATTAGTTGATTCACATAAAAAGAAGCAAGGATCAGAAAATGAGTTAGATATATGGTTTGGTCCAGGGAGTGTAATCATTGTGACAACCAGAAATGAAGATTTGCTGACAAAAAGATATGAAAAATATGGAGCTGAGTGTTTAGACAAAAATGAAGCTCTTCAACTATTTTCTTGGAAAGCCTTCGAAAGTATTGAACCTCTGGAGGAATTCAAGATGCTGTCTGAAAAAGTGGTAAAATATGCCAGAAATCTTCCATTAGCCTTAACAGTATTGGGTTCCCTTTTAGGTCCCAAAAAGACAGTTGATCTATGGAATAGTGCATTGTGCAGACTAAAAAAGTGCCCAGCAGACGATATTTTTGGAAGACTAAGAATAAGTTTTGATGACCTGGATAAAGTTGATCAAAGTGTATTCTTGGATATTGCATGCTTCTTCAAAGGACGTAGAAAACATGATGTTATAGAAATTCTTGACAGCTGTGGGTTCGATTCACAATATGGGATAAGTAATCTTGTCGGCAAGTCTCTCTTGAGCATTAATGAAGTGGATGAGATATGGATGCATGATTTACTAGAAGAGATGGGCAAGGATATTGTTCGAAGAGCATCTGGCAATGAATTAGGAAGACAAAGTAGGATATGGAATTCGGATGAGCTCTATCAAATTTTACAGAATAAAGAGGTGATGAGTTTTCTAATTTAATTTCTGATGTCTTATATATACTAGACTATTCGTATGTTACCAAATTTTTATTAATCACCGTGTGAGGTAATCATAGATTTTAACTTATAGATATTTAAACTTATCTATAAAATATAGTAAATTAAATATCATGTGCGTGTCCAATCTTACACTTTTTTTCTTTATCTTTATTTATTTATTTTGTGAGGCAATTTTATATCTCATTTGTTAGGGAACGGACGAAGTTGAAGCCATCTTCACAACCTCAGTAGTTTCTTTTGGTTTGACAACCGAAGTAGTTAGAAGTTATAGTGTTGAAGGCTGGTCGTTTATGAAGAAACTAAGGCTAATCAAGATTCAAGACATTCTTTTACCGTGGCTAGGTGATTGTGATGAGCCAGAGCTTTCTAACAACCTACAGTATATTTATTGGGCGGGATTTCCCTGCAATAAATTACCATCTAGTTTCCAACCTCCTAAACTTGTTCACTTGGAGCTTCCGCGCAGTAAAGTTAAACAACTTTGGGAAAATCGTATCAAGGTAATAAACTTTTTTATGCCAATCCATTGAACATTGCTTATTTTATTTGCTGTGTCAAAACTTATTAACTCTTGTCTTTCGTATCTGATACAAACAGCCTTTATGCAATTTGAAAGTCATTGACCTAAGAGATTCGCCACTTTTTACCAAGTTCGGAGACTTTACAGTGGTCCCAAATCTGGAAAAGTTGATTCTCTCTGACTGTAGTGGATTGTCGGAAATTGATCCCTCCATTAATTGCCTTCATAAGCTTATTCTACTTCAGTTGAATGGTTGCATAAGTCTACAAAAGTTGCCGGAGGATATAAATGGTCTGGCTTCTCTCCAGACCCTTAATCTTTATAAATGTCATAGGATTAAGAAATTGCCAAACCATTTGGAGCAACTAAAGAGTTTGAGGGACCTTAAAATAGATGAAGAAACTATTGCATCAGCTATCAGGGAAGAAATAATCAGCTATGGTTCAACTGGAAAGATTGGGTTTTACCCGGGTTGGTTTTATACTTCTTTAACAGTGTTGTTTCTGAGTGATGGCGACCTTACTGGACCTGAAGCATTTCCTGAATATTTTGGCAAATTGGTTTCTTTAAGCAGGCTTTATCTCAGCAATAATCCTTTCTCTGTCCTGCCTCCTGGGATTGATGGACTATCTAGGCTAACGTCTCTTAGCTTGGATCATTGTAAAAATCTAAGATGTTTGGAGGCAGAGCTTCTCCCATCAAGCCTAGAAGAGTTAGATGTTAATTATTGTACTTCATTGACCTCATTCTTGGATCCACTAAAGCCTTGCCACCTACGATGTTCAGCATATTGTTTGGACTGCACTGAGTTGGTAAAGAAGCAAGATGGAGAAATGACAGCACTTGCATCTATAACAAGATTCCTTGAGGTTTTACTACTTTCTCATCTATACATACGTATATTTATATATAGTTTAAATTCGTCAATATTGATTATAAGAATACATATACATATATATGTGGATTATATACATTACTATTGATGGTTCTCAAATGATGCAGGATCCCTCCAAGAGAAGAAAAAAGGACTTCAAATTTGTTGTTCCTGAAAGTGGTAATGAACTTCCATCATGGTTTAACAATCGATCTTCGACGGCATCAGTTAGTATCAAATTAGATCCAAATTGGCGCAATCGTGAGTTGATAGGTTTCGCTATGGTTATCTGCCTTCGTGCTAACTTCTCCAAAAATTATTTCTTTTGGAATATAAGAGTACGCGGCAGTGAAAATTGGGAAACTGTGAAAGCGGGTAGCATGGAATGCAGAATGTCGGATGATCACCTTTTTCTAGTGTATGCTCCTTGTGAAGACACCCTTGAGCGTATAATGAAACAGCTCAAACCACCGATTTGCGACACCCTTGAGTTTTCATTTGTCGATGCTTATGATGAACGTTCCTTTTCATTTGGAGCATGTGGTGTTCGTTTGGTATATGAGGAAGATATAGAAGAGTTAAAGGAAATTGCCAGTAAATACTACAATGATCAGCACTCCTCACATTCACAGAGGTAAGTTATCAGAGGAATATTTTTATTACATTAAGAAAAAAAGAGAGAGTGAGATATATGTATATTCCAAGGTAATTAAGGGTATGAACGTCTTAGAAAAATATGAAGATCAAATTCTTATAAAAAGTAATGTATCCTTATAACTGCATCTAAGTGATATCAATCTTTCAGATGAAAAGCATACATGCATTTCCTAAATATTTTAGTTCGCTTAGTATCTTTACAATAAATAAATATGTGTGTTACTTGCCAGTATCAGTCAATTATCCATGCTTAGACATATGGGCCAAATTGAATCGCCGCTCTCGACTGGACTAAGAGGAATTTTAAATTTGGAGGATAACTCGGAGTTGCTAGAGATGCAACAATACGCTGATGAGGTCTCTATATAAAAAATACATGCTTATTTCTACTCTTATATATATATATATATATACACTGTAAATTACTAAGGCATCATAGTTGTTAAATGTTACAGGATGGACCTCATCCTGAAAGTGATCCAAGTATGGTTGGGAATACACACTATGGGGTCTTCCGCAACTGCAGCGGAATCACAACCAATTTCTTGAAGAAGTCAGTGGATTGGTTTCGCTTTGTTTTTGTGGTTTCGTGCCATATATTTTTAACTGCTCGTGGTATAATTTTGCTTGTGTTATATATAATTGTGTGTGTGTGTATATATATATATATATATATAGTAACATGCATTACCCTGGACAACAAAATTGTGCTCTTTTTTACTTGTGTTTCTTTACTTTTAAATTGTTTTACATTATCTTTTTGTTTGATACATCTTCGCTGCATCAAATTATGTCCATATTTTTATTTATTTATTGATTTTCTACTTGGTCTCTAATGTTCACAATATTATTGAGTTTTAATGTTTATATCTGAAATTTCAAATATAGATTGAAGAGTCGGAGGAGTTCGAGTAATTAGAGAGTTGTCAACTCAAATAACGATTGAGCTTCATCGCGATCAGTGGCCGCACAATGGTGATGAATAATAATAAATATAAACCTAAGGGACATATGATTTAGTTATTTGTCATGTGTAGTTAATTTATCTTTTTAACAAGTTATATATTCACAAATTATTGTTGCTTATCACAGTCTTTCATGATTGGATTTACCAAGACTGTAAATCTAGGGTCCACTATTACCTGCTTTTAAAAATAGCATGATCGAGTGAGGTACTATACATGTTTATGACCCATCGCAACTTAACCTTAATCTTAAATTATTTTGAGTGTCCGTTATAAAAACTCCTCATATAAAACTAAATGGGATTAATAATTTAGTTATGTATTTCTTTTCCTTTTCTAACGATTCATTGCTAAAATTTTACTGCCAACTACTTTTTAAAATCCTATATCTCAAACAAATATTGTCTCACAGCAATGATATTACATATTTTGAAAATTATATAAATATAGAATATACATATTTATAGTTATTAGTTGATAACTAATATATGATATATTACTTCTATTTTCCTTCTTTTATTATTATTATTATTATTATTATTATTGATGTAGTTTTTTTTTTACATGCTTTGCTCTCATATTGGTATATTGATGCAAAATATACTTTTCAAAGCTCTTATGGTAGTTTTCTTTCCACACCGTTTTAATAAACATATATTACTTGCAATCCTTAAAATAACCCCATGAGTATAGCTATAGAGTTTCAGAATTTGCATTTGGGGGTGTGGACTAGCGGAAGGAAATCGATCTTTTTATCATATTCGTTTGTGAGAATTGTGATTCGAGTCTTGATAAATCACGTTATTGTCTCAAATATACTCAGTCTCGCTAAGTCAAGGTGGAGGATGATATTTTAGGGGTGAGTTAGCTGATCTAGACTCTTATCAATTGTAAAGTTGGAATAGTAAAAATTTTAAATGGGAAGAAAAGGAAAAGAAAGAGAAGGAAAATAAATGATTATAAGATGGGTTTTTTAGTGCATTTCATTTTCACCCATTTCCATTCAAAATTAAAAGGAAAATAAAGGGGAAAAGGAAAAGAAAGAGAAGGAAAGGAAAAGAAAATGGTTCAATGAAATTTTTTAATATTGAAAACTTTTATATTAGGGTATTTTTGCACATAAAATAAATTCTATTAATTAATTTTTCACTTTTTTTCCCTTTCTTTTACATTAAATAATCATTCAAATAATAATTATTATCAATACTATCCTTTCATTTTATTTTCATTTTTTTCTTATCCTTTCTCTAGTTCAATCCAAACGACACCTAATAAACAACAGTAAAGCACAGAAATTTCAGCTAATTCTCGTATAATTCAACCAATTAATTAAGAAAAAAAAATTGAATTTGAAATTAGAAAATGAATTGGCACAGAATGGCAACCTTAAAAAACGACGATTTAACACAAATGATGGATAATTTTTAGTTGACTAAAACTTTATATCAAAAATAAAATTTATATTGAAACACAAATGATATGAGAACTTTTAATTGACTACACAATAGATATAACATCTGCATCACAAGCTGTTATGCATACCACGTTACCAATGCTTCTTTCTCTTACTAATTGCCACTCATTGCCGTTGAAGGATAACATCGCTTAAATTTGAAATTTTTTATTAAATTACAAAACTCTTGTAAAATTCGGTAATTTTTCTTTAATTACAAAACATATTGGTTTGGTACTGTACATTGTTTTCTACAAGTTATTATAGTGAAATTTTTTCTCCTAATAATACAGAAAACAATATTGAATAATTATCATCTTACCTAGCCCATAGAACATGAACATGAAATGCACAGTTACTCCTTAATTTTAATTTATTTGTTTTTGAAAATATACATATATATATATATATATATATCGATTGAGGCATGAGACGTCAATATTAGCGAAAATTAAAAAAATACAGGTGTTCCTCCTTAAAGCAGGTAAAAAAAAAAAAAGTATAGGAAATTGTTCCACCATTATAAATCTGCAAAGAAATTATTTTAACTGTAAGGGCATGTCCTTTGCTTTCACTTTTTTCTCTTCGTCCCTGCATAGAAAAGAAGTGACATAAAATTATTAGATACAGCATAGAACAATGGTCTCAATGGCAGCCTAAGCACCTAGCTACCAAGTTACGAAACCTTAGGCGACCCACACTGTTTGTACCAGTCATGAATCACGCCCTTAAATGGTAAATCTATAGAATAGGGTTTTTTTCTTTTAGTTCCATTCAAAAGAATAGAGGGATCTTAATGTAGCCCATAGGTGAAAGTAATCGGCAATAGCTTATATATCTGATCCTTGATATGAAAATTTCATAAAGCTAATAAAAATCCATTCGAAAAGAATCCAATTCAACTAGACTTAGAAGAAGGTAGCCACCTAAACGAATACAGCAGATTTAAGCTCAATGTAATTGCTTTATCACATGGAATACTGAAAGAGAATAAAAATACCTTTATTTGATTTTGGAGGATTATCTACATCCATTCCATCACTGTCACTGCTCCACAGCAGCTTGGTTATTTAAAGCATTACCAGGATTTTGCAATATATCATCCAGATCCCATATCTGCATGTAATTATTGAAGAAAGTTGAGACATAAATCACTTAATACTAACAAGTGAAGACACGGCAAACACCTGCTTAAATATTTAATTGCTATGCATAAACACTTCGACAGTACATGATGACTTCTGCAAAGACATCCAATCAATTGTCTCTGTATAAGGTTTTCCAATAGTCCAACAGACTAAATTCTGTGTCTCAGAGAATACACCCGAGTAACAAAAAGCATACATGTAATGATACTTCAGAATTCCCTGTGCCTATTTACTTATTTCTAAGCATAGCATGAATAATATCATCTAGTGAGTAAGAGAGAAAAAGCTACAAGAACAAACAAAAAAAATGTGTTAGACAGGCTTGTTCTAAGTACTGAAATAGCATCAGAAGGGAATGCGTTACAGAAATGTCTAAAACAACAATACAAAGCATAAGAAGATAATAAAAAGTGAACTGCAATGTAGTTTGAGACGAAAGTAATATATTACCAAGGTGCTCGATAGGATATTCTGAATGCTCTGCAATTGGTTGGATTATTCTGTAGGGTAATATGCCTACCAGGCTAAACCATACATGAATGTAAGAAGATGTTGTAGACAATCAAATACACAAAATAATATGACAATCCATCATTCCATTGCAAACAATTTCTTACCTAATGAGTCCATTCTCAGATCCAGTTATAATCCTATCTTCATTGAGCTAACACACCAAAATTAAAATGCACAAGTTAAGCAAACTCCAGGAAAAGCAGAAAGATGCTGAAAGACTGGTTTATGTACCTTCAGCAAAGCATCAACAGAGTTTGGAGAAAGATCAAAGTGATCACTGCAAAACAAAAGGCCATCTAGAAAGAATCAGTGAAGCTAGAGAGATGAATAAACAAACAGACGGAGTGTTTTCTATTTTCATAAATTGCATCACATGTACAGTACAATCTATATTACCTGCAATCCTTAAAATACCCACATGAATATAACACTAGAGTTCCAGATTGTGATCCACAAACAACTTTACAACCTTTCTGATCAGCAGAGAGAACAGAGAATGAAAAGCAAGAGAAGAGTATCAATCTCAGTATACATAGAACAAGTTTAAACATATGAAGACATTATATTCCACATGATGTATTTTCAGGTGAACCAGTAATTCCTTTGTAATTCAATTCCTTTGCACAAACAATGAATAGTTCAATTTTCAATTTTATAGTCTTTCATACTTTTTAGAAGATGTGCATGGATAAATTGCTTCAGGGAAATGTTGATTCCGACTAACATCATTTTACTTAATTATATACATACATATGATTCAAAAATTAGCATTCTCATTTATTTGGAACTTTATCCAAGACTTCTGTAGAAACTTATTTAAATGTGGCTTCCGTAGAAGAGCATAGAAATCAAGTCAAGTAAAAACCAAGGATGAAATGGGATAAAAATGAATGATGCCATGCACTGCCTATACACCAACACCATGTCAAGAACACAAACAACGAAAATGCTTCTACCTTCATGATAACAACATTGAGTAGCTCATCTTCAGAAAACTCAGATTGAGTTTGGATCTGCCAACAAACATGGAGCTAATCGATACAACTGAAAATATATGTTAATCACTGAGAGAGAACTTACCTTATTTCTTCGAAGATTGCAAACAGAAAAAGTCCCATCGCCACTGGACAATGCAAAAGAAAAAATATCTTGAAGAATTTTGCAATCTGAACATCAAATATATATACACGTATATGAAAGAATAAAGGAAAGACAATCATCCACCCAATTAATTGTTGACACAAAATGATGCTTGTAGTACTAAAGGGACAAAAAACAATATTCCAGGACCACCTACCTTGTTCCCAACAGCCTCATGGAATCAGAAGCAAAAGTCATATCTGATACATAATCTTCATGAGCATCAAAAGAATTAGTGCAAGAACGTTGCCTTGTATCCCACACCTGCAACCAGACTAATTTATAAGTAGTAGACTAAGCGATTAAATGAATCTTCATTTATAGTTCATAAGTTCCCTTCTATTGAGCAAAGGACATAACATTTATGTTAATAAAACCATGTTACTAGACGTAACTGTTTACTTTCTTAATTATGATACAGAGAGGTAAAGCACCCATATGATAAACTAGTATGACTATAACTTTCAAAAAGGTAACCCAGTTGACCCAGCATTAAATCTACTATTCTTTTGGTTTTTTCACTACCAAAAAGGTGGATGCTATCTGAAATTTAGTAACAAAATTCCAGCATATCTCTTATTTCTCAGTTTTAAATTACTAATCCAAGTATATAAGGGTACATAAGTCATTTGCATGAAGAGATTTATCATATAAAAAATAATAAAATACTGGTAAATTCAATAACAGGAAAAAACGAAAACAAAATTGTTAATTTAAAAAAATGCAAAGTACCAGTGAGAAGGCAGCTATCTTAATGCAACCCTCATCATCTCCGGAAGCAATGGTAGACTCCGTCAAGTTGATTATTCTGTTGACAGCGTCCCTGCATGATACAACATCGAACCATAACACCGTCAAACATTTGAGGAATAGACATCTATTAAACAGTAACCAAACTAACAAACATACCCATGAGCATCTTCAAGACGAGCAATAGTGGAACCAGTTTCAACGTCTGTGGCAAGAATTGAGCGGTTCGGAGAGCCCGTCACAATTGCTAAAATAAGTATACAAATATTAATAATCAGAACCCGCTCGGTAATATAAATTAATCATAGAACTAATACAAATTCCCAAACTAGTATTCGAAAGTTGCAAACTTTACCACGGCCTTCGTGAATGAATCGAACGGCTCTGCAAGATTCAGTGTGCATGTGAACTTCCAACACCCTAAGTTACAGTAAAGCACAGAAATTTCAGCTAAGTCTCACAAAATTCAACAAATTTATTTAGAAAGAAAAATAATTAGATTTGAAAATAAGAACGTAAATTGGCGCAAAATTACAACCTCTGAGGCACGGAGTCAGCGGTGTACGGTATCTGCAACAACAGCAAAAAGTATGCTCCATTAATAAGACAACGGAAAGCACACGATGAGAGAAAGCTGTAGAAAATGGCAGAAAGAAATATACAGAAAAAGGTCGCCATTGATGAGCTCCGCACTAATCAGGTTCTCCGATGGATGAAAATCAATGTCGAACGCAAGCTTCTCCAAATTCACTTCCATTTTTTATTCCTCTTCGTCTTCTTCTTCTTCACTGGCTTTCGCCGAAGACGGCCGCTATGCTCGGCACCGGTCTGGTCTGCTTGAGGATTTGAGGGCAGAAGAGGGGTTTTAGCTACTGGGTTGGGCTTCAACACCTCGTGGGCTTGGGTTTTGTTTTCTAATCAGCCCAACTTAACATGCCCATTTTTTTTACGCTGCGGAGTTTTTTTTTCATCAATCACGTGAAAAAAACTTCGGTACTTCGAAAGTTGATATTTCTGCTCCGTTGAGATTGTGCCACAGAGATAAAAATATTAATAAAATATTATATAGTACCATTTTAATGAAAGGGAGTACCAACTCCCTACTGGAGTTTTTTTCCAATCACTTACATAAAAAAGTATAAAAGTACAAAAAAAAAAAGCATTAAAATTAAAAATTAAATAATTTTCTAAATATGTCACCACCTTATTAACCATTGTAAACCGCACCTATATTGTATTCATTCACCCATTTAAACCTGTGTAATTGATGATCATCAATGTAAAACTAGATTTTTTTTATTTTGGGTGAATGTGATCGACTACAAATTATTAATTGCATGCGGTTGAATGAAATTCTTGTACTACTTTTATACTCTACTTTTTTTAACTTTTTAAAACTGGACAAAATTACACACATTTACTTACGTAATTATTTTGCCAAAATATACTAAGATGTCTAAGAAGTAAAGCGTACAAAAGTTACCAGAATGTCTATAAACATTGGAAAACTACATTATTACCTGACAACAAATTGTAATTTGTAAACTATGGTTGCTTCTTTTCTTATTTATTTATGTTATATAGATGTAGAAGAAGCCTAAAAGGTTTCGATTCATGAAAATAATAACAATAATAATAATTTTGTTAAAAAAATGACATCAGATTCATTGTGGGTTGCATTGGAGCAATCAATATAAACAATTTTGATTCGTAGCCAATTTTTTTTTTTTGGGTGAAAAATCCTAGACAAAATTGGTATGTATAAAATTACACATACATACTATATTACGGTATACTTGTAAATGAGAAAATATTATTAAAAGAGAAAGCAAATAGAAGTAATACACCCGCAATGGATCACATAACACTTATTTTCAGATAACTCGGCTTACAAAATCAGCTTGTTATTGGACAAGGTAAGTTTAAGTTAGGTTTGCAGAGTTTTCCTATTATAAAAATGCCCATATTGTTCTGTACCACCACAATACATAAACATATATATGAACCTAACGTACATGGTCGGCAATTGATATGGCGCACTAAGCATATATATATATATTTTTTTGGTGAATCGCGCACCAAGCATAAGCATATATGCTTGTGTATTAAGCACTAAACTAGACGAACAAAAAAAAGTTGGAGGAGACATTTCATAGAAGAACTGAAGAAAAAGTTTGAACACAGAATTTGATTATGAAATCGTCTACTTTTGTGAAAACGTTTTCAAAGCAAATTGAAAAGCAAAGACGACACCGTTAACTAAAAATTCCAGTTGTACATAAAAAAATTAAACCCAATCTGTTTCTCCATTAGAATTTAACACCTCATTATTGAAATGAAATAAAAATAAATTAAATTAGAATTTAACATCTAATTCAAATGGAAAAAATAAATAAAAATAAACTAGGTGTTAAATGCTAACCGAGAGGGAAAAAAAGAAGAAAAAAACACAGATAAGAAGACAGCGAATAGTCTGAGTTCCAGAAAGTCACCTACATATCCAAACAAAATATTAATTTTGAAGACAAAGAGCACATGAAAAAAGTTTATATAGCTATCCTACCCCCTCAAACCTAAAACTTTGAAAAAATTCACACCAAGTGACAGCATAACCAAGCAAATTCAAAGTGTACTACACAAAGCTAGCTAAAAAAACAAAAATTAATAGAAACTTGAAAACACCAATTAAGCTAAAGAAAAACAATACCCATAAAAATATTTGTACTAGTTTCTCTTCAATATAAATAGCTAGGCACCCATGAAAGAAGATCAATGTGCAGTGACTGACTGACCAAAACAAAAAAAATAATAAAAAATAAAAATAAAAATAAAACCAACACAGAGATCATAGTATAAAAATCCAATATTTTATCACAAAATATATAAAAATCGAATATTTTATCAAATCATAAAACCAGTATGTGTATCTATATAATTGTTCTCCTATATGACATTGTTTATATATGGTGACTGATATATATATATATATATATATAACTGCTCTTTTATACAATATCGCTTATATATGGTGATTGATATTGTATAAAATCTCTTTATAATTATACTCTATATAAGAATAATTTATATGTAGTAATAAAATGTTATATGGTCTCAACTTAAGCCATTATAAACAAGAATAAACTCCATAATATAATAAATTATAATTTTTTTAAAATCTATCTTAAGAAATTTACCAAATATAATAATAATTATCTATATATGATAAAAATATATATGATTTGCTACATTAAAGATTTAAAATGTGATAAAATATTTATCCCAAATCATTTGAAACGATTTATTTTCATAGTTGCCACTACATTTTTGAACTTTTTTTTCTTGCAATTCCGCTTTTGATGCTGAAGTGAAGGCTTTGGTCTGAACAAATTTCCTTGCATGGGAAATACTTAACGATGACATACTAGAATAGTACAAGTCAAATATCTGACTCTTCTCAGAATCAAATGTAGTATTAATGTCAGCTTGAGTCTCCACTACAATTTGACTCAAACCACCAAATCATTCGAATTGACACCAGTCAACACATCTATCACTTGGAAGCATCGAGTCCCACCTGGAAATACAAACATCGATCGTTGTTCTTCTTGCCACCAAATTAGCTTGAAGAGAAGTTGCAAGACAATTACAAGAAAAAATGACCTTTCGCAATGGATAATATTTGTTGCAATATAACTTTAACGACGCACATCCATACGCTGCATTTCTCAATGTTCCGAAAAAGTTACCTAAACAAGGTAACTTGTTGTTCAGAAACACTATCCTCAACGTCACTCCCACGAGCACTGTCATTACAAGCCGCTATATGCTCCTCCGTCTCTGAAACAATATTATACTTGTGCCGCTGGCAACGCCACAAACCGGGTCTTCTTAATAAATATGCATGTGGACAAGTTTATTATATATGCATGACTTTTAAGAAATAAAAAAAAAAAAATTCTATATGCGAAGGCTTGAATTGATCATAAAATTTTGACTTGATATACTGGCCAAGTAGTAGAAGGCAATTTTTTTTTTTTAAATTTTTTTGGTTGGTATAAAAGAGTCCAAATGGGAACACAAAATTATATGTTTGATCAAATTGAAAAATTCAAACGGTTTTAATTTGATTTACTTCTCTAATATAAAATCAAGTATTTCAATCAACTTGCATTTTTGCAAATAAACAATCAATTGTTAGAAATTTTATTAATGTGGGCAACATATGTCAGTTATTACACATATATTACCATCCAAAATATAAGCCTAATGCAGTGATCTTATAAGTTTTAAAAAAAACTTCTAAAATAACACGTATATAATATGATATTGTGTAATTTAATTAATGTGTAGAAACCCTATTTTGTCCTTGATGTTACTTTGATGGGTCAATGATATTTAAGGGTAATTTGATAATTTTTTAATTTAAAATTTTGAATTCAATGTTTGTGGTCCCTGTGTTATTTACTATTAAAGGAACTCCGTTTCTGTCCATCGGTTACGAGTTCTAATTACTATGCGTTCGTAAAATTTTCTAGAAGAACTGCACCAAGGATTTTTGGTAATATTGAAGCAGTAAATCTGCACTAATTAAGAGCAATGAAAACTTGTTAGTGTTTCTGAATTAATTATATGTATACAAGACTAATGATCTGCATGAAAATATACAGTAATCTGTGTATAAATTTTTACACAGTAAAGCATACAATTATGCATTAAAGTTTTAACATCAATAACTAGTCCACTTAAAAAATTATTATGATGATGTAATGGAACATCATATATATCTAATTGCATAATATCATAGGCATATCATAGGCTTGGTGTACATGGAACTCGTTTTCTAGTGGCGATGATGAATAGCCGCAGGAAGTCACCGATGCATATCAGTTTCATATAAGACTTTTCTCTGTCTTGATCTCTACAACATTAACTTTTCAAAAACGTTACAGCTGGAGTTGTTTGATACTTGTGAGGGTTGTCTGTAAATGGAGTCCCCACACTCACATTCTATATTCATAAAACCAATATTTATATATATATATATATTTTTTGGTAAATCAATATTTATTTTTATGGTGGGTGAGAAAACAACAAAACAATACAGCTGGAGCTGTAATTTTTCCCTTTCTTTACGTCTAAAACATTAATTTTTTAAAAACATTACAGCTGGAGTTGTTCGATATTTGTGAGGTTTGACAGTGAATGGAGTCCCCACGTACGTACATTCATATTCTATATTCATAAACCAATATTTATATATATGGTGGGTGAGAAAACAAGAAATTAAACAACCAACTTATCAAAAAAAAAAAATTGTCCTTGAGAGGAATTTTTTATCCAAATTAATTTTAAAAGTTAGAGACTTGTTTTATTTCCTTTTAAAAAAATACATAAAAATAAAATATTTTAACAAATTGCAAAATAGTAAATAGGTTCACATGTATGATTGGATTAATGAATATATAATTTGCATTATTCCACAAGTGCAGTGCTGCACATCCATCAAACTCTCTGCTTATTGAACTTTACTTTTCCCCTTTGTCTCCGCCGAGTTCCAATAACGCAAAATGGAAACAAATCCCTCCTCATCATCCTTTTCTTCTTCATCATCACCGGCAAAAAAACACGATGTCTTCTTGAGCTTTAGGTGTGATACCCGCTATAATTTTATTAGTCAGCTCGATTCTGCCTTACGCAAGAGTGGACTATTTAGTATCTTCAAGGATGAAAGCAAACTCCCCAAAGGCAAAGACAGACTCCAGAAAGGCAAAGACATAGAAAAACAATTGATGAAGGCCATCGAAGATTCGCATTACGCTGTCGTTGTTATTTCAGAAAAGTATGCTGATTCTGATTGGTGTTTGAAAGAAGTTGCCAAGATTGTGGAGTGCATGGGAAACTCTGGACGGATTCGGACAATTTTCTATCATGTTAATCTATCTGATGTAAGGGACGTTGTTTCATCTGATGTAGAGAGGCAGAGGGATAATAATTTTTGGAAAGCGTTGGACCAACATGCCAAAAATCAAGCCAAAGATCCAAGCCGCTTCGAATATTCGGAAAGCTGGAGGAGTGCACTTGTCCAAGTCTCCTATGAATATGCAGACTATGTAAAACGTGATACGTAAGTACAAAATATTTCTTCTTTAATTAGTCTTCTCCTAATTTTATTTTCCCATTTATATATTTTTGAGTACTTTGATTTTTTTTTTTTATGAAACTGTTTTAGAACTTAATTAGTTTATGTATTTATATGTGCGGGTGGGCAACTCTATGAATGATTTGGAATGAATTTATTTTTTGTTCTGTCTGGTTCATGCGGTAAAGTTTGTTGGAACTAATTAAAGATATTATTTTATTTCTTGTTGTGTTCGAAGAATGGCAGTAAAATGTTTTATTGTTATTTCTGTTTTTCAAAAAAAAAATTATTTTAGTTGTTATATATATGAGAAATTGATTTTACACATGACAAATATAATATTATATATACATAGCCATAACAACTATTGTGGCTAAAAAATTTAAAATTCCCGGCTAAAACTATTTGCAATTAAAAGTAATTAGCAGCTATTTTATAAAGGTAGCCATTTTTTTTACTGAACTTATGATGAACCTTAGAAATCAAGATAGCATTTTCTTTTCAATTACCCATTTTTATTTGAGTTTTATAGTGTCTTTTTTACATTTAAATTAATATTAAACAAACCAATAGTCCATGTACTACGAAAATTTATTGTAATTTAATTCCTTTTACTTTTACTTGAAATTTTCATCTATTACAATGTGACAAAACATAATAATTTACATAATTTCATAAATAAATTACATCAAATAATTTCCTAAAGGCAATTGTAATTATAAAGAAAATTTTCAAATATTTATATTACATCATCATCAATAAACTAGGGATACAAAGTACAAACAACTCAAGTTTTATTTTCAACTAATGTGACATTACGTTTCTATTAAAAAAAAAAACTAGTGTGACATTACATGTGGCAATATGTTAATGGCTTCCATTTAGGTTCAATTTTCTTTTATTAGGTTATGTTAATTTGTCAAACCACTGATGTATTGTCTATCATTATTGTCCCCAGCATTACTGGAAAATAAAGTTGAGAAATTAGTCTCTTAGTCTCCCTAGCATTACTGCATCCTCATTACTCAATTTCCTAGAACACAAAGTAGGATTAAGGTTTTCATTAGTCAATAGTTGAAAGAGTAAAGTTATTTCAAACAAAATTTTCCCAACGAGGGAATTGAACATATGGATATTCAAGTGTTTATATAATTAGTTAATTAAAACATATTAATTTACAGATACAAAATTTGTGTTATAATTATTGTGTTTCGTTTCTCTCAAATAATTCTATATTAATTGTTGTATGAATTTAATTAATTATTAATTAGGGATGAAGCAGTTTTCATAAAGAACTTCGTTGCGGATATATCAAGTAAACTTGGTGCATCGATAAGAACCATAGAGGCTCTATTTGGAATGGTTCCACGTATAAAGAAATTAGATTCATATGTTCTTGACTATTCTACAGCTAATGAAGTTTGCTTTATTGGAAAACATGGTATGGGAGGACTTGGAAAGACAACTTGCTGAAGCTTATCACATGAAGATGTCTCATAGATTTGATGACAGCTGATTTCTTGCAAATATTAGAAAAGTTTGTGAAAAGCAAGCGAATGGTCTTGTAGATTTGCAAACAAAACTTCTTAAGGATATTTTGGGAGAAGATTTTCAAGTAGGGTTTGTAAAAAATGGAATAAACTTGATACGAAGTAGGCTTCATGCTATGAAAGTTTTTATCGTTCTTGATGATGTGAACAAGTCGGAGCAACTTGAAGCATTAGCTGATTCACCCAAAAAAAAGCAAGGACCAAAAAATGAGTTAGATATATGGTTTGGTCCAGGGAGTGTAATCATTGTGACAACTAGAGATGAAAATTTGCTGACAGAAAGATATGAAAAATATAGAGTCGAATATCTAGATGATAATGAAGCTCTCCAACTATTTTCTTGGAATGCTTTCAAAAGCATTGAACCTCCAGAGGAATTCAAGGAGCTGTCCAAAGAAGTGGTAAAATATGCCAGTAATCTTCCATTAGCCTTAACAGTATTGGGTTCCCTTTTTCGTCCTATAAAGAAATATCTATGGGAAAGTGTATTGTCAAGACTAAGAAAGTGCCCAGAAAAGGATATTGTTGGAAAACTAAAAATAAGTTATGATAATCTGGATGAAGTTGATCAATGTATATTCTTGGATATTGCATGCTTCTTCAAAGGATATCCAAAAACTAATGTTATACGAATTCTCGACGGTTGTGAGTTCAATTCAGAATATGGGATAAGTAATCTTATTGCAAAGTCTCTCTTGAGGATTACTGAACATGATATGATATGGATGCATGATTTATTAGAAGAGACAGCCAAGGATATTGTTCGAAAAAAATCTAGAAATGAATTAGCAAGACAAAGCAGGATATGGGATAAGGATGATCTCTATCAAATTTTAGTGAATAAAGAGGTAATGAGTTTTCTAAATTAATTTCTTATGTTTTATACTAAAGTATTCATATGGTACCAAATCTTTATTATTTGCCAAATATCATAGATTTTAGCTTATTGCATATTGAAATTTATATATACAAATATAGTAAATTAAATTTGTATGTATCTAAAATTCATATTTCGATTTACCCAATTTTTCTTCTTTTTCTATATCTCAACTTTTTAATTTTTTTTATGCAATTTTATATCTTAATTGTTAGGGAACGAACGAAATAGAAGCCATCATTACTCATGTAGATGAAACGAAGGAATGTAGTCTTGAAGCCTTGTCGTCTATGAAGAAAAAGAAACTAAGGATCCTCGAAATTAGTACATACAATAGAATCGATTTTGGTGGGCCAGAGGTTGATTTTGATGATTGTGTTGGGCCAGAGCTTTCTAACAACCTACGGTGTCTTCGATGGAACAAATTTCCCTACAGTAAATTTCCATCAAGTTTCCAACCTCAGAAACTTGTTCAATTGAATCTTTGGCATAGTAATATTAAACAACTTTGGAACAATTTTGCAGTGGTCCCAAATCTACAGATCTTGTATCTCCTTAATTGTCACAAACTGTCGGAAATTGATCCCTCCATTATACACCTTAAAAGGCTTATTATACTAAACTTGCAATTTTGCAGAAGTCTAAAAAAGTTGCCGGAGGAGATAAACTGTCTGGCCTCTCTCCAGCGCCTTAGTATCACGGCTTGTTCTAAGATTGAGAAATTGCCAGACAACTTGGAGCAATTGAAGAATTTGACGAACCTTGATATAGATCGTTCTGGTACAAAACACTTGCCATCTTCCATTTTTTTTATGGAAAAGCTTGAATTTATACGTTGTGGTGAGGAAATGAAAAAATCAGCTGTCAGGGAAAATATAATCAGCTACCGCACAACTAGCAAGTGGCTTTTACGGTTTGGTTCTGATGTAAGAGAGTTGGATCTGATTGATTGCAATCTTACTGGACCTGAAGCATTTCCTGAATATTTCTGCAAATTAGCTTCTTTAGAATATCTAGATCTCAGCAAAAATCCTTTCTCTGTCCTGCCTCCCGGTATTAATGGACTATCCAGTCTTAGATGTCTTAGGTTGGAGCATTGTAAAAACCTAAGAAGTTCATCTAGCCTAGAAGAGGTGTATGTTAATTATTGTACTTCATTGGCCTCATTCTTGGATCCACTAAAGCCTTGCCACTTAAGTTGTTCCACATATTGTTTGGATTGCACTGAATTGGTGAGGGGGCAAGACGGAAAAATGACAGCACTTGCATCTCTATTAAGATTCCTTGAGGTCTGTCTCACTACTTTCTCATCTATACATACATATATACATATAAATATATAAAATTTAAATTCACAAATATTGATTATAACAATATATATGTGTATACGTGTGTTATATATTACCATTGATGGTTCACAAATGCTACAGGATCCTCACAAGAGAAGAGGTAATCTGGACTTTCGTTTCGTTGTTCCTCAAAGGGATAATAAACTTCCATTTTGGTTCATCAATCAATCTTCGACGGGGTCAATTAGTATAAAATTGGATCCAAATTGGCGCAGCACTGAGTTGATTGGTGTCGCTATGGTTGTCTGCTTTCCTGCTAACTCCTCCACAGAAGACAATTTCTCTTGTAATATAAGAATATGCGGCAGTGAAAATTGGGAAACTACTATGGAAATGGGTGTCATTGGGAGCAGAATGTCGGGTCACCTTTCTCTACTGTATCGCTCTTGTAATGACACCCTTGAGCGTATAAAACAGCTCGAACCACAAAGCTGCGACACCCTTGAGTTTTCATTTCTCAGTTCTGATGATGAACATTCCGTATCGTGTGGACCATGTGGTGTTCGTTTGGTATATGAGGGAGACATAGAAGACTTAGAGGACATTACCAGTATATACATCAATGATCATAAGGATGTGCAATCTTCACATTCACAGAGGTATGACATTACAGTAAAATTTTTACTTCAAAAAATAAAATAAAATGTTAGATCTATACATATTCTCTAATTAAGGTTATTAATCTAGAAATTAATACATGTTCATAAAAAATAATCAATAAAATACATAAAAATGGGTTTTAAAACAAATTAATAAAGAAAAATGCTAATTGTCACTATTGGTGGTGTTGACACCATAGACCATGCCCATGTGGACAAATTTAACTGATTTAGTTTTATATGGTTCACATTCTTATATTAAGTTTTAGAATAAAAATTTATTAATTACCAATCACTAATCGCCATGTAAGTAAATGATGAGTCGGGTATTGATCACCGGTGAATTAACTTTATTCATTAATAAAATATTGGAACTCCCTTTTCAACACACAGAAACCATATATTGCTTTGATTTTCTTTATTAGTTTTTTGTTGAAATTTTTTTTTTATATTTGTTATGTAAAAGGTTAATCTCACAATTGGCGTGAAATATTTCTGCTTAAATGATCTTTATCCTTCAAAACAAAATAACATCGCATAAGAGATCCAAATCTTTTAAATGAAGCCTTACCATGCATTTCTTAAAAATATGTGTTTAATTTTATACATGTGGAGCTTTCCATGGACAATAGTTTTGACAAATATTTTTGATAAATAATCGTAACCACTAAAAATTTTATATATGGTGAATACAAATTCATTCATATTAGAGAAGGAAAAAAAAATTACCAAAGTTAAACAGTAAATGAAAGTTACAGATCAGTTCGTAGAAATTGAAATAACTAATTATGCACCGTTTAGATTAATCAATCTGACACTACCACTGCAAATAGGACCAGAAGCTCAACTGCAGTCAATGAAGAGATGGAACAAATGCGGCAGAGGATATCCATACTTGAGCAAACACTTGAAGCTGTAAGGACTCAGCTTAATGTTGTTGAAGCAAACAATCATTCAACCCAGACCTCGAGTAATTGCAGTTCCCTCACCGTTGGCCTCGGTGATTATTGTTATTATTTTATTAGTAATTGTTATTTTTATTTATTGTTAAGTTCCTCACCGAGTATGGCAGCTAATTTAAGTTGTGACAAATTTTGGGGACACCACATGCAATTTTGGGATGCCGTTCCCCCAAGATTTTCAGTGCCACTTGGTGACCCGTCACCCTGACAACAGGTATAATATCTGTGTTTGTACTTAAAAAAGATAGATTTCATAATTATCATTCAAAACAGTTTTAATGGATTATGTTTTATGAAAGATGGATTTAATAATTATCATTCAAAATAATTTTAATGGATTATGTTTTATGTTTAATTTCTTATACAACATGGGGAAACAATGTGCGCTTGCTGCGGGAATGATTGATAATATTGTTGCTGCACGTACGTAGTAATGTTATGCCTTCTACACCTAATGATTTATGTCATGTATTCATGTAATGATTGAACAAGTTTTAAATCCACTTGCGCGGTTACTTATATGGTCATTTTATTTGTCAATTGTGGACGGAGCATGGACGGAGCATGACCATCATTTTGTGTTTGGCCTACATGTCTAGTCATTTATCTGGAAGATGAGATGAAATTTAAACTTGACGATTTATTTTTCTTCTATAATACATTAATTATTTTTACTATTGTAACTATTAATATTGTAAATTATTTTTACTATAGTAACTAACAATATTGTAACTTTATAAATTTATAGGGAAATGCAAGCAATATCAATAAAAAAAAACAAAAATCTCATGAATCTACTGCACACCGACGAAATATTGATCTTCTCCCTAAAGTTGTTTGCTTATTCGTATTCTGTTGCATTTCAGATGGGCTTCAACACATCTAATGGAAATTTGTTGATTGAGCATTTTTTAATAGTGGTATCTGATTATAGTTTAACATGGTATTAGAACGGCGAGTTCTAAGTTCAATGCCTGTTAATGTTAGTTTTCAAAATAAATTTCACTTTCACGTGTCATAATTCAATTTCTGTTACTGTTAGCTTTCAAAATTAATTTCACTTTTCACATGTTAGGTTGTACATTTTATCTTTCCGACCATAACTGAAAAATGGAAAAGATTATTCAAGTGTCTAATGTTGCAAAAATGATTAATGGAAATTTTTTTTCAGTCTCATGCCCTAGAAGTGCATGATAAAAACCGCCAAAGCCTAATAATGTAGAAGAAATTAAGTGGAGGTACTCTAAATACAAAATATAGAAAGGTAACAACTAGACTGGGATGGTCAAAGTTTAAAAAATAAATTAAATAGTAAATATCTAATGAAGTTGGGGACAGATAATAAGACATGAAAGAAAATTTGTTGATATGGTACCCACTGCTAATCAAATGACACGACCTGTTATAATTTTTCTTCTATCCCGCCTTTGGCATATTACCTATTAACATGACATTAATATTTGTATTTTGTTGTTAAATTATAATATTATAATTTAATTTTAAAAAAGAATTTTTATTTGAATAACTTCCTTAAGTACTTTTTATACTCTTTAATTAATATGCTATTTAAAATATAATTACTTAAATATATTATCAGTTTTGTTTTTCTTTAGAACACTCATAATAATTGTTAAATTATAAAATTTAAAATATATTAAATTTATGAATGGCAACAAAACCCCATTAGGTCCCACCCTAAACAGGGTGGGGATTCCCCGACTAATTGGGGTAATGGAGGGGGGCTGAGGATAAATTTTTTACTCCATTTTCTGCTCCGAACGCGTTCTATATATATAATATATATTATTTATTTTTATATATATTGTACATATATCTTAATATATATTATATATTTTAATCTTTTATATATTTTAATTTTTTTCTTAAAATATATGTAAAAAATATATTTTTTATTTATTTTAAATATAAAAATATTAATATTTTTTTAATAAAAAAAGAAACCAGGCACGCTACCTCCCTGTAAACGAGGATTAGAGCGGGGCCGAGGTATAAAAATCTCCAACGAGGTGAGGTATAGGGAGGGGCACCCCGACCCTGCCCTGATCCGTTGCCATCCTTAGTTAAACTACCTATATGAGAATTTGTTACGACCTGAGTGGGCGGATGCGAGAGACATCGGCAGCTACTTGATGTCCAATCCTACATTGCCTGGGTGGTAGAGGAAAGATTTAATAGGAAAGATGGTTCATTAATAACAACCGAGGCTTTTTAAGATCGTTTAGCTAAGGGGTTTGTAGGAACTCTAAAGTTAAGCGTGCTTAGGTGAAAGCAATCCTAGGATAGATGACCTTCTGGGAAGTCTAACAAAATTCTATACCGTTCGTTGTGCGGTGGTTAAATTGGAGACAATATCCTTTGGAAAGGAACTAAGGGAGCCCAGTGGAGGGCATTAGACCTGACGGAGGATCCAAGTGGAGGGTGGTATCAGAGCCTGTAACCAGCCGGAAGTGTACCGACGAGGACGTCGAGCCCCTAAGGGGGTGGATTGTGATGACCTGAGTAAGCGGATGCGAGAGACATCGGCAGCTACCTGGTGTCTAATCCCACATCGCCTGGGTGGTGGAGGAAATGTTTAATCGGAAAGAGGGTTCCTTAATAACAACTAAGGCTTTTTCATATCGTTTGACTAAGGGGTTCGTAGGAACTCCAAAGTTAAGCGTGCTCAGCTGAGAATAATCCTAGGATGGGTGACATCTTGAGAAGTCTAACAAAACCCAATACTAGTTTAACAAAACCCCATACTGTTAGCCTGCGGTGGTTAAATTAGGGACAATATCGGTTGGAAAAAGACCAGAGGAGCCCAAACAAAACCCCATACCGTTAGCCTGCAGTGGTTAAATTAAGGACAATATCGGTTGAAAAGAGACCAGAGGAGCCCAATGAAGGGCATTAGACCTGACCAGGGGACCAAGTGGAGGGGGTGTTATAAAATTAATTAAACTTTATTGCTAAAAGATTTTATTTATTGTATCTCTCTTCTCATCTTCTTTCACTTTATATAAAAATATGCAAAAAGTTAAATAAAAATCATAGCATTGATAAAAAATAATTAGTCCATTATAAAAACTAGTAAACTTATAAAATTGAATGGTTTTTGCAATTTTATAATTTTTATTGCAGCATATTTTTCTATAAAACTACATCAAATTATAAGTATTATGGCTTTTAAATTAAATCATTTGAATAAATATTGAAAGAAATATGATTTCTACAAGTTTATAATTTTGTAAAAAATGTGTTACTCGGCCAATTGGCCTAAGCCCTCTCCCAAATGGCCGAGTAATGTTGCAAAACCTTTTTTTTTAGCTGTAATTTGTAAATTTTCTTATATATTACAAGTTTGAGTTAAATAAGCTTTTTAAAAAATTAATTTTTTAAATTGGATCAAAATATTAAACAAGATTTTGTCAACAAATATCACAAACATAGTAATTTTTTTCATATGATTTGGAGTGACTTAAATGGTGAGGCAGGAGAAATAAAAAATAAAAGGAGGTAAAGAAGAACATAGAAAAAAAAAAATAGAATAAAATGAGAGGATTGGAGTTATGCAGCCATTCACTAATAAAAGACAAATTTAATATTATAATTGAATTTTATAAAAAAAATTATTTAATAAATATTTTTTAAAATTATATTATTTTAGTGGGTATTCCTGTAAACCTTAAAAAGTTTTGAAGAGTCTAAAAAAATTTATTTGGGCCGTAAGATAATGGCCTTGAATCTTGGGCTTCTACTAATTAAACGCGCTTTAAAGATGTTCTAAGGGCCATAAAAATAAATAATATCTATATTTAGTCATCTAATGCATGTGAAAGCTGACAATTATATATCAATTTATCAAGAAGACAGCTTATTTAAATTTTTTAAATTGACTTGATTAGGTATGAAAGGAAAATTTAAACTACAATTTGCTAATAAGTTTTAAAATTTATTAAGAGGACTTGTTTATTTTAAAAATTTTAATTGACTTGATTAGGTATAAAAGGAATATTTAAGCTTCTACTTCTTAACAAAATTTTAAAAGATTTCAGATTATTTGAAAAATCTTAACTGACTTGATTATGAATAAAATAAAAATTTAAACCACAGGTAGAAAAAAAAAAAGCCGTATTATTTTATTGGGTATTAGAGATTCCATATGAGAACACTGAAGCTACATTGATGGTTTCCAGCTATATTTACTAACTAATGCGACATGTATTATTGGTTTTTATTTGAGGTTCAATCATCTTTTATTAAACTATATTAATTTGTCTTTTATTAGACTATATTTAACTCGTCAAGTAATTGCATAATCCCAGGTCACATACCAATTGCCACATGAAATAATGTTGGGAAAACATCTTTGTTTGTTCAGCATTGCATAATCCCAGTACCTAGCCAATTGGGCCAGCATGCGTTGACCGAGTTTACCCCCATAAACTAAAACAATACTTATATATATATATATATATATATGAATATATATACATATATTTGTATATAGGCGTCCACCTTTTTTATATATATATATATATTATGTATTTTTTATATGTTTTTTATTCTATTTATATATATATATTTTTATATTTTTTTGTATTTTTTATTTTACAAAACTCCAAATATTCTATATATATATATATATATATATAATACAAACAAATAAAAAAATATATATAGAAAAAATACAAAAAAAACATATAAAAAATACAAAAGAAAAAGTGGGCTTATCGCCCACCTTAACAGCAGCCTGTGTATATATATATGTTGATTCAAATATGGGACGAATTGCATTCATCACTAGGAAGCATCGAGTCCCTTCAAGAAATACAAACATCATCCTTGTTCTTCTTAGCTCTAAGACTTGCATTAAGCACAAAACGACCTAAAAGAAGCAAGGAATTACAACCTAGCCTAGCCGATATATATAACATTTTGACGAATACAGATCAAAATATAACTAGGCAAAGCATATGTAGCAACAACAAAATTAAAGAACAAGAAGCAAGCATTGTTTTTAAAAAAGTCATTAGCAAGTAAATTTGCGGTCCAATTTGAACTTCTAGCACTCCAAAATAACAACCATCCGTATATGTCGGACTGTATTCGTTGGAAGACCCACTGCAAAAATAATAGCCTTTTGAAAGGGATAATATTCGTTGCTTATGTTGCATTCCTCAATTTGAAAATTACCTAAACAAGGTATCATGTACAAAGCTGCTTTATGTTTCTTCATCTCGAAACGATATTACGCCTGTGCTGCTGGCAACGCCATAAATAGGGTTTTTTTTTAATAATGATATCATTGATTTAATTAGTATTTAATGAATATGACAAGTTTATTATATATGCATGACTTTTTTTCTTCTTTTTTTTTTCTTTTAAGAAAAAGATAGAAAAATCTTTGGGCGAACACTTAAATTGTTTATAAAATTTTGATTTACTATACTAGCTAGTTAGTAAAAGACAAAAGTTTTTTTTTTTTTTTGGCTCTGTATAAAAGGTTTCAAATAGGAACACAAAATTAAAAGTTTGATCAAATTGAAAAATTCAAACGGTTCCTTTAACTTTTTTTTAAAAGCATTACAGCTGGAGTTGTTTGACAACTGTTGTGTTGTGTGTTATTTTTAATTTATAAATAAAAAAAAGGTTCTATCAGTTCAAAATTTTCTTATAAAATAAAGTATAATTGTTATTTTAGTTTTGTAATTGGAATAAAATTTAGAATAGTAGACTCACTCATTTAACAGTTTATTATGCACTTATATATGATACGAGCTGAGTGCATCTAAAATATTAATAGATCTTGTTATAACTCGAATTACAAATCTCATAAACGAGTGTAATGAAACAGTCAACTCTTGACGTATAATGTGAGGTTAAGTACACCTAAAATATTAACAGAGTTTGTCATAATTTAAATCACAACTTTCACAAATAAATAATAAAACGGTCCGCTTCTTTACACCTTTAACAGATCTCATCTAATAAAATAGTAAAATTGAGTATATATAATAATAATACAGCTTTTTAAAATTTAAACTACAAATTTTATAAAAAAAAATAATTAAATTATATTAATTTAAATTACAACCCTTATAAAAAAATAGGAACCTAAAACGAAGGGCCGTTTATTTCGATTGAACCACACCCCTGGCTGCGCTGGTAATTGTGAAGTTTGTCTGTAAATGGAGTCCGCAAAATCATATTCTATATTCATAAAATCAATATTTATACGTTATATAAAAGAAGATGTGTAAATGTATATATGCATACACACAACTGAAGTATATCATCAGCATGACGTACATGTGAACTCTCTTTTTAGGCGGCGATTATTGCTAAGACTTTTCTCTGTCTTGATCTCTACAACCAATTAATCAAAAAAAAAAAAAAATTGTCTTTGAGAGGATTTTTTTATTCAAATTAATTTTTAAAGCTAGCGACTTGCTTTATTTTCATTTTCAAAAATACATAAAAATAAAATATTTTGACAAATTGGAAAATAGGTTCACAAGCAAAGTCAACAACGCAAAATCAAAACATGTGCAGTGCTGCACATCCATCAGTCAGTCTGATTATTGAACTTAACTTTTCCCCTTTGTCTCTGCCAAGTTCCAACAACACAAAATGGAAACAAATCCCTCCTCCTCCTCCTCATCTTCTTCTTCTTCATCATCACCGGCAAAAAAATACGATGTGTTCTTGAGCTTTAGGGGTGATACCCGCAATAAATTTACAAGTCACCTCGATTCTGCCTTACGCAAGTGTGGACTATTTAGCATCTTCAAGGATGATTACAAACTCCCCAAAGGCAAAGACATAGAAGCAGAATTGATGAAGGCCATCGAAGATTCTGATTACGCGGTCGTTGTTCTTTCAGAAAAGTATGCTGATTCAGATTGGTGTTTGAAAGAACTTGCAAAGATTGTGGAGTGCATGGAAGGCTCCGGACGGATTAGGACAATTTTTTATCATGTCAATCTATTTCATATAAGGGATGTGGTTTCAAATGACGTTGTGAAGCACAAGAATAATAGTTTTTGGAAAGCGTTGGAGCAACATGCCAAAAATCATGCCAAAGATCCAAGCAGATTCCAATATTCCGAAAGCTGGAGGAGTGCACTTGTCAAAGTCTCCTATGAATATGCAGACTATGTAAAAGCTCATACGTAAGTACAAAATGTCTCTTCTTTAATTTGTCTGCGCCTAATTTTATTTTCCCATTTATATATTTTTGAGTACTTAGATTTTTTTTTTATGAAATTTTTTTTAGTAATTAATTAGTTTATGTATTATATGTGCGGGTGGGGTAACTCTATGCATGATATGAAATGAATTTATCTTTGGTTTTGTCTGATTCATGCGGTGAAGTTTGTTGGAACTAATTGAAGATATTATTTAAAAAAAGAAAGAAAGAAAAAAGTTAAATAATTTCTTGTAGTGTTTGAAGAATGGCAGTAAAGTGTTTTTTTCTTAAAAATAGTTTAGTTGTTATATGAGAAATTGATTTTACACATAATATAAATAATTATATATATATATATATATATACATATATAGCCACAATTATTGTGGCTTAAAAGTGTAAAACTCACGGCTAAAACTATTTTCCATAAAAAGTAATTAGTAGCTTTTATAAAGGTAGACATTTTTTTTTACTGAACCTATGATGAACCTAAGAAATAAAGATAGCATTTTCATTTCAATTAGCAATTTTTATTTGAGCTTTATAATGTCTTTTTTATATTTAAATTAATATTAATGAAACCAATAGTCCATGTACTACGACAATTTATTTTAATTTAATTCCTTTTACTTTTTTTTATTTGAAATTTTCATCTATTACAATGTAACAAAACATATTAATTTACATAATTTCATAAATAAATTAAATAAAATGATTTCCTTGGCAATTTTAATTAATTTTAGTAATAATTTTTTTCTTCAAATATTTACATCAGATCATAATCAATAAAGCTAGGGACACAACCAACTCAAGTTTTATTTTCAACTAGTGCGACATTACACTTCTATTACCAAATAATAATAATAATAATAATAATAATAATAATAATAATAATAATAATAATAATAATAGTAATAGTAATAGTAATAGTAATAGTAATAGTAATAGTAATAGTAATAGTAATAGTAATAGTAATAGTAATAGTAATAATAATAATAATAATAATAATAACAATAATAATAATAATAATTTGACATTACACATGGCAATATGTTAATGGCTTCTATTTAGGTTCAGTTTTCTTTTATTAGGTTATATTGATTTATCAAACCACTGATGTATTGCCTATCACTATTGTCCCTAGCATTACGGGAAAATAAAGTCGAGAAATTAGTCTCTTAGTCTCCCTAGCATTACTGCATCCTCATTAATTAGTGAATTTCCTAGTACACAAAAGTAGTAGGATAAAGGTTTTCATATTACTCAATAGTTGAAAGAGAAAAAGTTTTATCGAAACTTATTTGCATAAAAGCTATTTCAAACAGAATTTTCCTAACAAACCAATTGAATATATGGATATTCTAGTGTTTGTATAATTAGTTAATAAAAACATATTAAATTACAGATATAAAATTTGCATTATACTTAATGTGTTTCACTTCTCCCAAATAATTCTATATTAATTGTCGTATGGATTTAATTAATTCTTAAATAGGGATGAAGCAATTTTCATAAAGAAATTCGTTGCGGATATATCAACTAAACTTGGTGCATCGATAAGAACCATAGATGGCCTATTTGGAATGCCTCCACGTCTAAAGAAATTAAATTCATATGTTCGTCATTCCTTGGATACTAATAATGTTTGCTTTATTGGAATTCATGGTATGGGTGGTATTGGGAAGTCAACTCTTGCCGAAGCTTATCATATGAAGATGTGTCATAAATTTGATGGTAGCTGCTTTCTTGCAAATATTAGAGAAGTTTGTGAAAAGCAAGCAAATGGTCTTCTGAGTTTGCAAAAGAAACTTCTTAAAGTAGTTTTGGGAGAAGAATTTCAAGTAGAGCATTTAAGAAACGGAATAAACTTGATAAGAAGTAGACTTCATGCTATGAAAGTTCTT
>CM017580.2:7222333-7292333 GCA_007844105.2 Rhamnella rubrinervis | reverse complement strand
ATCATTCTCGATGATGTGAACAATCCGAAGCAGCTTGAAGCACTAGTCGATTCACATAAAAAAAAGCAAGGATTACAAAATGAGTTAGATATATGGTTTGGTCCAGGGAGTGTAATCATTGTGACAACTAGAAATGAAAATTTGCTAACAGAAAGATACGAAAAATGTAGAGCTGAGTATCTAGATGATAATGAAGCTCTTCAACTATTTTCTTGGAAAGCTTTCGAAAGTATTGAACCTCCAGAGGAATTCAAGGAGCTGTCCAAAGAAGTTGTAAAATATGCCAGTAATCTTCCATTAGCCCTAACAGTATTGGGTTCCCTTTTACGTCCTAACAAGAAACATCTATGGGAAAGTGCATTGTGCAGACTAAGAAAGTGCCCAGAAAAGGAGATTGTTGGAATACTAAAAATAAGTTTTGATGACCTGGTTGAAGTTGATCAATGTATATTCTTGGATATTGCGTGCTGCTTCAGAGGACATAAAGAAACTGATGTTATAGAAATTATTGACAGCTGTGGGTTCAATTCAGAATATGGGATTAGTAATCTTATTGCAAAGTCGCTCTTGAGCATTGTTGAATATGGTAAGATATGGATGCATGATTTATTAGAAGAGATGGCCAAGGATATTGTTCGAAAAGAATCTGGAAATGAATTAGCAAGACAACGTAGGATATGGAATAAGGATGATCTCTATCAAATTTTAGTGAATAAAGAGGTAATGAATTTTCTAAATTTATTTCTTATGTTTTATACTAAAGTATTCATATGGTACCAAATTTTTATCATTTACCAAATATCATAGATTTTAGCTTATTGCATATTGAAATTTATATACAAATGCAGTAAATTAAATTCATATGTATCTAAAATTCATATTTCGACTTATCCAATTTTTCTCTTTTTTCTATATCTTAATTTTTTAATTTTTTTTATGATGCAATTTTATATAATTGTTAGGGAACGAACGACATAGAAGCCATTGCTACTGATGTAGATGAAACTAAAGAATATAGTTTTGAAGCCTTGTTGTCTATGAAGAAACTACGGATCCTCAGTATTAATGCAAACCGTAGAATATATTTTTATGGGTCTGAGCTTGATTTTGATGATTGTGTTGGGCCAGAGCTTCCTAACAACCTACGGTATCTTCGATGGAGAGGATTTCCCTACGATAAATTTCCATCAAGTTTCCAACCTCATCAACTTGTTCAATTGAATCTTAGGGATAGTGATATTAAACAACTTTGGAACAATTTTGCAGTGGTCCCAAATCTACAGATCTTGTATCTTTGTGGTTGTAAGAAACTGTCGGAAATTCATCCCTCCATTAAACAACTTAAAAGTCTTATTAGGCTTGACTTGATGCTTTGCAGAAGTCTAAAAGAGTTGCCGGAGGAGATAAATGGTCTGGCCTCTCTCCAGAGCCTTAACATTGTGGGTTGTTCTAAGATTGAGAAATTGCCAGACAACTTGGAGCAATTAAAGAGTTTGAGGAACCTTGAAATAAAAGACTCTGGTATAAAGCACTTGCCATCTTCCATCTTTCTTATGGAAAACCTCAAATCAGCATTTTGTGAGATGGAAATGATAAAATCAGCTGTCACGGAAAATATAATCAGCTGTCGCACAACTGGCAAGTGTTTTATCTCGGGTTGGTTTTTTGGTTATTTATCAAGGTTGGATCTGATTGATTGTAATCTTACTGGACCTGAAGCATTTCCTGAATATTTTGGCAAATTAGCTTCTTTAGAATATCTAGATCTCAGCCAAGAATCCTTTCTCTGTCCTGCCTCCCTGTATTAATGGACTATCCGGGCTTAAAACTCTTAGGTTGGAGCATTGTGGAAGCCTAAGATGTTTGGAGGCAGAGCTTCTTCCATCTAGCCTAAAAGAGATATATGTTGATTATTGTACTTCATTGGCCTCATTCTTGGATCCGCTCAAGCCTTGCCACTTACGATGTTCAAAAGTCTCTTGTTTGGACTGCACTGAGTTGGTAATGTGGCAGGATGGAAAAATGACAGCACTTGCATCTCTAACAAGGTTCCTTCAGGTCTCACTACTTTCTCATCTATACATCATATATACATGTAAATATATAATTTAAATTCTTCATTATCGATCATAAGAATATAAATATATATATATATATGTGTGTGTGTGTGTGTGTGTGTGTGTGTGTGTGTGTGTGTTATGTATATTACTATTGATGGTTCTCAAATACTACAGGATACCTATAGAAGTTCTATAAACTTTGAATTTGTTGTTCCTCAAAGTGATTATGCACTTCCATCTTGGTTCATCAATCAATCTTCGACGGCCTCAATTAGTATCAAATTAGATCCAAATTGTCGCAATCGTGTGTTGATAGGTTTTGCTCTGGTTTTCTGCTTTCGTGCTAACTCCTCTGAAGAAGATAATTTCTCTTATAATATAAGAGGACGCGTCAGTAAAATTTGGGAAACTACTGTGAAAGTGGGTGTAATTGACAGCAGAATCTCGAATCACCTTTATCTACTGTTTAAGCTCTGCTACGACCTTAACTTTATAAAACAGCTCGAGTCACAAAGCTGCGACACCCTTGAGTTTTCATTTCTTAGTGCAGATGATGAATATTGCTCACCATGTGGACCGTGGGGTGTTCGTTTGGTATATGAGGAAGACAAAGAAGAGTTGAAGGAAATTACCAGTAAATACTACAATGATCAGTCTCCTCATCAAAAAGATGTGCAATCCTCACATTCACAGAGGTAATATTTTTGTTACAAAAAAAAAAAAAGAAGAAGAAGAAGAAGAAGAAGAAGAAGAAGAAGAGAATGAAGTAATATGTATATTTATATTCCAAAGTAAATAATGGTATCAATTTCAAAAAAAAAAAAAAAATATATATATATATATATAGATATATGAAGATCAAATTCTCATAGAAAAAAAATAATGTATCTTTAAAATTGCATCGAAGTGATCTCAATCTTTCTGATGAAGCATACATGCATTTCCTAAATATTTTGGTACGCTTAGTATCTTACTGTGTGTTACTTCCAGTAACAGTCAAGTATGCAAGCTTAGACATATGGGCCCAATTGGATCGCAGCTCGGGACTGGACTAAGAGGAATTTTAGATTTGGAGGACAACTTGGAGTTGGTAGAGATGCAACGATATGCTGATGAGGTCTCTCATGCTTATTTCAAATATACATGCTTATTTATTTATACATATACATGTATATTTACTGAAAATTACTAAGGCATCATATAATTGTTAATTACAGGATGAACCTAATCCTGAAAGTAATCCCAGTATGGTTGGTAATATGCACGTCGGGGTCTTCCGTAACTACAGCCGAATTTCAACCAAATTCTTGGACAAGTGAGTGAATGTGTTTAGCTTTGCTTGTTGCTTCCGTGCTATATATATATATATATATATATATATGATTAACTCGTCAGATAATTTTCCTTGGGTCATTTATCATTACATTCGTAGCAGCATGCATTATTCTGGACAAGAAAATTGCTTTTTACACTACTTGTACTGTTTCTTTAATTTAATATTGTTTTTCATTATCTTTTATGATTTTCCGAAATCTACTAATTAATTAAATCAGTAAGCTGTTCTTCATGATTTCTTTTTTTGGTTATGTTTTCGCTGCATCAAATTACGTCTTCTTTGCATGGCTTTCAACAAACCAAAAATGCTCACATTCACATTCACAGAGGTAATATTTTTAAATGAGGCATGCATTTCTTAAATATATGTGATCATGGAGAAAAGTTTTTGACAAATCTTTTTGATAAATAATCTTAAACCGTTAAACATGTCATATATGGTGTATACAAATTCATTCGTATTTAAAAACTTAATTAAATGAAAGTTATATATATCAATAGAAATTAAAATAATTATGCACCATTTAGATTAATTAATCTAACACTACCGCTGCAAATATGACCAGAAGATCAACTGCAGCAGATGAAGTGATGGAACAACTGCGGCAGAGCATATCCATACTTGAGCAGACGCTTGAATTGTTGGAGCAACAATCATTCAACTCAGACCGCGAGTAATTCCAGTCCCCCTCGGTGATTATTGTTATTATTGTTATTAGTAATTTTTATTTGTTTTTGTTTTTTATTAGGAGCCTCACTGGCAGCTGATTTTGTGACAAATTTGGGGACACCACATGCAATTTTTGGATTCCGTTCCCCTAGCTGTTCAGTGCCACTTGGTGACCCATCACCCCAACAACAGGTATAATTATACTAAAAAAGTAGATTTCATAATTATCATTTAAAATAATTTTAATTGATTATGTTTGATTTTTAATTTCTTATAGAACATGGGGAAAAAATGTACGCTTGCTGTGGGAATGATTGATAATATTGTTGCCTTCACACCTAATGATTCATGTCATGTATTCATGTAATGATTAAACAAGTTTTAAATCCACTTGCGCGGTTACTTATACGGTCATTTGATTTGTCAATTGTGGACGGAGCATGACCATCATGCTGCCCTTGGCCTAAGTGTCTAGTCATCTGGAAGACGAGATAAAATTTAAATTTGACGATTATTTTTCTTCTATAATACATTAATTATTTTTACTACTGTAACTATAAATATTGTGATTTTATAAATTTATAGGGAAATGCAAGCAAGAGCCCGGCTATAAACCCCAACATCGCGCACCTTAAAAAACGCGCGCCTGTTAATTTTTAACGCCTCATTTTTACTGTTCAAAAACTTCGGACAACGAAAATAGTTTCTCCGTTTTTTCACTGTTCAAAACCTTCGGACACAGTGCCCGAAAACAGTACCCCCGCTTATAAACAGTAGCCTCGTCAACAGTGTTATGTGTGAACAACATGTATGAATAGTACTCAATTGTGTAAAAATATGAGAAAATTTTAGAAAAATTATACACGTTGGAGAATAAATTTTTAATAAAAGAAACAAAGAAAAAAGAAAAGGCCTAGAAGCAATAAATTTTCAATTAAAAAGCTGTTAAATGTTTTTTTTAAGTGTTAAAATACAAACAAAGTTTGTTAATTAAAAATTTATTCTTAAATTTCTTTTTTTAACACAAGCTTTTTTTTCTTCCTTATTTCTTTTATTCTTATAACTAATTGAAAAATAATTTTTTTGAAATTTTCTCAGATTTTTACAATTGAATACTGTTCATACAAGTGAATATTATTTTTCAGATCAAGTTTTGGAGCGTTGAAAAAGCGGGGTTTTGGATCGTGTCCGAAGTTTTAAACAAGAAAAACGGGCGTTAAAATTAACGCGCTTTTAAGGCATGTTGGGGTTTATAGCCGGGCTCATGCAAGCAATATTAATAAAGCGAAACAAAAATCTCAAAAATCTACTACACACCAATAAAATATTGATCTACTCGCTATAGTTGTTTGGTTATTAGTATTCTGTTGCATTTCATATGGACTTCAACATACCAAAAGAAAATTTGTAGATTGAGTATTTGAGAATAGTAGTGACATATTATAGTTTAATATGGTATTAGAGCAGCAAGTTCTAAGTTCAATATGTTAGTTTTCAAAATTAATTTCACTTTTATGCGTTGGGCCGTACAGTTTTTTTAGGTGGGGAAGTAAAATAATTAATCTTTGTTCATAGGCTTTTCTAGTACGAAATGACCACTTCAAATAGGTTTATTGCTTCACCCTTGAAGGTGTCATTTGTTTGATGAGAAATAAAAAGAATATTAAAAATTTGAATGGACGAAGCTAAAGCAGTTATTTTCGAAGTAATAGAAAGAAATGTAACAATTGGAGTGGGATGGTCAAAATCAAAAAGTGGATTCTTCCTTTCTTTATCTCATTCAAAACCGTCCTAAGTGATATTGAAAGAAGAACTCATCTTTTTTATTTTTTGATTACCTTCCTTGTGTATATATAAGACCGAATTTATTTAATTTTTAAAAAAAGATTATTAATTCTAAATTTTTTGTGGAATCCTACATCAATGGATGTGCACTTAATCTTTTTGACTTGGTTCCATAGGAGTTAAGTCTTTTAGTTCTCAATTAAATTAATTTCACTTTCACGTATTGGGCGTCCCTTCCTTTATGGGTTGTCTACATTCCAGAGTTTAGTTCGAGCTTTGAAAACTATGATATATGATCATCGTTTTAATCCTCCTGTCCAACTCTTAACAACCACCCTGACTCTGTCACTGCCGGTGTTTAACACTAATAGACCATGCCGACGTGGACAAATTTAATTGATTTAGCCTTAAATGGTTCACATTCCTATATTAAGTTTTAGAATAAAATTAATTAATAACCAATCACCAATTGCTATATGAGCAAATGATGAGCACGGTGTTGATCACCCCTAGTTACAAATAACTTCATTTATTAATAAAATATTGGAACTCTCTTTTCTACACACAGAAATACATATATTGCTGTGATTTTCTTTATTGGTTTTTTGTTGAAATTTTATTTTTATTTGTTATAGAAACGGTGAAAAATATAATTAATCTCACAATTGGCAAGGAATATTTCTCCTTAAATGATGATCTTTATCCTTCAAAACAAAATAACATTGCATCTAAGTGATCTAGATCTTTTAGATGAGTTCTTAAATATATGTGGAGATCATGGAGAAAAGTTTTTGACAAATCTTTTTGATAAATAATCTTAACCGTTAAGCATATCATATATGGTGTATACAAATTCATTCATATTTAAAAACTTAATTACCAAAGTTAAATGGAAGTTACATATCAATAGAAATTAAAATAATTATGCACCATTAGATTCGTCAATCTAACACTACCGTTGGAAATAGGACCAAACAGAACTGTAGTATGAAGCCAACTCAAGCTCGAGCACAGTTCTCATGAGTTGTGACCATTACCCGCAATGTGAGAAGAGATTCCAACATAAAATGATTTTCCTGACGCAGTTAGCATTGACCCAGTCATTGGTACCCAATTCCAATCTGTTTTAGCCTCACATCTTGAGCGATCATTTTCCTTTTATGATCCTTTCAGCAATCAGAAGGTGGAATGCAAGAATAAAAAACCATGGCGAAGTTCCCATAAAACTATGTCTTGCCACTTTAATTTTAAAATACAAGCCAAATTTTGCATAGAGAATTCCAAATCTGCAATAAACCTAGAGATGAAGAGACAAAGAGATGAAGCTAGCTTCATGCCTTGAACTGATCTTGCCTCCATCACTTTTCACATTCTAGAAATAAACATACTTATCCAAAAAGTTGAGTTGCAATCAGCTTTGCAGAGATTTAAACTTCTCTGAGACTTATTTCCTACCTTTTTTTTTTTTTCTTCGTTATTTTCCTTTAATGTGGACTCAGATTAACAGAAAACAATTAGTAATCAGATAAATCTACATATATCAGAATTAATATAGTAAAAAAAAAAAAAAAAAAGGTTCTGAACACCAAACTTTTCAGAAAAAAGAAATACGCAAAAAATGTTCACAGAGAGCTCATGACAAAGAGCTTATGATGCACTCAACAGAAAGCCAGGAAAGTATTTTGCTGTTCTCCATTTAAAGAACTCTGAATATATAATCAAATGCAATCAACACCGTCGGTCTTTTTCCTTCGTGTTTTGATGGAAAGCTTCGGTGGGTCCCGCCATCTCTGACTTTGTCGTTTCTGATGTGTGAGTGAGAACTGTTCGAAGAAAACAGAGGGACGGTGTTTTACCAAAAAAAACAGAGGGACGGTGATGTGCGACGATCGTGGGGTACACAGTCAAATGGGTTAATTACATTTATCATTTTTATATATTTTGAATATTGTGTAATATAATTTTTATATTTTTAATTTAAATAATTATAATAAATATTGCATCAATATCATTTTTATATTTTTTAATAAATTCAAATAAATTTTTATTAAAATTAATAAATTATATCATTTTAAAGTTCAAATAAGTATTAAGATGATTTTTCTTTTATTTTTAATTAGAGAGGCGAACAATTTATTTAATATAATAATTTTTAAAAAAATAAAAAAATCATATTTATTTAAATCATATATATATATATAGTAACATGCATTACTCTGGACAACAAAATTGTTCTCTTTTTTACTTGTGTCTCTTTACTATTGTTTTACATTATCTTTTTATTTGGTACATCTTCACTGCATCAAATTATGTCTTCCTTACATGTCTTTCTGCATATATATCCTAACAAACCAAAAATGCTCATATTTTGTTTTTATTTATTAATTTTTCTACTTGTTCTAATGTTCATAATGTTATTGAGTTTTAATGTTTATGTATGAAATTTCATATATAGATTAAAGAGTTGAAGAGAGTCCGAGTAAGTAGAGAATTGTCAACTCACACAACAATTGGACTTCATCTCAATAAGTGGCGCACAGTGGTGATGCATAATAATAAATAAACACCTAAGGGATATGTGATTTGGTTATTTGTCAAGTGTAGTTATTTTTCCTTTTTTATAAGTTATATATGTTCTCTAATTGCTGTTGCTTATCGTAGTTTTTCATGATGGGATTTACCAAGATTTTAAATCTAGGGTCCACTATTACCTGCTTTTAGAAATAGCATGAGTGAGGTACTATACATATTTATGACCCATTTCAACTTAACCTTAATCTTAAATTATTTTGAGTGTCCATTATAAAATATCCTCATATAAAACTAAATTGGATTAATAATTTATTTATGTATTCTTTTTCCTTTCCTAGAGCTAAATTTTTACTGCCCACTACTCTTTAGAATCCTGTGTCTCAAACAAATATTATCTCAAAGCAATGAAATTGCATATTTTGAAAAATTATATTAGTATAGAATATATATTAATAGTTAATAAGCATGTACCTAATATATGGTATTCACTTTTATTTTCCCTCTTTTCAATATATATATATATATATATATATATGGTTAGCAATTGATATGGTGCACTACAAGCATATATGCTTGTCTATTAAGCAGTAAACTAGAGGGAAAAATTTGGAGGAGACATTTCAAAGAACTGAAGAAAAAGTTGCAACACAGAGAGTTTGGTTATGAAATTAACGTCAACTTTTGTGTAAAAGTTTTCAAAGCAAATTGCAAAGCAAAGATGATACTAAAAAAATTCCAGTTGTACATAAAAAAAAATTAAACCTCTGTCCCCTCAATTAGAATTTAACACCTCATTATTCAAATAGAATAAAAAAATTAAATTATAATTCGACACTTCATCCAAACCAAAAAAAAAAATTAGGTTGTTAAATTCTAAGTGGGAGGATAATAAAAGACACTGATAAGAAGACACCAGGTAGTCTGAGTTCTAGAAAGTCACTCTCATATCGAAACAAAACATTAATTTTGAAGACAAGGCAATGACCGATTTAGGCTCATGAAAAAAGTTTATATAACTAACCTACCCCCTCAAACCTAAAACTTTGAAAAAATTCGCAGCAAGTGACAACATAATGAAGCAAATTCAAAGTATACTGCGCAAAGCTAGTAAAAAAACAAAAAATAATAGAAACTTAAAAACACCAATTAAGCTAAAAAAAACAATACCCATAAACAATATGGGGTTGGTGACAAAACAACGAAACAAACATTAATAAAAAAAAAAACAAAATCAACAATGCAAAATCAAAACATGTATGGTTGGATTAGTGTAAATATAATTTGCATTATTCCACAAGTGCAGTGCTACACATCCAAATCTCTCTGCTAATTGAACTTAAATTTTCCACTTTGTTTCTTCCAAGTTCCAACAACACAATTATAATTTTATTCATTTTCTTCTCTCTCGTAGCCCTCAGAAATTTTGAAAACTCATAAACTACCATGCTACTTTTCAAAATTCACAAAAGAACCAAAATATAACAGTTGTATGAATTTAGATCATCAGTCACCTTATTTGTTCCCATTTAAAATTTAACACATGTATATTACTTAGACATATAAAAAAAATAAAATAAAAAAGAAAAAGAAAAAAACGAAATAGTAATATCTATAAAGTTCTAAGCTGACATGAGAGGAGATTTGTGGCATAGATTCCGTTGTATATGTTGATATGGTAGTGGTACCACCACTGTCAATCAAATGACACGACGTGTTATAATTTTTCCTGTATCCCGCCTTTGACATATACCTATTAACAAGACAAATTAATGTTTGTATTTTGTTGTTAAATTGATAATATTATAATTTAATTTTAAAAATGAATTTTTATTTGAATAACATCCTTAAGTACTTTTTACCAAAAAAAAAAAAACATCCTTAAGTACTTCTTATACTCTTTAAATAAGATGTTATTTAAAAGTAGATGATACAAATAATTGAATATATTATCAGTTTTGTTTTTCTTTATAACAATTACAATAATTATTAAATTATAAAATTTAAAATATGTTAAACTATCCTGTTGAGAATTAATTAAACATCGTTGCTAAAAGATTTTATTAAATAATGAACATATAAATATTACTTTGCGTTCCAAAGCCTCCTTTTCCTGATTGGTACCGCGGACCCAAAAAGCTATGCTCTCGAAATCACAAAGGCTGACACATAGACATAGAGAGATGTAAAGCTGTGCGGTGACGATGATGATGATGGTGGGGATCTGAAACACGGCTTTCCCGGGAAAAAAAAAACTGCAGATAGAAAATAACAAGTTAATAAAATTGACGGAAATTCCTAAGGCAGTGGATTTTTATCCAATGTGGTTTTTTTTTAATGAATTAAAAATATTTTGACATAGATCTCATCAAAATTTTATTAAGAGATAGAATTTTTTTATTATTTTAATTTTATAATTTTATAGGAGTTTAAAACAGCTAATTTAATTCTCTAATAGATTTTTTTCTATTTGACATTTTAAATAAAATTGATTATATCTGAAATAATAACGGAGTTTATTAAAATTTAAATAATTCTCTAATAGATTTTTCTCTACTTGACACTTTAAATAAAACTGATTACATCTGAAATAATAATGGAGTTTATTAAAATTTAAACTATATATCTTATAAATAAATTTAATAAAACGGTTGATTTTTTTTCCGCTATATCACACTGTGCTCATCCAATGTGTCTCTTTTTTTTATGAATAAAAAATGGCATCGATGTGGATCTTATCATGAATTCATTAGTGGGTAGAGTCTTCTACTCAAACTGCAACTGTAGAATTAGGCGGTACAAACCCTAACAGATCCCTCCACTGCGATTCAAATAAAATTTGAATCTGGCGAGGTAATCTGAACTTACAAGACTAAACAACTCTCACAAACAAATATGATGGAACAGTTGATTTCCTTTCCGCTAGACCACACCTCCAGTTGCTCATCCAATGTGTCTCACGTGTATGAATTAGAGTCAAAATTTTTCTAGAATAAAAAAAGATCAGAGTCAAATGTAATCAACACCGTTGGTCTTTTTCCCTCGTGTTTTGATGGAAAGCTTTGGTGGGTCCCGCCATCTCTGACTTTCTCGTTTCTGATGTGTGAGTGAGAAACATTTGAATAAAACACAGGGACGGTGATATGGGACGATCGTGCGGTAGACAGTCAAATTCAATTTGCGTTTGAGTTTTTGTTTTTGTTTGTTTGTTTTTTTTTTTTTATGCACGAGCTCTCATGCATACTACGTGGCACTTTATTACCAAAAAAAAATACTACGTGAGCCCCCACAAAATAGATAAGGCCAAAATTTGTTATTATTAATATCTTTTTTTTCAAAATACATAATATCATTTTTTTTTCTTTTTTAAAACAATAAATAAATAACATTGTTTTATTTATTCTTGCAATAACTTTTCGTTCAAAAAAAAAAATGAATTTATATGTTCATAATTGTATCTAATAGTTTATTTTTGTTATGATCTTTAGTTGGACGTTTTTCACGTTAAAAGACATTTGTCACAAAGTAAATTCGTATATTAATATGTATATATTAAATTTAATTATCCAAAGTAGACAGCACATTAATTATCAAAAAAATAAAATGCAGCACGCTAAAGAATAGGAAACCTGGCATTTAAATCAAACTATACTGATTAAATTCATTAACTTATCTAGTTAATCATGTTATTGATCTGAAGTGAATATGTAGGTAAGGAAAATTCTAATGGCCGCCCAATGGTAGTTAACTTTTAATTGGCTAGCATATTAGTATCACTTTTCCAATTAATGTTTTAGTCTAAATAATTTTTCATATCAGCCTTTCTAGTGATCACCACCAGTGGTGATGAATAATAACAGTGAAGACCTAGGGGATATATGATTTGGTTATAACTCAGTTGTTCATAAGAGGCAATTTCAATCCATTTGTCACAGATTTTCCAAACAAAACATCCCCTTGTTTGTTAATATTCAGCGATGTTATTTAAAAAAGTTATGAGTGAAAAACAAAACTAAATATTTATCAACCAACATAATTTACCACCCTAATGATGACTCATAAACACATTATTGTGTGAAGGAAAATATCCGAACCAATGAAAATCTCACAGCTATGAAATTGAAAAAAAAAAAATCCTACTATAGAAAAACGCTGGGGTGTGATTTGAAGTATTTGAACAAAAAAGGTGAATTCATATTTCTTTCATCGGACTAGTTGAAATTAATTTTTGTGCAAGTTGTATTTGATCTAGATTCACAAGTTGATTTTTCTGTTGAATAATATATATATATATATATTTATTATTTTTAATCAAGTTATTGGTAAGTTATACCTATTTATCAAGTGTGGTTGTTATTATTAATTTTTTTTGTTTACTATCATAGTCTTCCATGATTGGATTTGCCAGGACTTTATATATGGGGTCATTATTACTTGCTTTGAAAAATAGCATGAGACCCATGACAACTTACGCTACTACAAATTTTGCATTACACTAACCTTAATCTTTAAATTATTTTGAGTGTCCATTACAAAAATCCTCATCTAAAACTAACTGGGATTAGTAATTTAGTTATGTATTATTTTTCCTTTTCTAACCATTCATTTTGGTCAAGAGCTATATTTTTTTAAAAAAAAATTGTACAAATATAAAATATAATTTATATAGAAAAAAAAAATCTTAATAAACTTGTACCTTAATATATGAGATAACAAAATGTTTTGCTATGGGTAATTTAGCCCACATTTTTATTCGTACACCAGGCCCAACTCTGAGAGATAAAACGATCTCCTCCATGTGAAAAAGCGTCATATCTATCACTTCCATCCAATTTGGAGGTGAAAGGTTAGCCAGCCCTTTCTCTGTGCCATCCATCTTTCTCCCTTTGTGATTTCTCTTTCACTGTGCTAATGGAGTTTCAGATACTAGATACTGACTCGAGTATTGGAGAGTGTAAACGATAGGGGTTCTTATTGATCTCGTATTTTCTTTTCTCAGATTTTCTCCAATTCAGTCCTAGCTTTTCAGTACCTTACAAGCTCACTTCTACACAAATTTTGCCATCCTATATTTACCCGATTGAGCTCTGTGTGACACCAAATCAGCCACAACATATTTAAAGATAAAAAAAAATCCCTTTCATGGTGCACCATCCTTATATTTTTTTTTCTTTTTTTTTTTGATGTAGATGTTTTAACTCTTAGACGTTTTGCTTCTTCTTCTTTTCTTTTCTTTTCTTTTCTTCTTTTCTTTTTTTTACATGCTTTGGTCTGAAATTGGTACATTGGGTGTAAAATATACTTACCAAAACTTTTATGCTTTTTATTTTTAATTTCGACGCCGTATTAAAACAACCCATTTCCAAAATTTAATTATAATGGGACTCACCCAAAACTGCATGCAAATAGGTTCCAATAATTGTTTGCTTCTCAATTGAGATACAAATAACCACCATATATTAAATTTCACAAAGAAATCAAAAAAAAAAAAAAATCTGAAAATAAGTGTCAAAGTTTGGCAATGTCGAGTGAAGCTCCAAGAACTTGGTCTTTTCTTTGGCTTTGCTCTCCTCATAAATTTTCCTTTAATTTCTTCTCGCAACTCTTACAATATTGCTTTAATAAGCTAGCTTTGGTTGTTTGAAAATGTCTCGTCCCTTGACGTTTATATAGCAGTGGACACACGGTTTAGTAGTACTTTGCTTCTCCATCTAACAAGACTTCTACTGCAAACATAAGCTAGCTCACGTAAGCTAGCTCCAAATTAAATAACCGGCCACATATTTCATATTCAATGAAAGTCAATTTCCACATAACCATGCTAGCTTGTAATTCAATTTCACATCAACTTTATCACGTTAATTAATATTCAATTAATTAATTATAAGCCATAGTAATTTATGGCTCAAACAGTAGACTTCTAAATAATTCCTTAAACTGAAATGATGGTTCACACCTTCACCATGCAGATGGAGCATTACATTTGATATAGCTCTCGAGGTAACTATTATTGGATAACTTAGTATTGTTATATATAAACGTATAAATAATTTAATATATATGTATATATCAATGTTAAATTATTTTAATCATAAATTTATAGAACTAGATAAAACAAAATTTTAAAGATTGATCATGCAAGAGTTGAACTCTTTTTTCTTTAAGACAAATTGCGCTCTACCCAGGTGTTTATATTTCTGTAGATTGTCATACAGGATCTAACAATTACTTCTTTAGTTAGTAGCACTCCGACCCAAAGAAACAACTAATCATAACAATTCCAAAATTCTCTCTTTATTGTGCTCTAATATGCTTGTTATTCTATAATTAAATGACTATTCTCAGGAAATATTTATAAATTTTAAAACACTGATCAGGAAACAGTATAACTGTTGGAAATATAACTACCACTAACTTATATTCTAACCGCCATTAACCTCTACAAAACAATTTTATTCAAAACAGAAAAAACAAGTGTGCTACTGTACTACTGCACTACTGCAAAGGTCTACGTTTGCAGAGTAGGTACAAATGTCGAGAAAATCACAAATAATAAGGCAGGTCACACATTTTATTACGATATATATGTGTGAGGTATGCGATCATGACATTTTATAATACATATTGTATTAAACTTTTATTAATTATTTATAAATCTTTTTTATCAATTCATATATATAGTAATGATAAATTATTTTTGTTGGGCCCTTATCACAGGGGAGCCATAAGCCTGGAAAAGGGTGACTGAAACCCCTTTATTTTGAAAAATTGTTAGTGATAGCACGTAGTTAATACTGTACGCCCCACTGGGCCACTCTTTTATGATGGAGCAATACAGGTCCGTTGTTAATAATGACGGGTCCAATATGAACCATGGCTAATAATTTAATTTTAGGTGGTCAACACTGCTCAGCATCAAATTTTTTTACCCACGCGTTTCTATGTTACCGTCGTTAATAGAGTGTCGTTGAAAGTCATTTTTGCAGTAGAGTGCCTAGAAAAGATTGGCTAGACTTGCAATCTGCTGAAGCGAAGAATACTTTCAACACCTTCTCTCACGTGTAAATCCACAGAAAATTTGTGGGACTTTCGTAAGGCTACTCAGAAGAGAACAAAAGGGAGAAAGAATTAACACGCCCTCGTGTAAGTTCACTGCAAATTTCTGAGTCGGGCCACAAAGAAGAGAACCAAAGAGGGAGAAAGAAACAAATAAGGGCTTTACACGTAAGGAAGTGAGCCCAAGTGACGAATACTTTCAACATTTTTAAATACAGGTCGATTATGCAGTCATTATGCGAAAACAATATATGACTATAACTGTATCCAGAGAAAAAGTAGAAGGGAAACACAGAGAGAATTAAAAGTGAGGAGAGAGAAAATGGGAAAAAGAAATAAAGGAAAGAACGATAATATGAAACAAGAAAGGGAGAGGTAAATATATCTGATATTCAAAACCATCAGAACTTTCTTTTGGAGCTACAACATCTAAGTTCATCTATTTAGTACAAAAATCAGATTCCAAAAGGGAAACTAAACTTAAAATCTAAAAATTAAAAAAAAAAAAGAAGAAAAATCTCTCAACAGTATAGGGTTATGCAAACTAATAAAAACTCTAATTCTTAAAATAAAATATATAATGGAATCTTATCATATTTTTGCATCAGCAAGTCAGACCTGAAACATAAAAAAACATTGTAACTAGCTCTACCTCGAAAGTAAAGAGTAATAACACAGAATCTAAGACTTTATATATATGCATCTCATCAAATATTTTAGGGCACCCATGAATTAATAAAAGCAATACTTAGACAATAACGCACCTGGGAGTGTGGCCTAGCCGAAAGGAAGCCGACCCTTCCATCACACTCGTTTAAGAGAGTTGTGGTTCGAGTCTTGGCAAGCCTCGTTATTGCCTCAGGTGTACTCAGTCTTGCTTGAATCGCCAGGTAGAGGGGAATATGTTAGGGGGCTGAGCCAGCTGCTCTAGACTCCTACAGAGTTGCAAAACTGGAGCATCAAGAAGACTCTACCCACTGACAGAATCCTGGGCTGATGAGATCCACATCGAGGCCCTTTTTATTCATAAAAAAAAAATTACTTAGACAACAACTTTTCCAGTTAGAGAGGACAATCATCAAAGAAGGTCAAGTCGGTGATGAACGAGGAGTACATAAAATCAGTTGCAGATTTCATGGTAATTGGAGGACGACCTAGCTGGAAATTGAGAGGGAGCTACTGTGTCTCTGAACCAACCAAGTTTGGGATTGAAGAAAGCGATTGCGATTTCAGGGTGCTTGGAATACGGTGGACCTCCATTGCCATGCCTTAACTGTTACTATTATGTCAAATACAAAAGCAATGGGGAAGATGGGATTTTGGTGCTAGTGTGTTTGCCATCTGCAGCCTATTAAAGTCAATTAGAGATTTTGCAGTTAATTGAGTAATTTTTTTTTTTCATTTTCTTTACTTTATTCTTGTGTTGTAACTTTGTTATTTGTCATATGAAATGGGCAGTTTCCTTAGGATATATAGATTAATTAGGTTCATTTTATTCCTGAAGGGTTACAGTAAAACCTTGATAAATTAATACTCAATAAATTAATAATCTTAATTAAATAATATTTTTTGTCGGTTCCGACTTAGGACTAATATGTTAAATTAATAATTTGATAAATTTATAAAATAATGCATCATAAAAAAAGCTACATATATAGTTTTATATAGGACTCATTAATTCAATACGTAAATTAATAATTTCATAATTCATGTAACTAATCAATTCTGTATAATCTAATTTAAGAAGCTTTGATAAAATATGTATTGAATGCTGTTTATGTCTTTTTGAAATTGATGTCAAATTGATGTCTTTTTGAACAATAATATTTTAGTAAAAAAGGAAAGGTCTGAACAAATTTCCGTGCATGGGAAATACGTAACGATGACATACTAGAATAGTACATATCAAATATCCGATTCTTCCCTGAATCAAATGTAGTATTAATGTCATCTTGAGTCTCCACAACAATTTGACTCAAACCACCAAATCATTCTAATTAACACCAGTCAACACATTTATCACTTGGAAGCATCAAGTCCCACCTAGAAATACAAACTTCGATCGTTGTTGTTCTTGCCACCAAAAGCCTCCTTAGCTTCAAGAGAAGTTGCAAGACCATTACAAGAAAAAATGACCTGTTGCAATGTATAATATTTGTTGCAATATAACTTTAGCGACGCACATACATACGCTGCATTTATCGATGTTCCCGAAATGTTACCTAAACAAGGTACCTTGTTCAGAAACACTATCCTCAACGTCACTCCCACGAGCACTATCATTACAAGCTGCTGTATGCTCCTCCGCCTCTGAAACAATATTATGCTTGTGCCACTGGCAACGCCACAAGCCGGGTCTTCTTATTACATATGCATTTGGACAAGTTTATTATATATAATAATGATTTTTAAAAAATAAAAATAAAAAATTCTTCAGGCGAAGACTTTGAATTGTATATAAAATTTTGACTTGATATACTGGCTAATCAGTAGAAGGCAAAAGTTTTTCTTCTTTGGTTGGTATAAAAGATTCCAAAGGGGAACACAAAATTATAAGTTTGATCAAATTGAAAAATTCAAACGGTTTTAATTTGATTTGCTTCTCTAATATAAAATCAAGTATTTCAATCAACTTGCATTTTTGCACATAAACAATCAATAACTAGTCCACTATTATAAAAAATAAAAAAAATCAATAGCTAGTCCACTTAAAAAATTATAATGATGATGTAATGGAACATCATATATACATATATATATATATATATATAATGGCAGTATATCATAGGTTTGATGTACATGAACTCGTTTTCTAGTGGCGATGATGAATTGCTACAGAAAGTCACCGATGCACATCAGTTTCAGATAAGACTTTTCACTGTTTTGATCTCTACAACATTAATTTTTTAAAAACGTTACAGCTGGAGTTGTTTGATACTTGTGAGGGTTGTCTGTAAATGGAGTCAGGCCGGCCCTGAAATTTGAGGGTGTTAGGCTAATTTTAATTAGAGGCCTTATGAATATTTTTTTCTTCAAAAATACATAACAAAATTATAATAAAAATTGATATATTAAATAAAAATATTCGAAAGTATAAAAAAATATGTTTATAAAACTTTCAAAAGTCTAAATTAAATCTAGTATTTATTTATTTTTTTATAAAAAAACAACAATTATACTATTATAATCTATGTATAAATTAAATCTAGTATTTTTTTATTATAAAAAACAACAATTATACTATTATTAATTTATGGTTAATTAAAAAACTTATTTAAAAAATAATAAAACTATTAAAATCACGTGACGATCTTTTTGAGAGGAATAAATAAAAATTATGACCATCACAGATATATTAAAATTGTGAAGCAATATGACAATATATATTAGAAATTTGTTTATAATAAATTAAACACAAAAAAAAACAATAAAAGGGAAATAAATAAAAGTAAAAAAGGTTTAAAATTGAAAAAATAAATTCAGTAAAAACGAAAAAATAAATAATAATATGGGTCATATCTTTTATAGATACTTTATTCAATAAAAATTTAATTTTCAATTTTTATTTTATTATTTATAATTATATTTAATAAATATATATATTACAATTTTTTTTTGAAGGGCATCACCGTAAGCGATTGTCTACCCAAGGCCGGCCTGAACGGAGTCCCCACATTCATATTCTATATTCATAAATCCAATATTTATATATATGGTGGGTGAGAAAAGAACAAATTAAACAACCAATTTATCAAAAAAAAAAAAAATTGTCCTTGAGAGGAATTTTTTATTCAAATTAATTTTAAAAGTTAGCGACTTGTTTTATTTCCTTTTCAAAAAATACATAAAAATCAAATATTTTGACAAATTGCAAAATAGGTTCACATGCAAAGTCAACAACGCAAAATTAAAACATGTATGGTTGGATTAGTGGATATATAATTTGAATTATTCCACAAGTGCAGTGCTGCACATCCATCAATCTCTCTGCTCATTGAACCTAATTTTTCCCCTTTGTCTCTGCCAAGTTCCAACAACATAAAATGGAAACAAATCCCTCCTCCTCCTCATCTTCTTCTTCATCATCACCGGCAAAAAAATACGATGTGTTCTTGAGCTTTAGGGGTGATACCCGCAATAGTTTTACGAGTCACCTCGATTATGCCTTGCGCAAGGTTGGAGTATTTAGTATCTTCAAGGATGATTACAAACTCCCCAAAGGAAAAGGCATACAAACAGAGTTGATGAAGGCCATCGAAGATTCGCATTTCGCGGTCGTTGTTATTTCAGAAAAGTATGCTGATTCAGATTGGTGCTTGAAAGAACTTGCCAAGATTGTGAAGTGCATGGGAGACTCTGGACGGATTCGGACAATTTTCTATCATGTTAATCCATCTCATGTAAGGGACGTGGTTTCAACTGATGCAAAAAAGCAGAAGGATAATAGTTTTTGGAAAGCGTTGGACCAACATGCCAAAAATCATGTCAAAGATCCAAGCCGCTTCGAATATTCGGAAAGCTGGAGGAGTGCACTTGTCAAAGTCTCCTATGAATATGCAGACTATGTAAAAGCTCATACGTAAGTACAAAATGTTTCTTCTTTAATTTGTCTTCGCCTAATTTTATTTTCCCATTTATATATTTTTGAGTACTTAGATTTTTTTTTAAAAATCTTTTAGTACTTAATTAATTTATGTATTTATATGTGCGGGTTGGTAACTCTATGTATGATTTGGAATGAATTTATCTTTGGGTTTGTCTGGTTCATGTGGTAAAGTTTGTGGAACTAATTAAAGATATTATTTTTTTTAAAAAAAAAAGTAAAATCATTTCTTGTAGTGTTTGAAGAATGGCAGTAAAGTGCTTTTTTTTTTGAGAAATTGATGTTACACATATGATAAATAATAATTATATTTATGTTAATGTGACATTAGAGTGACAATATGTTAATGGCTTCTATTTAGGTTCAATTTTCTTATATTAGGTTATATTGATTTATCAAACCACTGATGTATTGCCTATCACTATTGTCCCTAGCATTACTGGAAATTAAAATTGAGAAATTAGTCTCTTAGTCTCATTAATTAGTGAATTTCCTAGTACACAAAAGTAGTAGCACAAAGGTTTTCATTACTCAATAGTTGATAGAGTAAAAATTTTATGGAAACTTATCTGCATAAAAGCTATTTCAAACAGAATTTTCCCAACAAACCAATTGAATATATGGATATTCTAGTGTTTATATAATTAGTTAATTAAAACATATTAATTTACAGATATAAAATTTGTGTTATTTTTAATCTGTTTCACTTCTCCCAAATAATTCTATATTAATTGTTGTATGGATTTAATTAATTCTTAATTAGGGATGAAGCAATTTTCATAAAGAAGTTCGTTGCGGATATATCAACTAAGCTTGGTGCATCGATAAGAACCATAGATGGCCTATTTGGAATGCCTTCACGTCTAAGGAAATTAAATTCATATGTTCATCATTCCTTGGATACTAATGATGTTTGCTTTATTGGAATTCATGGTATGGGTGGTATTGGGAAGTCAACTTTTGCCGAAGCTTATCATATGAAGACGTCTCATAAATTTGACGGTAGCTGCTTTCTTGCAAATATTAGAGAAGTTTGTGAAAAGCAAGCAAATGGTCTTGTGAGTTTGCAAAAGAAACTACTTAAAGTAATTTTGGGAGAAGAATTGCAAGTAGAGCATTTAAGAAACGGAATAAACTTGATAAGAAGTAGACTTCGTGCTATGAAAGTTCTCATCATTCTCGATGATATAAACAATCCGAAGCAGCTAGAAGCACTAGTCGATTCACATAAAAAAAAGCAAGGACTAGAAAATGAGTTAGATATATGGTTTGGTGGAGGGAGTGTAATCATTGTGACAACTAGAAATGAAAATTTGCTAACAGAAAGATATGAAAAATGTAGAGCTGAGTATCTAGATGATAATGAAGCTCTTCAGCTATTTTCTTGGAAAGCTTTTGAAAGTATTGAACCTCCAGAGGAATTCAAGGAGCTGTCCAAAGAAGTTGTAAAATATGCCAGTAATCTTCCATTAGCCCTAACAGTATTGGGTTCCCTTTTACGTCCTAACAAGAAACATCTATGGGAAAGTGCATTGTGCAGACTAAGAAAGTGCCCAGAAAAGGAGATTATTGGAATACTAAAAATAAGTTTTGATGACCTGGATGAAGTTGATCAATGTATATTCTTGGATATTGCGTGCTGCTTCAGAGGATATAATGAAACTGAAGTTATAGAAATTCTCGACAGCTGTGGGTTCAATTCAAAATATGGGATAAGTAATCTTATTGCAAAGTCACTCTTAAGCATTATTGAACATGGTAGGATATGGATGCATGATTTATTAGAAGAGATGGCCAAGGATGTTGTTCGAAAAGAATCTGGATATGAATTAGCAAGACAACGTAGGATATGGAATAAGGATGATCTCTATCAAATTTTAGTGAATAAAGAGGTAATGAGTTTTCTAAATTTATTTCTTATGTTTTATAATAAAGTATTCATATGGTACCAAATTTTTATTATTTACCAAATATCATAGATTTTGGCTTATTGCATATTGAAATTTATATATACATATGCATCTAAAATTCATATTTCGACTTATCCAATTTTTCTCTCTTTTTTCTATATCTTAATTTTTTTAATTTGTTTTATGATGCAATTATATATAATTGTTAGGGAACGAACGACGTAGAAACCATCGCTACTGATGTAGATGAAACTAAAGAATATACTTTTGAAGCCTTGTCGTCTATGAAGAAACTAAGGATCCTCAGTATTAATGCAAACCGTAGAACGTATTTTGATGGGCAAGGGCTTGACTTTGATGACTGTGTTGGGCCAGAGCTTCCTAACAATCTACGGTATCTTTGTTGGAGACGATTTCCCTACGATAAATTTCCATCGAGTTTCCAACCTCATCAACTTGTTCAATTGAGTCTTAGGGATAGTGATATTAAACAACTTTGGAACAATTTTGCAGTGGTCCCAAATCTACGGATCTTGTATCTCTGTGGTTGTGAGAAACTGTCAGAAATTCATCCCTCCATTGAACACCTTAAAAGTCTTATTCGCCTTGACTTGATGTTTTGCGAAAGTCTAAAAGAGTTGCCGGAGGAGATAAATGGTCTGGCCTCTCTCCAGAGCCTTAACATTGTGGGTTGTTCTAAGATTAAAAATTTGCCAGACAACTTGGAGAAATTAAAAAGTTTGAGGAAACTTGAAATAAAGGACTCCGGTATAAAGCACTTGCCATCTTCCATCTTTCTTATGGAAAACCTTGAATCCGCATTTTGTGAGGGGGAAATGATAGCATCAGCTGTCGCGGAAAATATAATCAGCTATCGTACAACTGGCAAGTGTTTTATCTCGTGTTGGTTTTTTGATTATTTATCAAGGTTGGATCTGATTGATTGCAATCTTACTGGACCTGAAGCATTTCCTGAATATTTTGGCAAATTAGCTTCTTTAGAATATCTAGATCTCAGCAAAAATCCTTTCTCTGTCCTGCCTCCCTGTATTAATGGACTATCCGGGCTTAAAACTCTTAGGTTGGAGCATTGTAAAAGCCTAAGATGTTTGGAGGCAGAGCTTCTTCCATCTAGCCTAAAAGAGATATATGTTGATTATTGTACTTCATTGGATTCATTCTTGGATCCACTCAAGCCTTGTCACTTACGATGTTCAATAGTCTCTTGTTTGGACTGCACTGAGTTGGTAAAGTGGCAGGATGGAAAAATGACAGCACTTGCATCTCTAACAAGATTCCTTCAGGTCTATCTCTCTACTTTCTCATCTACACATCATATATACATATAAATATATAATTTAGAATCTTCATTATCGATCATAAGAATATATATATATATATATATATATATATGTTATGTATATTACTATTGATGGTTCTCAAATGCTACAGGATACCTATAGAAGTTCTATAAACTTTGAATTTGTTGTTCCTCAAAGTGATTATGCACTTCCATCTTGGTTCATCAATCAATCTTCGACGGCCTCAATTAGTATCAAATTAGATCCAAATTGTCGCAATCGTGTGTTGATAGGTTTTGCTATGGTTTTCTGTTTTCGTGCTAACTCCTCTGAAGAAGATAATTTCTCTTATAATATACGAGGACGCGTCAGTAAAATTTGGGAAACTACTGTGAAAGTGGGTGTAATTGACAGCAGAATGTCGGATCACCTTTATCTACTGTTTAAGCTCTGCGACGACCTTAAGTCACAAAGCTTGAGTCACAAAGCTGCGACACACTTGAGTTTTCATTTCTCAGTGCAGATGATGAACATCGCTCACCATGTGGACCGTGGGGTGTTCGTTTGGTATATGAGGAAGACAAAGAAGACTTGAAGGAAATTACCAGTAAATACTACAATGATCAATCTACTCATCAAAAAGATGTGCAATCCTCACATTCACAGAGGTATTATTTTTACAACAAAAAAGAAAGAAAAAAAAAGAAGTAATATGTATATTTATATTCCAAAGTAAATAATGGTATCAACTTCAAAAAAAAAATGAAGATCAAATTCTCATAAAAAAATAATGTATCTTTAAAATTGCATCTAAGTGATCTCAATCTTCCTGATGAAGCATACATGCATTTCCTAAATATTTTGGTACGCTTAGTATCTTTACAAGTCTCAACAATAAATAATCCAGGGGTTTTATGGTCATATAGTCAATTTTACATTCAAAATTATCAAAATAACTATTTATTTTTTAATTTCTCTAATATAGTAAAAGTGTATTTTTATGACCTGTGCATTTACTTTCATACCCTATATTTTTTCCCACGTATATCCTACTAACCTGTGCATTTTTTCTTCTCATTTTACTGCACACACATATATATCCAACCCATTTTGTCTTCTCATTTGATACCTTGGCTCTTGTTTCTTCTCATTTTTGCTGCACACTAAAGATCCAACCGCACCTCTTGCTTCTTACATTTTCTTCTTTGTTTCTTCTTTGTCATTTGCATTTTTTCACAACTTGCGTTGGTTGATATGCGACCTTGGGCTACTTAATCCGACCTTTGGGTGCCGAAGAAGCTTGGGTTGCCATAGCTTCGGTTAGTGATATTCTGGTTTATGAAAAGTTTTGATTTTCATGAAATTTTTTGTGTTTTGGTTTGTGGTTCAGTTAAAAAAAATTAATTTTTTTTTTTGTGTTTTGAATGTTCTTTACAATTTTTGTTGTGTATATTGTAAAAAAAAAAAGTAAAAACCCAATGAAAACCAGGAGGGACACCGGCGTCGGGGAAGAAGGTTGGATCCGACCAAATTCTACCCGAATCCGACCGAGTTTTCATTAAACGTGCAGTTGGATGGGTCGGATATGTGGATCCGACTTGAGTATCGGATTGTCTTTTTATTTTTAATTTTTTAGTTAATAAAATTTAATAATGGGTATGGTGAATCCGACCCATGTATCCGACCGGGTTTGAATTTTTTTAATTTAGTCAATATTAATATTAGTAAATTTGAATATGAATGTCAAATAAACATGAATTTAAAATAAATAAAAATATAATCTTAAAATCCTAATATTTTAAAATTTAAAAATTAATGTTGAAAAATAATTATTAATTATCATATATATGAATATAAATTAAATAATAATTATAAGTTTAAATTATTATATTATTAATAATTAAAACAATAATAAATTGAATAGTAATTTTTAAGTATAATTAATAATTATAATTATAATTTGTAGGTTTTAAAGTATTTTATGATTAATAATTAATTGGAAAACAACAACAAATTAATTATTAATAATTATTTATTGAATTAAAAAAATAATTAATGATATATATATTAATATAAATTGAATGTAATATTGTGAAAATTATTATTGACCAATCAACGTATATATGTTTATTATTGTGAAAATTATATTCGAACATTATTATTAATATATATGTATCAATATAAATAATTGTTTATATATATATATATGAATTTGTTTTGTATTTTTTATTTAATAAATATGAATAAATATGCCTAATATATTAAAATAAATAATAAAATCTGAATACTAATTAAGTTAAAAATTCATATGGAAAACAAATTATTAATTATTCATATATATGAATATAAATGGAATAATAATTTGTAAGTTTTATCCATTATATTATTAATAATGAAAGTAGTTATAAACTGAATATAAATAAGGAATTATAAACTGAGATAAATGCTTAATTATATTACTTGTTTAATTAATGTTGTTATTTGTATTTATATTAATGTTGTATTTGTTTTTATTAGAATATTGTTATATACTATTATGTTATTGTTATAATTAACATCATTATTATTATTCAATTTGTTATTTTTTTGTTATTCCTTATTATAATCTTATTATTATTGTTATTAATATTTTTTTTTTATTTTGTAGCAAATATGGATTCATATGTGCAAATATTCACCAACAATGAAATGCATTCAGCAAATGTGACAATCAAGTCATTTTTGAATTCGACGGTGAATACAATCAAGAAAAAGTTTAGTATGAAGGATGCAGTGAAGCGAGGGAAACAACATTCATCACTTTCTGCATATACTCCTGCTACTTCAAAGAGTCAGTCATTGCCTATTGCATCTCCGGTTGATGCTGCTACGCCTAAAGCATATTGTCGACATTCTGCACCATCTCCACGAACTGCTACCGATGTATTATTATATAAATTAATAATATATATATATATATATATATTATTTCTCTATATATATATATATATTAAAAAAATTGTATTATATTATGTATAATATTTATGTTAAATTTTGATTACATGTTAATTATTATTGTAGGGCACATCGGTGGAAACTAAATTGTGTGCAATGGAGGAAAAATTATTTATTATGGACGATGGAATATCTTCCATGGACAGTAAACTATCTTCCATGGACAGTAGATTATCTTCTATGGACAGTAAACAATCTTCCATGGACAGTAGACTATCTTCCATGGACAGTAGACAATCTTCCATAGACAGTAGACAATCTTCCATAGATAGTAGACTATCTTCCATAGAAAGTAAACTTGATTACTTGATCAAGTTATTCTCATCAACATACAACACTACTGGGGTGCAGGTATTATTATTAACTTATATGTTTTTATTATTTTTTGGGTTGATTTTTTTAATAATGTTAATGTATTGTTATGGTTTTCTTATGATAGTTGGACGAGGACGATGTTCAGCATTTTGATGAAGTCGGAGGTGAGGGGACGTGTGATCAGAGGATTGACTATGCAACTAATCACCTAGTACCTCCTGTGTCCATATCGTCCTCTCCCATTGTGGAGTCTGAGCACAACGTGAAGGTATTTACTCAGATGTCCGACAGAAGATTAGCGAGCAGTCGAAGGAAAATGGAAGCGGCAAAGACTATAGAGAGTCCATATGACTACCAGTCCCTACACCGGAGGATGATACATACTTTGCCTGTGTCCGGTAGTATTACATTTGATCCATATCGTCCAGTACCCGATAAGGTTGCTCGACAGTACGTGCATTTCATGGATACTAGTACCAATGACCAGACAATGGAGTTATTTTGGATCACCGTGGGGAAAGACTATTTTACGGATATAGAGTGCAGTCCAAATTGGCTAACGAGTGATGTAAGTTACATTTTCTTTATTATTATTGAAATTATTATTAAATAGTTATTATTATTAATATTATCATTATTGTTTTTATTATTATTATTATTATTATTATTATTATTGTTGTTGTTGTTGTTGTTGTTATTAGTATTTTTTTTCTTATTATTACAGCATATGGAGACTGTGACTCATTTGATCCGACAGCGCGCAGATAAGTATCCTGAAGTGTTTGATTCACGCATACTTTTGTTAGATAATCGATTATCTGTAAGTGTTTACATTTTTTGTTATTTAATCTTTATTAACATTCATCTTTATTTAATATTAATTCTAAATAATCTTTATTTAATCTTAATTCTAAATAGTTTTTTTTTATTTTTACAGCAATATATGGAAATAAGGTTAGATTTTTTCAATGAAAATAAGAAAAACTATGATTTCGGTGAAGAAATGCTTGAGTTCCTAAATGGTAAAGAGCCTATGATGAAGATCAAGCCATGTTGGGAGTACGATCGAGTAAGTATTATATTTAGTTAATTATGTTAGATTTTACTATAATTTATACTGCTTTTGTATTATTTTGGTTGTCGGATCTCCAATAGTATTTGATGTGGCTATTGGACATATTATTATACCATTTGAATATGCAGGTAAAATTTAGGATAGTTCAATTTATAAGGGGAGTTCTGTCAAAATTTCTATAGAAATTTATAATTTTTTAAGATGGTACAACTATTTATTGTATTATAGTATTATTTATATATTTTTTTTGTAGGTACTTTTACCGTTGAATAGAGATAACAATCATTGGTTGTTGGGGGATATCGATTTATGTACTAGACATATGATGCTCTACGACTGTAGAATGTATGGACAAACGGATCAGTCGTATCAAGTTAAGTATTACCAGCGTCTAATGCCCATGCTTCCATATATATTACGTGCCGCAGGTTTCTTTAAATATCGTCATGAGATATCAGATTCGATGGACGAGTTCAAAATTTCTTTGGCTCCTGACTGTCCACAACAGAAAAAAGAGTAAGTACAAATAAAATAAATTACTGTTTATTATTAATATTTGATTTCCATTATTATTACAATTATAAACATTTTTTACTTTTTTCATAATACAGTGGTGATTGTGGTGTATTTGTCCTTAAATACATTGAGTTTTTAATGGCTGGAAGAGAACTCAACTTTACCGCGGATCAAATTGTACAGTTTAGAAAGAAATATGCACAGGAGATATATGCAAAAGAATTGAATGTATGAGTATTGTTGTGTTATATTTAACTTAGAAACTATTTGTATTTAGTGTTACTATTTTTTAAAAATTTATTTATTTATATTTTACTTTTATTATAGCTGTTTTAATTTACTTTACAAATATTGGATGCCCACGGATTGAAATACTACTACTATTTCAATTTATTTTACTTTTTATATTTATTTTAACTTTAATACAACTATTTATAAATTAAATATGAAAAAAATACAACTTAGAAATTAAAAGTAGTCATTAATACGTGCTTCACAGTAGTCATTAAAAGTAGTCATTAATACATGCTTCACAATATTATCATACAACATTAAACAAAATAATGTAAATAGTTAGAACAACGTAATGACTTGAGCTACACAAATGCTAAACCTTTAAATACAAGACACAAATATTACTTTACAAAATTAAAACCACAAATAGGTACCATGTATATTCTACTTTCTACTCTCACCTGGATTATATACATATTGATACTTACATCTTGCCTTATTATACCCAATACCATGACACTTACTACATTTAGGTGCAATTATATCCTCCCCTTATGATGGTATCCGTAACTTCCTTGGTCTCCTAGCTAATCTATGAGCATTTGTTGGTGGAAGAATAATATGGGTAGACATCTCATCTAGAGCATGCCATTATTTTCGATCACAAACAAGGTAAATCGAATCTATATAAGCTGCATGGTAAGTATCCGAGGTGTAATAATGTGAACACATACTGTAAGGTGTAATATTACGTTCTCTACAAGTAGCCTTAATATGGTCTCAAGGATTCTGATCCATTTCGAACACAAAACACGAACACTTTTTTACATTAAGATTCACAATGCCTCTCAAAATTCCACCATCCATAACATATTCTCTTGTATTGATGGGCCTTACACACAACCACGAAAACTCCAAGTCATGAAGTTTAAGTTGGTCTCCCATCTACTTAGTGACAGACTTGTCCAAGCGTTCTCCCGCTGTTCTTCTTTCAAAAATTACCTTTGCATCTTATTTAAAATGTAGTCAAGTAATGGTATTAGTGACATCTCTCTACCATCCTGTAATATTGCATTCATATATTCTATAATGTTAGTTGTCATGATACTATACCGTCTACCTTAAAAGTGAGAACGAGTCCATCTTGTAGGATCACAATCTTGGACATATTGTGCAGCATTCATATTAAGCTTCTCAAGCAAAAACATATGGTCTTCAAATTCTTCAATCAAATATGTCTTAACTGCCATATAGAATTGCATCAAAATACTTTGCCATTGGCCTTATGGTTTCCACTTATGTGGTACATGCAATGAACATGTGCATTGGGAAACACTATATGTATTGCTAACTCAATAGCTTTATGTTGGTCAGTCACAAATACCAAATCAGGGAGCCCTCCAATGCCATCTTTCAAATTTTAAAAGAACCATGAATATACTGGTTTGTTCTCCCCATCTCTTATGCCAAAAGCCAGCGGATATATCTGTTCATTGTCGTCCATGGCTGACACAATGTACATCGTACCTTTGTACTTCCTTTTCAATACAGTGCTATCAACAGCCAAAACAAGTCGAATATGGGATACAAATCCACTAATACTTGGTCCAAACACCACAAATAAGTATTCAAAACAATTATATTCATCTGTTCGAATAGGTGTCAGTGTCCCAAGATTCATGGACTGTAATTGGTAACAGTACATAAGCAATAAATGAAATAACTCCTCACAAGTACCCCTGAGACTGTTAAGTACACATTCTCTACCCTTCCACGCTTTAAAATAGTTAAACTTCATTCCATATTTTGCATGCAATTCAATCTTGATTTCTATTGATGTGTAAACACGTGCAATCCCATCAAATTTAAATTCGATCAATTCACCAATAATTCAACTTGTAGCTTGATTATACTGCCAATGTACAATCTCTGCAGTGCATTTATGCTGATGAAAAAAAGTTTTTACGATAAATATGTCCGCATCTTTTGGCTTGGTTGCATGAAGATACCATGAATAACTATCATTCAAACACACAACTTTATATTGATATGTCATTGATCTTTTAATGTTAAACTCTTTATTTTGACCAATACACAACAAACTGACACTTGTTTTCAACTCTTCTTTACTATTGAATATTTCTCTAATATTGATGATAGTATTGGATAAATCATCAATATTAATGTTACATGGTGGATAGGTAGTTGAAGATCCTTAGACGTTTATGGGATGATGGTGAAGAATTTCAGCAGACATACCTTCCTGTGCAGTATTGCCAAAGGTGACACAATCGTCATCGGCAATATCGTCACAACCAACGTCACCAAAAACATCATTATCATGTGCAATATTGTAATCTGCATTATTGTTAATTGCATAATTATCCATGTTATGCAATTATTCATGCTCATCCTGATTTTGAAACACTGCAGATTGGATGCCTCCAATATCAATGACTTCGTCGACATTAAAATGCATTTGATTTTCTGGAACTTAAATATATAAAAATCGTTACTTGCTGGTATGGAAGGAAAAACATAAGAATGTTGATTACCTTCACTTTTAAATTCACGTCTACCTGTATATGCTATATTATCAGGTTCAACCTTAGATAATTGAGGAGATGTCGAAATCAACTCAACATATAGTAGAGGTCGGATTGGTATATAGTTAACTTCTGATATAAAAGTTCTTACATCCTTTTCACGCCTTATTTCTACAGGTTCCACCGCTTGCGAAGGCCAACCATACAAGAATTTCATTTTCATATTATAAGCATTCCTATCTACATCAAGACGCTCGTAAACCTCATCTTCCAAATTCAATTTTGAACACTAAGGGTGAACACAACTCACTTTAGTTTTATAATTTGCATATTCTCATATCTCATTCTCTATTCTCACCAATGATTCCTCATGAACAATTGCAATTCCAATATAATCAGCACTTTCCTTTTCAACTGCAAAATATAAAAAATAATATAAAAAATCAATGAGAATAGGTCATATATAAAAGTTAGATGGTCGGATCACCAACAAAAGATAAGAATCGACCAGATTTGATCGTTGGATGGTTGGATCAAACCTTCTAATGGTCAGATATTGTGGATTCGACCAAATCTAGCAGTTAGATTGTCTGATCCGACCGTCTGATGGTCGGATATGGTGGATCTGATCGTTAAATGGCCGGATCCAACTGTCCAATATACAGATCTTGTGGATCCAACTAGATCCGACAGTGGGATGGTCGAATCCGACCATCAAATGAATTTGAAAGGATAATTTCATCGAATATTTTTACAGAAGAATTTCACATGAGAGTTTGACATAAGAGAGTTATTTAAAGTTTTACGGGGTTAGAGATTGCATTAAATTATACGAGTGATTGAAATAAAATTTAATAACAGGAGATGGGAGATGGTTTGGTAGTGAATAATATTTAAAATTAAATAAGGATAAAAAAAATAAACGCACAGATAATAAAAATACATTTTTGCTATGTTAAAAAAATTAAAAAATAAATAATTATTTTACTAATTTTGAATCTACGGTCATAAAACCCATAATCCTGTGTGTTACTTGCCAGAAGCAGCCAAGTATGCAAGCTTAGACATATGGGCCCAATTGGATCGCAGCTCTGGACTGGACTAAGAGGAATTTTAAAATTGGAGGACAACTTGGAGTTGGTAGAGATGCAACGATATGCTGATGAGGTCTCTCATGCTTATTTCAAATATGCATGCTTATTTATTTATATATATATATATATATATATATATATTAACTGAAAATTACTAAGGCATCATATAATTGTTAAATTTTACAGGATGGACCTAATTCTGAAAGTAATCCCAGTATGGTTGGTAATATGCACGTTGGGGTCTTCCGTAACTACAGCCGAATTTCAACCAAATTCTTTGACAAGTGAGTAGATGGGTTATGGCAAAATTTCTTTTAAGTTTTTGGTAAAAGTGGATGGGTTTAGCTTTGTTTGTGTGCTTTCGTGCTATATATATATATATATATATATATGATTAACTCGTCAGATAATTTTCCTTGGGCCGTATATCATTACATTCGTAGTAGCATGCATTACTCTGGACAAGAAAATTGCTTTTAACTGTTTCTTTAATTTAATATTGTTTTACATTATCTTTTATGATTTTCTGAAATCTACTAATTAATTAAACCAGTAAGGTGTTCTTCATGATTTCTTTTTCTGGTTATATTTTCGCTGCATCAAATTATGTCTTCCTTGCATGGCTTTCAACATATATATGTACATATATCTCCTAACAAACCAAGAATTAATGCTCACATTCGCATTCACAGAGGTAATATTTTTAGATGAAGCATACATTTCTTAAATATATGTGGAGATCATGGAAAAAAGTTTTTGACAAATTTTTTTGATAAATAAACTTAACCGTTAAACATGTCATATATGGTGTATACAAATTCATTCATATTTAAAAACTTAATTAAATGAAAGTTACATATATCAATAGAAATTAAAATAATTATGCACCATTTAGATTAATTAATCTAACACTACCGCTGCAAATATGACAAGAAGATCAACTGCAGCCGATGAAGAGATGGAACAACTGCGGCAGAGGATATCCATGCTAGAGCAGACACTTGAACTGTTGGAGCAATAATCATTCAACTCAGACCGCGAGTAATTCCAGTCCCCTCACCCTTGGCCTCGGTGATTATTGTTATTATTTTATTAGTAATTATTTATTTATTTATTATAAAGTGCCTCACCAAGTATGGTAGCTAATTTTGTGACAAATAGGGGGACACCACATGCAATTTTTGGATTCCGTTCCCCCTAGATATGTTCATTGCCACTTGGTGACCCATCACCCTGACAACAGGTGTAATATATATATTTATATTAAAAAAATAGATTTCATAATTATCATTCAAAATAATTTTAATATGTTATGTTTGATTTTTAATTTCTTATAGAACATGGGGAAAAAATGTACGCTTGCTGTGGGAATGATTGATAATATTGTTGCCTTCTACACCTAATGATGTCATGTATTCATGTAATGATTGAACAAGTTTTAAATCCACTTGCACGGTTACTTATACGGTCATTTGATTTGTCAATTGTGGACGGAGCAAGACCATCATGTTGCGCTTTCATTCATCTGGAAGACGAGATAAAATTTAAATTTGACGATTATTTTTCTTCTATAATACAATGTTAATTATTTTAATATTGTGATTTTATAAATTTATAGGGAAATGCAAGCATTATCAATAAAACGAAACAAAAATCTCAAGAATCTACTGCACACCGATGAAATATTGATCTTCTCCCCGCAGTTGTTTGTTTATTAGTATTCTGTTGCATTTCATATGGACTTCAACATACCTAATGAAAATTTTAGATTGAGCATTTGAGAATAGTAGTAACATATTATAATTTATTATGGTATTAGAGCTGAGTATAATATCTATTACTGTTAGTTTCACTACAAAAAAAAAAGTAGCATTTAGCAATAAGTCAATTATGTAGCTGAATATTTTTTTTCGTAACTATAATATAATAAGTTACAAAAAACTCTAGTGACTGAAGGATCATCGTAAAGTGTCAAGAGTGGTGAAAAAAAAAATTTTAACTGAACAGTCACATTTTATTACGAGGGATTTATCATAGTTAATATTATGATGTTCAATTACGAAGTAATATGTAGCAAATTATACTTTTTTTCATGACAAATTTAATATGTTTGTAGCTGATTTGTATTAATTGTCTTTCAGTTTAGTCATGAAACGTAATCACTCACAGATATATTTTATAGCTGAGTTCGTGGCTAAAATTTCACAATGAATATAAATTTCATAGCAAAAATTTAATTACAAACTATATTCTATTGCTGTCGATTATCAGCTACGAGCCAATTGTTTGTTGCTAGTGACAAAATAATTTTGTTGCTAAGGCCTATATTGATTAACATATAAATCATTTTTTTCTATATAAATTTTCATACCTACAAAATTATACTATTAATATTACATTACATATCTTAACATCATAAAATATTAAATTTAAATGAAATTATTTTATTAATAATGAAAACATAAATTGTTATATACAATGGTAACCTTACATTATAAAAGTACTAAATAATATTCCGAAATTAATCTAACAACTATGTATTTGAAATTACACTCAAGTATCATATTTACAATCTAACACCTTGTGGACTTTCAGCCAATGTCCTTGATACTTGCATATGTGTTCTAGGGCTGAGTTGATCCTATACACCCTCATCCTCTACTTGCATATGTTCTAGGGCTTGAACTTGTGGGAGTAAATCTTACACACCCTCATCCTGAACCTGCACTTGTAAACTCACTTGACTTTAAATAATAAAATCTTCCATTTGATATATTACCCTGTTACTACATTAGATTTTACAAAGAAAAACCAAGTCGAAAACTATCTAAAAGAACAACTAAGAAGAAGTGATCATGTAGTATTTTAGAGGAAGAAGGTTTACCCAAGCACATTTAGTACTGGAAATTAACACTAAAAAGAATGACGCAAGATCAATTATAGGATGTCATCATCACCACCACAACTAACCTTTGATAGATCAATTGGAACATCAAGATAATGATCCAGAAAATTAGCATTTTGATTTGGATCAAGAAGTGCCAACAAAGCACTTGCTGAATCACCAGCATGTCCTCTTCCTAGCTGCCATAAAAAAGAATGCATATGAAAAATGAAAAGAAAACCAGTAAAGTAAAATAAGCATTTATCAAAAGCAAATTACAAGATGCCATTAGCCAGCAAGGCAAGGCAAGGCTACCAATCATATATTACCTCGTCAATCTCATCAATCAGAAAAGGTGGATTAGCCGTTCCTACATTTTAAAGGCATTGTACCATCTTTCCTGGCATAGCACCGACATATATTACACGATGCCCTTGATAGTAAAGTTTAGGCAGTTAACATTACAAGATAAAACTGTGATATGGCCATCGATGTCACCTCAGTACAAAAAAATTCTAACTACCTTAATTTCAGCAACATCAGTTAATCCTCCAATAGAAAATCTAAAGAATAAACAGATGATTTTTCCTGCGAACATACGGGGAAGAATCATTTGATATGAAGAAAATAGAATATTAGAGAGGAAAAATGAAAACTATGAGCTAAAACCATGATCTGAAGAACAGGGAAATCAATAACTTGACGAGGGTACAATCTCCAAAAGACGAGGGAGAGGCAAGCACCAAACAAGAAACTTTACCAACCTTGTGAGGTTCCTCTAAGTTTTCCAACAGCAATAAATTCCAATATCCTTTCCTTTACATCAAATAATCCATATATAATGATCTTCATCGAGAATTTTTTGTGCCCGGAGGACATCAAAATTCTCATCGCTGCATTGTAATTGAAAAAAATAAGAGATCCAATGGCACTAATAACTGTTATAAGGGTAAAACAAAACAAATGAACCTACAAAATGTATTATACACCCATTAGAGTTGTTCCTACTCCAAATTTAGATGCTATACTAATACTGTAGCCTATAGAAATCCTTTAAATCAAAATCATCTTTGTACTTCTAGAGAGAGAGATCACATGACATTAATAAATGTTACAAGGATATTATATAGCCATCAGAGATGTTCCAATTCAAATTTAGATGTTAGACTAACATTACGGCTTGTAGAAATCCTTTAAATCAAAATCAGTTTTTATTCTTCTCATTCAAACATCAAGGAGACCTGACAAAATAAAATAATTTGACAATACAAAATCAAAAGTATAGCAAAACTTCAACAGACACCCATTTATTCTCATCAGACTACTTAATGGCAACAATTATTGAACACTTCAGTTAAGTGATTAACAAACCTGTAATTTCCCCAAGGAAGCGCAGTCAACCAATCTAGATAGTTGCGAGTCACGTTAAATTCACTTGAACTTGCCTCTAACAGCTGCAGTTTTGTAAGCTCTTCTTCTCTAACTTGCAAAACATGGGGTGGGCATTTCTCCCTGTTTGGTTCAAGCCTCTCCCTGAACTTTTCTGCAGCGGGTTCAAAAAAATAATGCAAGAGTCAAGAGTGTTGCCTACACAATCTGGTGATAAAATGAAATCTGGTGATAGGAAAGCCCCAAAAGTTGATTAAACATTAACACAAAGTCAAGGATGAGTTTTGAAAGGACTAACCAGAAAGTGATGTTTTGTCATCTGTTTCCAATCCAAGCTCCTGCATAGGTCGAGCCAAATAACTTCCAATATAAGTTGAAATAAAGAAATACCCAAATCAAATAAACATTCCATTCAGAAAATAACTAATGTAAGGAAGCATATTTAATGAAAGCTGGACCTAGATACCTTCTTTATGGCCTTAACCTGCAAAACCATGATGTTCATGTACTCAAAAATTGCATATGGCAGAGTACTTAACAGGAAAAGGAGAAGAATAATATAGATCAAAATTTGAACTTTACAATTCAAGGGAAAATGGGTTCATGTTAGGATGAGCGGAAGATGAAAAGATCAAAGGCAATAAACCAAAAGCAAACAAACAAAAAGAGAAATAAAGTATATAAGCAGGAAAAATTTCATAGCAGCTAAGCATTAAGAAAAATTATAAAATTAAAATAGGCTATTTTCTTGGAAAATCTTTTTCACAAACTGAATTTCCTAACAAGCTTTCCTTCATTCACCGCATTCACAATCTAAATTTTCCCAAAAAAAAAAATTGATAAATGAAAAACCTTTAAACAATTTCCCTTAGATCATAAAAATCATCACCAAGATTACTATTTTCTTGGAAAATCTTTTTCAAAAATTGGATTTCAAAACTAATACCAAAAACGAGAAGAAGACCTAAAAAGAAAAACAAACTGAAAAAAAAAATCTAAAGGTTAAGCAAAAGAAATGATGAAAAAAAAAATGGACCTGCTTTCACAGAGAAGAACGAGGGTTGAGCTCCTGGCCGACAAGGGTGCCCATAGAAATATGCAAAACTTCTAGAAGCTTTGAGAGCAACTCGGTGTAAGCGTGTTTCTTCGAACTACGATCCCTGATCAACACCCACTGTATTCCTCTTCCAGGCACCCAACCCTCCGAGTCCACCATTGGCTTTGACTTGTAGTAATCGTTGTCGTAGTTGTACTAGAGCTAAGCCGCAACTGCCGATCCATAGGCTTGGTTGGCGAAGAGCCCGAGAAGCCAGCCTCTAAGAGGTTGTGTAACCACACACAGTCGGTTGAGTCCAGTCATGGCGGCAGCTGAGAAGGGTTTTAGAGAGAGTTGGGGGAAGTCAGACACAGATGGACTTTCCAATACAAGGAACAAAAGTAGCTTACCCAGTCAAAATGAAGAAGATCGGGGCACAGCATGGGGATGACGGTCACTACCGTGGTGGACAGAGGGACGACGCTCTTTCACGGTTGTTTCGTTTGTGAAAAGGGAAGAGGAGACGGAGGAGAAGGAGAAGATCGGCCACGAGGAAAGATAAACATGAAAGAGGAAGTAGGACGAAGGGGACGAAGATCTGGGGCGTAAAATCAGTATGAAACGATGTAGTTTGGAAAAAAAATTAATATTTTACTTAGACCAGTTATGTAACAAAACTTCACTCTTTTATGTTACAAAAAAAAAATTGTAACTAACTGAAATAAAATATTATTTTTTTATCAAATATCATTTAGCAATGAAATAGATTTGAAGCTGTTATAAGAACTAACTACGAAGAAGAAGTCGTTACTAATTTAAGAATTTCTCAGCTATCAGTTGTGAAATTCTATTTTGTAACAAAATATAACCAACATTTTAGGTATGAAAAAAAAAATGTGATTAATCTCACAATTGACATGGGATATTTCTCCTTAAATGACGATCTTTATCCTTTAAAACAAAATAACATTGCATCTAATTAGCGATCTAGATCTTTTAGATGAGGCATGCATTTCTTAAATATTTGTGGAGATCATGATGAAAAGTTTTTGACAAATCTTTTTGATAAATAATCTTAACCGTTAAACATATCATATATGGTGTATACAAATTCATTCATATTTAAAAACTTAATTACCAAAGTTAAACAGTAAATGGAAGTTACATATCAATAGAAATTAAAATAATTATGCACCATTAGATGCGTCAATCAAACACTACCGTTGCAAATTGGACCAAACGAAACTATAGTATGAAGCCAACTCAAACTCGAGCACAGTTCTCATGAGTTGTGACCATTACCCGCAATGTGAGAAGAGATTCCAACATAAAATGATTTTCCTGACGCAGTTAGCATTGACCCAGTTATTGGCACCCAATTCCAATCTGTTTTAGCCTCACATCTTGAGCGATCATTTTCCTTTTATGATCCTTTCAGCAATCAGAAGGTGGAATGCAAAAATAAAGAACCATGGTGCAGTTCCCATAAAACTATGTCTTGCCACTTTATAACATCAAAAGTTTTAAAATACAAGCCAAATTTTGCATAGACAATTCCAAATCTGCAGTAAACCTAGAGATGAAGAGACAAAGAGATGAAGCTAGCTTCATGCCTTGAACAGATCTTGCCTCCATCACTTTTCACATTCTAGAAATAAACATGCTTATCCAAAAAGTTGAGTTGCAATCAGCTTTGCAGAGATTTAACCTTCTCTGAGACTTATTTCCTACCTTTTTTTTTTTTTCTTCTTCGTTATTTTCCTTTAATGTGGACTCAGATTAACAGAAAACAATCAGTAATCAGATAAATCTACATATATCAGAATTAATATAGTAAAAAAAAATAAAAAGACTGTGAACACCTAACTTTTCAGAAAAAAGAAATATGCAAAAAATGTTCACAGAGAGCTCATGACAAAGAGCTTATGATGCACTCAACAGAAAGCCAGGAAAGTATTTTGCTGTTCTCCATTTAAAGAACTCTGAGTATATAATCAAATGCAATCAACACCGTCGATCTTTTTCCTTCGTGTTTTGATGGAAAGCTTCGGTGGGTCCCGCCATCTCTGACTTTGTCGTTTCTGATGTGTGAGTGAGAACTGTTCGAAGAAAACAGAGGGACGGTGTTTTACCAAAAAAAAAAAAAACAGAGCGACGACGATCGTGGGGTACACAGGTTAATTATATTTATCATTTTTGTATATTTTGAATATTGTGTAATATAATTTTTATATTTTTAATTTAAATAATTATAATAAATATTGCGTTAATGTGATTTTTATATTTTTAATTTTATTTTTTAATAAAATTAAATAAATTTTTATATTAAAATTTTTATCAAAATTAATATATTATATTATATTAGAGTCCAAATAAATATTTAAATAAATTTTTTTTAATCGAAGAGGCGAACAAACAGTTTATTTAATATAATAATTTTTTAAAAAATATTTATTTAATATGATAATTTTTTAAAAAAATTACATCTGTTTATTTGAATTCAATTTTATTAAAAAGTATAAAATTTTTATTTATTTAAATTAAAAATATAAAAAATATATTAACATAATATTTAAAATATAAAAATGATAAATTTAATTCCCCCAGTCAAATTCAATTCGACTTTGAGTTTTTTCTTTTTTATTTTTTTTTTGCATGCACGGGCTCTCATGCATACTACGTGGCACTAATCCGGCTAAAAGACAAAGGTAGGCCCCCACAAAATAGATAAGGCCCAAATTTATTATTATTATTTCTTTTCTTTTTTTCAAATACATAATATTATTTTTTTCATTTTTAAAATAATAAATAAATAGCATTGTTTTTTTTATTTTTGTAATAACTTTTCGTTCGAGGAAAAAAATGATTTTATATGTTCACAATTGTATCTAATAGTTTATTTTTGTTATGATCTTTAATTTGACGGTTTTAACGTTAAAAGGCATTTATCACAAAGTAAATTCGTATATAAATATTTATCTATTAAATTTAATTATCAAAAGTAGACAGCACATCAATTATCCAAAAAAAAAGAAATACAGCATGTTAGTTAATAGCTAAAGAGTAGGAAACCTGGCATTTAAATCAAACTATGCTGATTAAATTCATTAACTTATCATTTTATTGATTCTAAAGTGAATATATAGGTAAGGAAAGTTGTAATGGTCACCCAATGGTAATTAACTTTTAATTGCCCAGCATATATTTAGTATCACTTTTCCAATTAATGTTTTAGTCTAAACATTTTTTCATATCAGCCTTTCTAGTGATCACCACCAGTGGTGATAAATAATAACAGCAAAGACCTAAGGAATATATGATTTGGTTATTATTCAGTTGTTCATAAGAGGCAATTTCAATTCAATTGTCACACTATTTCCCAACAAACACATCCCCTTTTAAAAGTTCTGAGTGAAAAACAAAACTAAATATTTATTAATCAACATAATTTATCACCCTAATGATGACTCATAAACACAGTATTGTGAAGGAAAATATCCAAACCAATGAAAATCCCACAGCTTTGAAATTGAAAAAAAAATATCCCACTAGAGAAAAAGCTGGGGTGTAGTTTGAAGTATTTGAACAAAAAAGTGTGAATTCACATTTCTCTCACCGGACTAGTTAAAATTGATTTTTGTGTAGGTTGTATTCGATCTAGATTCACAAGTTGATTTTTGTGCTGAATAATATATATATATATATATATATTATAGAGTTTTAAAGTGGATGAATAAGAAACTCATATATTTCTGTAAAGAAATGATTACAATATATAATAGCTGGACAAGCTACACATGGTAAATAAAATATTACAGAGGATAAGATCAAGGAATTAAAGAATAAAATAATGGAAAGTAACGTAAGTCTGTGTATGGCAAGCTGTGATTGTGGAAAGCTATAGCAAGCTATGATTGTGGCTTGATATGCCCTGCAAGATAGTGGTTCCATCGGAAATACTAATCTTGGACCGAAGAAGAGTGAAACGTTGCTTGTCTAATGGCTTAGTAAGGATGTTAGCTAGCTGGTCTTTTGTGGAGACATGTGTAACACGAAGAGAGCCAGCTGCAACTTTGTCACGAACAAAGTGATAATCAAGTGCCAAATGCTTCATACGTGTGTGGAGAAAAGGATTGGCATAAACAAAGGTGGCACTGAGATTGTCATAGAGAATTATTGGGCTCATGGATAAGTTGATACCAAGCTCAGATAAAAGATGAGATACCCAAGTCAATTCAGTAGTGGTAGAGGCAACTAAGCGATACTCAGCCTCAGTGGAGGAGCGGGCAACAGAACGTTGCTTCTTTAAACACCAAGAGATAGGATTGCCTCCAAGATAAATTATGTAGGCAAAGATGGAAGTGTAGTTGTCCTTGTCGTCGACCCAGTCAGTATCTAAGTAGGCAAGCAGTCGAAAAGGTTGCTTACGAGTTAGCTGAAGACCGTAATGGATGGTATGCTTCAGATACCGTAGCAAACGCTTGGTAGCTGCCCAATGGGACTGAGTTGGAGCATGCATATATTGTGCAAATTTATTAACATCATACCCAATATCTGAGCGAGTGAGAGAGAGGTATTGAAGAGAACCAATAACGTTACGATAAGTTGATGCATCAGTAGAGGGTGAACCGTCATTGAGAAACAACTTGGTAGTGGTAGACATTGGTGTCACTACATCCTTCATGCCTTCCAAATGATGCCGTTTTAAGAGATCCCGTATGTATTTTTACTGTGATAAAAAGAGACCTTGAGAGTTATATATTGCTTCAACACCAAGGAAATAATGAAGATCACCAAGTTCTTTAACAGAAAATTTAGTGGAGAGATCGGCTATAAACTGTGTATTGAAGGCAGAGGAGGAGACTGTAACCAACAAGTCATCAACATAGGCCAAAAAATAAGCGACAAGGCCATTAGTCCAATAAATAAATAATGAGGCATCAGATCTAGAGTTGACAAAGCCATATGATAGAACAAATTGTTTGAGCTCCAGATACCAGGCACGAGGTGCTTGTTTGAGGCTATACAGTGCCTTGTGTAATCTACAAACATGAAATGGATTAGTTTGATTAACAAATCTAGGTGGTTGGTGCATATAGACTTCTTCACTTATGGAACCATGGAGAAACACATTATTGACATCTAGTTGGCGAATTGACCACCCACAGGTTAAGGAAACTGAGCAAATGAGGCGAATGGTTGTGGGTTTGACAACTGGACTAAAGGTATCATTGTAGTCCACACCAGGACGTTGGTGAAACCCATTGGCCACGAGACGCGCCTTATACCGTTCAACAGATCCATCAACTTTCCTTTTAATTCGAAACACCCATTTACAGCCGACGATATTTTGCTCAAAAGTGGGTGGAACCAGATCCCAAGTATGATTTTGAGAGAGAACAGTAAGCTCATCAACCATAGCTTGACACCAAAGAGGGTCTTTCAAAGCTTGTGTGGCATTTGAAGGTTCTACAGCTACGGGAAGAGGATGTTTTGTTGTATGAAAAAGTTTCTTGGGTTTGAAAATTCTATCCTTGGCACGTGTACGCATGGGGTGATGGTTGATAGGAGGTGGGAGGGGGGAGGGCCTGGAGGAGTGGGTGGGGAAGGGGAGGAAGAATTGGATGGATGGAAGAGAGGTGGTATAGAATGTGCGTGAGAGACTAACCTGTTAGTTGCACTACTATCACAGGAGGAGAGAACATCATGTCGTGAGCTGCCATGCATAGGGGTTGTTGAAGAGGTAACAGGAGCAAGATTGAATGGTGTGGGATCATGAGAGGCAAACATGGGTGTTAAATTTGATGAGGACGTAGAAGTGTCTTGAGGGACCGAACCATGCAAAAGAGTGGGACATGGAGGTGGTGTTATGGTATTGGAATGTGGGTATTGGGCTTGGGGATGAGATTTGGGCCTGATAGGTATTAGAAGATGCATTGGATCCAACCAATGAGTGAACGTCTGTTTGGTGAGAGGCTTAGGTGAGGAAGAAGTGGAAAATAGAAAAACATGTTCAACAAATTGAACATGTCGAGACATGTAGATTTTGTTGGTAGTATGATCAAGGCATTTATAAGCATGATTAGTATTTGAATAGCCAAGAAAGATGCATGGGTTATAGACATAGCCACGGGTAACATAAACACCCAAAAATGCATAGATTGGAGTAATTTGGAATTGAATGGAAAAGAGATTTATAAAGAGATTTAAGGTTAAGAATGGGTGTAGGAAGGCTATGTGGCAGCTTGAAATGCATGCGACCAAAAAGATAAGGGCATGGAGGCTTGAGAAAGGAGGCAAGGACCGGTTTCAACAATATGTCGATGTTGTCTTTCGACAGTGGAAATATATTTTGGAGTGTATGGTGGAGTGGTGAGATGCTGGATGCCCTCAGATTCTAGATATTTTTTCAAGCCTTTAAACTCGCCCCCACCATCAGTGGAGAGAGTAACGATAGGAGTAGAAAAATATTTTTCAACCAGTGCTTTAAACTTGGGAAAAGTAAAGGATGTATCAAATTTAAATTTCATAGGATAAAGCCAAATATACTTTGTAAAATGGTCAACAAAAAGTATATAATATGAAAATCCATCATTTGATTGAACGGGAGAGGGACCCCAAACATCTTAATAAACTATATCAAGTGGTTTTCGACTAGTGATAGAGGACTGATCAAAAGGAAGGCAATGACTCTTAGAACGTAAGCAAGAATCACAGGAAGGTTTAACACTAGAGGAGGGGTGTGTTATAAGGAGCCTTTTATTGGACACTAAAGACTGAAGAATTTTGGAGGAGGGATGACCAAGTCTATTATGCCAATTCTCAATGGTTGTCTTGACACCAACACAGGCCTGCTTAGTCACCATGCCAGACTTCCTTGTGCACGGCCACTTGTAGACATTATTGTTGTTCGTCCCCTGTATTAGTGGTGCTCCCATAAGGAGATCCTTCACAACAAAATGAGAGGGAAAAAATTCAACGGAAACGTTGTTAGTTTTGGAAAATTGAGAAACAGAAATCAAATTTTGATGGATAGAGGGTACACACAACACATTAGATAAAGAAAATGGTAGAAGAGATGTAGGTAAGGTTGTAGAACCAGTATGAGTAATGGAAAGACCTGTTCCATGTCCCAATGATGATGTCATCGGGACCCTCATAATGTTTCGAAAAGGATAAATTACTCAAGTCTGGAGTGACGTGGTATGAGGTAGTAGAGTCCATAAGCCATGGGGCAGAGGTTGGAGAAGAGCCCGTAGTAGTATAGTTGATCATGGGGCTGGGTTGCATTAATTTTTTTGCCCGAAAACATTGTTTGGCTATATGACCTGGTTTATCACAAAATTAGCATACGACATTTGGAGTGTGAGTGGCCAAATTAAATGGTCGTTGGCTGGTGGTCTTAGAGCCTTGATGTTGCTGGAATGGGCGTTTACTATTATGGTGTGGATTGATCCCTTTAAATGAAGCAACACGAGCAGCATTTGCAGTGATTGGTGAGGAAGTTGTGCAAGCTTCTCCACGTTTCAGAAAAGACTCATATTCAATGAGCTTATCATGGAGTTCTTCAAACGTAATCGTCTAGTCTCGTGCGCGAACAGCTGCTGCAATTTCCTTGAACTCAGCACCGATGTCATTTAGTGTATAACTGACAAGATCAATATTATTTGGTGGTGAGTTAACAAGAGTGAGTTCATCAGCAAGATTACGGATCGTTCGCAGATAATCAGCAACATATTGAGTGCCACGAGTAATCATGGTGAGTTTGTCCTTGAGTCCAAGGATTCTGGAGGAGAAAGGATTAGCAAAGAGTTTGGCAAGACGGTGCCATGCCTCGTGAGACGTTTGTGCCGAGGACACCGGTGGAGCAATTTGTTTGTCAACGGACGCAAAGATTGCATGAAGCAACAATTTGTCTTGATGCTGCCAAATGGTATAGTGGATGTTAGGAATCATCTTCCTGTTATCCAAAACTGTCACTGGTGGGCATGCCTTTGTTCCGTTGATGAAACCGAGTAGGTTGTATCCAAAAAGAAGAGCATCGAGTTGTCCCTTCCAGTGGGGATAGGTTGTGAGCTTAAGCTTGAGTGGTAGTTGAGCAGCGTTGATGTAGATTAATGAGGACATGAGTTGGTCTGCAGAATTTGATTGACTAGTCTGAGCAGTAGAGATGAAACTACTGTCTATCATGGTTGAAAATTGAAGAGTGGTTCTTGGGAAAGGAACAGAAAAGAAAAAAAAAATTTGGGATCGTGCAATCCTTGAGGTATATGACTCTGATACATATAGAGTTTTAAAGTGGATGAATAAAAAACTCATATATTTCTGTAAAGAGATGATTACAATATATAATAGCTGTACAAGCTACACATAATAAATAAATGAAGTAAAATATTACAAACGATAAGATTAAGAAATTAAAGAATAAAATAACGGAAAGTAACATAAATTTGTGTATGACAAGCTGTGATTGTGGCTTGATATATATATATATATATATATATTATTATTATTATTTTTAATCAAGTTGTGGGTAAGTTATATCTCAAGTGTGGTTGTTATTATTAATTTTTATTTTTTTAATAAGTTATATATGTTCACAAATAGTTGTTTATTATCATAGTCTTCCATTGGATTTGCCAGGACTTTATATATGGGGTCATTATTACTTGCTTTGAAAAATAGCATGAGACCCATGACAACTTACGCTGCTACAAATTTTGCATTACACTAACCTTGATCTTTAAATTATTTTTAGTGTCCATTATAAAAATCCTCGTCTAAAACTAATTGGGATTTGTAATTTAGTTATGTATTATTATTCCTTTTCTAACCATTCATTTTGGTCTAGAGCTATATTTTTTAAAAAAATTGTATAAATATAAAATATAATTTATATAGAAAATATATTCGTACACCCAATCCTAGGGTATCCGACCTCAAGTGAGTGTGTCATATCTATCACTTCCATCCAATTCGGAGGTGAAAGGTTAGCAGGTGGTATAATCTTAAGAGTATCAACTGGACACCTATCACACATTCAACTGTCCTAGTCCAGATTTTTATGCTTATTGTAACACTATTTACCAAAAAAAAAAAGAAAGAAGAAAAAACTGTCCTAGTCCAGATTATATAACATAAACTAGGAGGCTAAGAAAGGGCTTTCTCTAGTTCATTCTCTAACCTAGAGGACATTGCCCTTTCTCTCTGAGCCATCCATCTTTCTCCCATTGTGATTTCTCTTTCATTGTGCAAATGGAGTTTAGATACTGACCAGAGGGTTGGAGAGTATACATCAAGTTTAGATATAACTGGAGTGTTGGAGAGTGTACACCGATAGGGTTCTTATTGATCTCGTATTTTCTTTTCTTAAATTTTCTCCAATTCAGTCTTAGCTTTTCAGTACCTTACAGGCTCACATCTACACAAATTTTGCCATCCTATATTTGCCTGCTTGAGCTCTGTGCGACACGAAATCAGCCACAACATCTATACAGATAAAGAATCCCTTTTATGGTGCACCATACTTATACTTTTTTTCTTTTTTTTCTTTTTTGATGTAGAGATGTTTTAACTCTTAGACATTTTGCTTCTTCTTCTTTTCCTTTCCTTTTTCTTTCTTTTTTTTTTTTACATGCCTTGGTCTCAAATTGGTACATTGGGTGTAAAATATACTTTCCAAAACTTTTCTGCTTTTTATTTAGTTATTTATTTGTTTTAATTTCCACACCGTATTAAAACAACCCATTTCCAAAATTTAAGTATAATGAGCCACACCAAAAACTGCATGCAAATAGGTTCCAATAATTGTTTGCTTCTCAATTGAGATACAAATAACTACCATATATTAAATTTCACAAAGAAATCACTACAAGAAAAATTTGAATTAGTCACGAAAATACTACTTACAAGTTGTTACTTTTGTAACTAAAGCATATGTTTTTGACACGGAAAAAAATATCGTAACTAATAGAGATATGTGCACTGCAATTAGTTATAAATAGGTTTTTGTTACTAAATTTTGTAACAAAACACCATAATACACTTTTGGCGCCAATTTTCCCGCCAAGTATGATGCTTATGTGGCACAATTTTTAGAAACAGCTACACAAACTTTTTATAACTGATTGGTATAAATTAAAAAAAAATTATAAAATAAAAGAACAAAAAAAAAACATGTAAACTCCTCTCTCGCCTCCTTCATCTGCAACTCTCCTCTCACTACCCCCTCTCTGCAACTCACTCCCCGCTGCACCCTTCTCTCCCACACCCCCGCCTCTATCTCCCTCAATCTCACTCCACACCGCCGTTAACCCATACCGTTATTTCCTCCATCTCCGTCAATCTCACTCAGCTCCACGCTGCTCCTAATCGTAGCTCACACCGGACCGTACAAATTCGGTGCCTCCACACCCAGATCCGATGGCGCCAAACCGTGATTCTTCATCGTCCTCTATTGTCGTGGCCATTTGTGAATGAGTAAAGGGTTTTTCATCTCAAATTTCAGTTTTTTATACTTAATTTTTTAGGATTTGTTTTTTTAGAAAATTGGGGCTTTAGAAAATTTGGATGGATTTTGTGTGGAAGACAAAGATGCAGTGGTTCGGCCAACGAGAAGTGGTACTGATGATCCAAGGCCCATGACAGCTTAAACCTAAAGACCTTCTCAATTTACAGGTGGAATCAGGAGAAACCACGTTCCAAGAGTACGGATCAACCTCGAAGTGCGGTCCCATGGTGCTCGACACTCTAATCAAGATCAAGAATGAGATGGACTCTAAGCTAATGTTCCGACACTCTTGCTGGGAAGGGATCTATGGGTCCTGCGCTATGAATATAGATGGATGTAATGGGCTCACATGCGGCGAAGATCGAATCTGGGACAAACACGGCGATCACACTATTGCGCACATGTTCGTGATTAAGGACCGGTGGTGGACATGACAAATTTCTATAATCGATACTAGAGCAAAGAGCCACGGTTGAAGAGGAAGAACCCACCGCTGCCGGAAAGGAGATTCTCCGAGCAAGAAGGATAGGGCTAAGCTTGATGGGATGTATGAGTGCATTCTCTGCGCTTGCTTCAGACTTCTGTCCCGATTCTTGTTGGAACCCGAGTCTTATTTGGGACTGCTGCTTTGCTCCACGCTAATTGGTAATTTCACCTTCTCAAACAGATTTTGCTTTTATTTTGTTTGTTTTATGTGTTCTTTTTTGTGTGTGTATGTATACTTATATGTATGCATGCTTGTTTAATACTCTTTACGTAATATGCTAGAGAAGTTAAATAAGGATATTCCCAAGATATATATTTCTTAGTGAGCGTTTAGTTCGCATTCCAAAACATTAAAAATTTAATCTTTAGAATATATTTCTTTCAAGTTTTTAGCTTGGTAAGTTTGTGAAGATTAATAATGGTTTAGACTCTCTTGATGATTTTGGTTTCCCTTTTTCCTTTTTGAGTTTGTTAAAATGTCGTTCTTATATATCGTTGGGCTATTGGTATAAGAGACTTGCTTTTATTAGAAAAATGAATGCCAAAAGGGGTTGGGGAATCTTAACTTGCTGTAGTTTTTGCTTCTTTTTTAAAATATAGGTCTTGTCTTTGAATTCTAAATGACATGTTCAAATTTTTTTTGCTATTATGGTAGTGTGTGCACTAATTTGTTATGATATTGTTCTGCACCTCTGCCATATTGTCATTAAATTCTATGTGTATAGTTTGTAGATTTATTCTGCAATTTTTCTGTACTAGTTTTAGTCTATTGTGCTTATGAATCAGTTGTTTAAGCTTCAATTTAGAAGATTTTTGTTATAAACAAGAGATGGAGTCAAATTTCTCCAACTATTCATATAGACATAAGATAGAATTTATTCCTAATTTTGAGATAATCAACACCATAAAGCCATTATCTTGCATCATAAGTTACGACTATACCATAATCCATGTATAGTTTATTGACAAGTAAATCCATAATTAATCTTGCTACCCATAAATCTATTTTAAAAATGATAAGACATTATGCTATAGCATCTCTTAAAATTTAATTAATAAATGATAAAAGGCTCAATATAGTTCTCTTCAAATAAAGATTTTGTATACTTGAAAAAGCTAATTGATTATAGATGTTCCAAGAGACATAGATCAATATGTATATATAGAGTACATATATGAAACTATGGAAACAATGATACGACTAAGGCTATGGTAATGGTAATGGGAATAATTATCATGCTCATAAATGTTCCGATTAATGTTGTCCTAGCAGGTTATCCTCCATCCTTTCCTGATGTCCTGATGTCCTGATGTACAGGTAAGCTGAAATATTTATATGCTGTGTTACTACTAGTTAATCTGTGTGCATGAATTGATTTTGACATTTTTTTTTATCTTGTTATTTCATTTTTCTTTGTGGCTTTAACAACTTCATGTTGCCAATTATTTACTTGTATATTTGGGGATAATGGGAGTATATTTTGCACAATGCTCCTTGAACTTTTGACTTCTATCTTCACTTGATCCTTTACCAACTTTCCTATTGTTGATTGATTATGTATTCTGAATTTTAGGGATGGAGTCAGTGAGTCTCAATTCAACCAAGTTTTGAACATGGAATTGGATCAAGTTATTGAGGTTTTGAGAGCTGAACATTGCCCTCTAGACTTGGTCACCCAAATTAACATCTTGTGTATTTTCCAGGCCTGCAAGTTTCTTGATGAGAATTGGTCAACCAAATTGTGGTGATTGTTGCTCAGAAAAATCACCATACAAAATTCTTCAAGTCTGGCTCTCCTGATAACGTTGGTAGGCTTCTCTATGTTCATTGAGGGAATTCTATTTGTTAAACATGACCCATACTTCATGCAATTTTTGTTTCTTCAGGTACTATTATAGACAATAAAATTTGTTATCCACGTAACAATGACTTCTATCTCTGTGCACATGTTGGAATGATTGTATGTATTTTCCTTTTTTTCTGTTCTTTTCCATATATGTACCGTTGTAAAACAATGTTTTCATCTTTCTTTATTTGCATTTCTCTAATAGTTTTTATCTTATCTAAACTATATATTTGTATATATTTTTTTTTTTTTGGTAAATATATATCTGTACATTTGTTACTCTCATGTATTGGTACTCTTTTTAATCTCTACTCTAGTAAGTTTCCTTGTTTCTTTAGACTTTTGATTATGCTTTGGAATTTTCATTCTAAATTATATTGATCTAGCATCCTCCATAGCTGAACACCCCTGTCCCACAGCATGATTCTTTCCCTTCTCTCAAACCTTAAAAATTCATAACAAATAAACTGCCCTTTTAATTTCAACAATTATTCCGCAACTTTATTACATTTATAATGAAGTTTCTTTAATTAATTATATTGGTAAAAATGCCTAAAACCCATGTCCTAATTTTGCCCTGTTGAAGTTTTGTGTTCAATGTCTATAGGAAAACTTGAAAACTAACCAAATGTAAGGTACAACTAGAACTAAACTATATATTTGTATATTTGTTTTTTTTTTTGGTAAATATATATCTGTACATTTGTTACTCTCATGTATTGGTACTCTTTTTAATCTCTACTCTAGTAAGTTTCCTTGTTTCTTTAGACTTTTGATTATGCTTTGGAATTTTCATTCTAAATTATATTGATCTAGCATCCTCCATAGCTGAACACCCCTGTCCCACAGCATGATTCTTTCCCTTCTCTCAAACCTTAAAATTCATAACAAATAAACTGCCACTTTTAATTTCAACAATTATTCCATAACTTTATTACATTTATAATGAAGTTTCTTTAATTAATTATATTGGTAAAATGCCTAAAACCCATGTCCTAATTTTGCCTGTTGAAGTTTTGTGTTCAATGTCTATAGGAAAACTTGAAAACTAACCAAATGTAAGGTACAACTAGAACTAGAGTTCTTAGAATTTAACGAGGCTTAAATATACAAAGGGCTGGTTAGTTTGACTTGGGCCCATTGAACCATTTTGTTTGTATTTGGGATAAAGGTTAGGTAGCTTTAACTAAGAGAAGTCGGTTGGACTCTCTTTTTCCTTGACAATTTGGACATGCTATGGCCGGGCATATAGCTAACCTCACAAAAACCAGTAATTAGAGGCCAATGTGTTAGAATCATTAGATGATGATGTGCAAAAGAGCCAAGAGTGTAGTCTGACCATATTTGTGTGGATGTTTCATTCTTTTCTTAGATTTCTGTTCAAGTCGTAGAGTAAGTATTTGAAACCCTTCAGCTGAGTTTGTAGCATTATTAGAAGCTTTGAAAGAGCTTTGTTGTGTAATTTTGCCGTGATGTAACTTCTTCTAAGCACTACCATTGTTTTACGGTTTGATAATTCGAGGCCTGGTGAACACAAGTCTGGTGAGTTGATGAACCCAAATTTTCTACCTCTTGTATGTATTTCCTACTAAAAATGAAAATCATTAATACTCACCCAACATAGCTTTAAATTAAGCTACTACGTTAGTGAAAGTCTATGAAAAAAAAATAATGCTTACTTTGATAGCAATTGTCAAGTTCCCAATCACCATCCCAATGTATTGTGATTTGTTGTAGTAGTTCACATAGTGGAATTGGTCAAGAAAAGGCTTAAATAATCATAGCTCCCAATGCTAAACAAGTAGACAGCTCTTGACAATCTTGCTTGACTTCAACATTACCTAACTTGTTCCTCAACCAAGTCTCTACCTTCTTATAGTATCAGTGTGTACCAAGATCAATCACAAAGCAGGGTCCAAAAAGCAAGTATTGTAATAAGCTAGATAGGGAGATTGGTTTGAATGAATAAACCTGACACTTTGAGGTAAACGTGTATTTACTTTCAATTTCTAATATAATAACATTGTGGAACTTGTTTGACTTTGGATCTGAGGTATTTAGTTTCTAATTGTTTAATTTTTTTTGCCATTAATTAGTACTTTTAGAATACCCCAAGGCTTAAGGAAGTGGCTGAGTTGAAAGCACGTCAAGATGGAATGGAAGCATCCTTACATAAGAGACTGCGGCCTGACATTAGACGTCATTATGAGGAATAAGGGTGGAGTACTAGCAGTTCACTGCCTTCTTTTATGCATGACAAAAACAACAAGCGTGAGTGACTTATAAATTTTAATATAATGGGATAGATATGTCCTTGATAATTATTATGTTAAAATGTAGCTGAACTGACAATGTGTCTGTTTAATATACAGATGATTGATGGAAGAATATAAGGAAGGTGCATATGGAAATGTTTTTGGAAGTTATTTTGGTGTATGGATATATAACATATTTTGGTAAGACACTTGGGAACTATCGTGTATCCACTTAGGATTAGGTATAATATATGTTATATGGAAACTCTAATTATGCACTGGTCTTTCCTTAAACTTTACATTTGAGTCATAGTTGAAGAAAAGACCATGCAAACTTGATTCTCTTCGATAATGTTTGAAATTGTGTTAAACACTGATTAGGATTTAATGCTACTCAAGAATATCAAGCTAATTGTTATATGATGTTTTAGTTTTAGCAGACAAGTGTAGATGATGACAATTACTCATAGATTTATTCTAAGTATGGATTTAATATTGTATGGTGTTTTGATTAGCAGACTGTTCTCTATTGATTATAATATTTTATAAATTTAATCCAAGTGTAGTTTATATATTATACATTGTCTGATTGTCTGTGTTCACAGATAACCCAATATTAATTCATTAAAAATTAATTTATTAAATTAAATTGGTTATAATATAATTTTTGAAATAATAATTATAAAGAGAAGTGTAACTATTATTAAGCAATTATATTTTTTTTTGTAATTATAATACAAACACTGACAAGATTAAGCATTTGTAACAAATGATATGTATATAGCAATTGTAATTTTTTCTATTTCATTGATAAAAAAAAATCATTATTAAATACATGAGAGTTACAAATTATATTACTATAACTAATAAGTTAGTTACGAAATTATAATTGTGGTTATAATTTACACAAATATAAATTCGTAACTAATATATAGTTAATTTTGTAACAATTAATCAAATAATAACGAAAGACTGATCGTAAGTAATAGAATAATTTTGTAATTAAATGGCCATTTGATAATCATTTGGGATCCTAATTAGTTACGAAATGACTATTCAGTCACGGAAAAAATTATCAATCAGTAACGATAATTTTCATAAGTAAAGCTATTGTATAGTTATGAAACATGTGTCGTAAGTAAAGATACTATTTTTAGTTACGAAATGACAATTTTCGTGACTTATTACTAATCTATTACGGTCATTTAGTTACAAACGATCCATGAAAAAAATTCGTTATTATATGGTATTAAGGCACAAAAAACTGTAACTGATTAATTATTAGGTACGTTTTTTGAGTTCGTGACTAATTCAATTTTTTTTTTGTAGTGAATTTTTAAAAAAATAATAATCTGAAAATAAGCGTCAAAGTTTGGTAATGTCGAGTGAAGCTGTTGAATATATTTTCTTTACCACGAAATTGGTCTTTTCTTTGGCTTTGCTCTTCTCATAAATTTTCCTTTAATTTCTTCCCGCAAAAAAAAAAATTCTTATAATATTGCTTTAGTAAGCTAGCTTTGGTTGTATGAAAAAGTCTCGTCCCTTGATGTTTATATAGCAGTGGCCACACGGTTTAGTAATACTTTGCTTCTCCATGTAGTAGACTTGTCTCCATGTACTAGACTTCTATTGCAAACATAACATCTTGCACATCTCACGTAAGCTAACTCCGAATTAAATAATCGGCCACATATTTCATATTCAATGAAAGTCAATCTCCAGCATTTGGGGGTGTGGTCTAATGAAAAGAAAGCCGACCGTTCTATCACATTTGTTTACGAGAATTGTGGTTCGAGTCTTGATAAATTTTATTATTGCCTCAGTGTACTTTCCCTTGCAGGCGTCAGGATGGAAAGGATCTGTTGTAGCTCCTCTGACTCTCTGATTGTAAAGCTGGAGTAGCAAGAAGGCTCTACCCACTAACAAAATCCTGAGCTGATGAGATCCATATTAAGACCCTTTTATTTTATCAAAAAAAATGAAAGTCAATCTCCACATAACCATGCTAGCATGTAAATGATGGTTCACACCTTCACCATGCATATGGAGCATTACATTTGGTCTAGCTCTCGAGGTAACCATTACTGGATAACTTAGTATTGTTGTATGTAAATGTATAAATAATTCAATATATACATGCATATATCAATGTTAAATTATTTTAACCGTAAATTTATAGAAATTAGATAAAACAAAACTTTAAAGATTGATCATGCAAGAGTTAGACTCTCTATTATTCAGGTGCTTACAATTCTATAGATTGTTATCTGAGATTTAACGAATATTTCTCTAATTAGTAGCACTCGAACCCAAAAAAATAACAAATCAAAACTAAATTTGGAGCTTCAGTCTCAATTATTAGAAATTCTGTAAAACAAGCAAACTTCAATTTCTTTTAGGTACTTGAGATCAAACCTGATTTGCTTAAATTTCACTAACTCTTTGTAATTCCAAAGTCTCAAGAAAAAGGAATTGAGAGAAGTTTTTAACCATTTATGTGGTACACATATTGTTAGATCTTTGAGGCCGAAGACACAAGAGGTCCAATCAGAAAAGATTCTGTCATTTTTGCATTCGAAATTCAATTTAATATGGATGGATATCTATATATATTATATAGTGTAATAGTATATGTATTTTTATACATAAAATTATTATTATGTATAGGATACATGCAAACATGCTCCGATTTCGATCATTTTTAGTGAGTAATTTTGAATACTTGAACGGTCAGATTTTTTTTGGTCTTAGCTTTCGCCTTTCTGTCAGCCTTTACATTGGAGAAAAAGAAAAGGGGCAAAGAAAAACTGGAGAAATCATAACCAGATAACAGGGCCGGCCCATAAAAGTTTGGGCCATCAAGCCAACTTTAAACATCAGGCCCTCTGTAAATATTCAATATATATATATATATACAATAATAATAAAATAATTTTAATTAGATAAAAATATTTAAATAAAAATAATAATCTCTAACTTTCAAAAATCTACATTAAATTTAATATTCTACCCTTTTTTTTATAAAAAAAGAGAGCAATTATACTACTATAATATCAATTTGTTTTAAAGTAGTTAGAATTTGTTTTTTTAATAGGGTTTAGGGTATGTTTTGGAAGACAAATATTTTATCCGAACTGTAAAATATTACTGTTAATCCATTGAAACAATATTATTTAATTAAAAAGTACAGACTAATGAACTAAATATATAAGTTGGCGTAAGTTTTCTTTGTTATCCGTTCATGTTTATCACAATTTGCAGTTTTACTTGGATAGAAGAATCAATGACAAAGAGATCAACCATAAAAAAAGAAAGTGAAAAATCGTCGTACCAATGTGAGAGTCATGCTTCTGCACTGCTGCTGAGGTCTAGGTTTACAGAGTGGGTAGAAACGTCAAGAAAATCACAAATAATAATAAGGTAGGTCACACATTTTATTATTTAAAAATAATAAATAATAAAAATATTTGATTACGACATATATGTTCTGAGGTATGTGTTCATGACATTTTAGAATACATATTGCATTAAACTTTTATTTATTATTTATAAATCTTTTTTTATCAATTTATATATATAGTAAATGTTAAATTATTTTCGTTGGGGGATTTATCATGGGGCCATTAGCGATGTTCTGCCTGACCTATAATCAAGGCTCACGCTGCCCGACAAGAAAAATAGGCGACTGAAACCCTTTTATTTTAAAAAAATATTAGCGACAGCCCATTGTTAATAATATTTAGTATTATTGACGACGAGCACATGGCCATAGTCAATACTATACACCGTACTAGGCCTCCTCTTATGATGAGGCTGTATAGGTCCATGGTTAATAGTAATATTATTAACGGCGGGTCTAATATGGACAATCGTTAATTATTTGATTTTCTTAAGGTGGTCAACGCATCAATTATTTTTACCTACGTTTTTCTATGTCACCGTCGTTAATAGAGTGTCGTTGAAAGTCAGTTTTGCAGTAGTGTGCCTAGAAGATTGGCCAGACTAGCAACGGTGTTCAAGCGATAAATGCTTTCGACGCCTTCTCTCACGTCTAAGCCCACTGCAATTTTGTAGTGAACCTTTTACAAGGCCACTCAGACGAGAACAAAAGGGAGAAAGAATTAACAGCCATCTTACGTGTAATCTCACTACAAATTTGTGGGTCATGCCCACTTAGAAGAGAACCAAAGAGGGAGATAGAAACAAATATGGGCCCAACAATATATTTCAAACAACAAATACTTTTCAACTCTATATGTAAAGAAGGGAGCCCAAGCATATATTTCAAGCTTATTCATGTGTTGTAACTTTGTTATTTGTCATATGAAACGGGCAGCTTCCTTAGGATATATAGATTAATTAGGTTCATTTTATCCCCGAAGAGAACTTATTACAGTATAATTTTGATAAATGAATACTCAATAAATTAATAATTTTGATTAAATAATATTTTTTACCGGTCCCAATTTAGAATTAACGTGTTAAATTAATAATTTGATAAATTTATTGGATAATACAATATAAAAAGCTACATATATAGGTTTATATAGGATCCATTAATTCAATACATAAATACATAAATTAATAATTTTATAATTCATATAACTAATTAACTCTACATAATCTATTTAAGAAGCTTTGATAAAATCTGTATGCAATATTGTTTATGTCTTTTTGAAATTGATGTCAAATTGATGTTTTTTAGACCAATAATACTTTGGTAAAAAGGGAAAGGTCACAAATTTCCTTGCATGGGAAATACGTAACGATGACATACTAGAATATTACATGTCAAATGTCTGATTCCTCCCAGTATCAAATGTTGTATTAATGTCGGCTTGAGTCTCCACAACAATTTGACTCAAACCACCAAATCATTCGAATTAACACCAGTCAACACATTTATGACTTGGAAGCATCGAGTCCCATCTAGAAATACAAACATCGATCGTTGTTCTTCTTGCCACCGAAAGCCTCCTTAGCTTCAAGAGGCGCATGGCCATTACAAGAAAAAATGACCTTAAGCAACGGACACTGTTTGTTGCAGTCTAACTTTAGCGGTGCACATCCATACACTGCATTTCTCGATGTTCCCAAAAAGTTACCTAAACAAGGTACCTTGTTCAGAAACACTATTCTCAACGCCACTCCCACGAGCACTATCATTACAAGCTGCTGCATGCTCCTCCGTCTCCGAAACAATATTATGCTTGTGCCGCTGGCAACGCCACAAACTGGGTATTCTTAATGCATGTGCATGTGGACAAGTTTACTATATATGCATGACTTTTAATAAATAAAAATAAAAAATTCTTTGGGCGAAGACTAGAATTGTTTATAAAATTTTTACTTGATATACTAGCTCGTTCGTAGAAGGCAAAAGTTCTTTTTTTTTTTGGTTGGTATAAAAGATTCCAAATGGGAACACAAAATAATAAGTTTGATCAAATTGAAAAATTCAAACTGTTTTAATTTGATTTGCTTCTCTAATATAAAATCAAGTATTTCAATCAACTTGCATTTTTTTGCACATAAACAATCAATAACTAGTCCACTTAAAAAATTATTATGATGATGTAAAGGAACATCATATATATATATATATATATATATATAATTGCAGTATATCACAGGCTTGGTGTACATGGAACTCGTTTTCTAGTGGCGATGATGAGTAGCTACAGAAAGTCACCGACGCACATCAGTTTCATTTCATTACAAAATTAGCTTTTTAAAAAAGTTACAGCTGGGATTGTTTGATACTTGTGAGGGTTGTCTGTAAATGGAGGCCCCACATTCACATTCTATATTCATAAAACCAATATTTAGGGTGCGTTTGTTAAACAGAATTAGACAGGATAAATTTTATATCTGAATTGAGATTAATTTAGTCGGATTGAAACTAATTTAATCGGACTAGGATAAATTTAATACTGTCCTGTGTTTGTGTATACTGGACTAGAATTAAATATGTTTTTAGAAAAAAATATATATTCTAATTTATACATTATTAAATTTATGTTTATAATATATCTATATTACATCATAATATATTAAGCTTTTTTTTTTATTTCATATATTTGTTATTAGTTATGTGGTAATATATTAGTTAATAGATTTTTTATTTAAATTTTTTAGTTACATTAATTATTTTTTTTGGTAAAAAATTATGAAATATTTTTTATTAATTTTATATTTGATGTCAAAAATATACTTCATTTCTTCCATATATATATATATATATATATAGATATATAATATTAGAATACTATGCATATACACATACACGTGAGACAAAAGAAGTCCGGCCTAGACCCATTAATTTAGGAGGATCAAAAGCCAAGATAAAAATTAATCACCTTCGTTAATTTTATCCCAATTTATTTAGTCCCAGCATCTATCAAATACTACACTACACTTCATTAATTTTTAGACAAAATTAATCAGTCCCCCTTTGTCCGGCTTACCAAACACGCCGTTTTAGTTATGGTAGGTGAGAAAACGACAAACAATACAGCTGGAGCCGTTCGATAATTGTGAGGTTTGACTGTGAATGGAGTCCCCACGTACGTACATTCATATTCTATGTTCATGAACCAATCTATATAATATAGGGAAATTGACCAAAATGCCCTCTAATATAATCTAAATTGGAAAAATACCCACCATCTTTTAACTTTGTAAAATATAGACAAACTACCCATTCTACCTTATCTCTCGTGACTTTACGATACGAGCTTGTGAATTTTCACGATCCCGATCATCTTCCATAAAAAAACAACAACAATGGCTCCATCAAGTGAAATGGTGAAAGTGAAAAGCGGTTTCATCCAAGCAATCCACCACAAACCAAAACAAAAACCAAACAAGTAGCTGCTAAGGAAAACCCACAAGCCACAAAGGGTAGTACGATACCACTATTTCAAGCACTGTAGAGAAAAGTCGTAGTAATGTAGAGGGCAGCTCCGCCACTACCATCAACATCGCACCTCAACAATCTCACCCGGTTTGTTTTCTTATGCCTGCATATTTTTTAATTTTTTTCATTGAATTGTTGTAAAATTGAATTTGTATAGTTATTTGAAATTGAATTTCGGAATGAATAGGGGAACCTTTATCCAATTAGTTGAAATTCCTGCGTTCTTGTAGGGGTGAAGCCATATTGGTATGGCTTTCAAACTCCTGCGAGATCGAGAGATCCAAGTGAATCTGCGATTGCGGGTTGGCCTCAATCCGCGAGGATTTATATATGGACTGCATATGGTTTGGGGACTGCCAGCAGCGGCGTAGTTTAAAATTATGTATGTTGATCGTAAAATTCAAATCCTCAAAGCGGCGTGGGACCTGTTTGCAGTCCCTATCATAAATTGATATCAGTAATAGAGGACTTGCATAATGGCGGCCCTCGCCATCGGTCCTTTGTTACTTGATCACTTTATGATGAGGACCTGCAGGCGTCTTCCTGCCATCTGTAGGTCCTCATCACAAAGTGATCAAGTAATAGAGGACCGCATATGGCGGGGACCGACCTCTGCAGTCGCTGTTACTAATATCAGTTGTGACGGGGACTGCGAACGGCGGTCCGACCGCCAAATGGCTGGCCCAGCCCAAATAGTCCATCCCAACACGGACCGCCAAATTGCAGGTCCAACCTCATCGCGGTCCAAATTTCCGAGAAACAATACAATCTTGGCCCCTCGGAGTCCTTATCAAATTGATATCAGTAATAGAGGACGCATAATGGCCGCTCCCGCCGTCTGCGAGTCCTTTGTTACTTGATCATTTGATGATGGGACTGCGAAAGCCGGTCTTCCTCCTGTAGGTCCTCATCGCAAAGTGATCAAGTAACAAAGGACCTGATATCGGCGGAGGACCGCCATTATCGTCCTCTATTACTGATATCAATTTGTGATAGGGACACGCCAATGGCGTCCGACGCCAAACTAGGCCCTAGCTCAAATAGTCCATCCGACACGGACACGCCAAATTGCGGTCAGGCCTCATTCGCGGTCCAAATTTCGAGAGCAAACAATACAATCTTGGCCTGCGACGGGTTCGACCTGCCGTTTGGCGTCTTTGCATTTTATGTCAATAGCTACAAAGCTAGAGGGAGGCCATTTGGCGGGTCCTAAATTATATCAAACTTTGCTTGTTTCCTGTATGGCCGGACGCCATTTGGTAGGGAAACATAGCAAATTATATGGGGACCTGCAGAAGGGCCGGTCGGCCCTGCAAAACGGCAGGTCCATACAGTGATGTTTTCTTTCATTTTCTTTGAATTTGGCTTGATGTTTTAACCTATTTACCATGTTTCTAAATAAAAAAATTTCACCATATTTTCGGTTGTGAATCGTCTAGTGGAGCATGATAAAGTACCATGCACACCTCACAAACAACTCAATCTTGATCGTGCAATTGATGTGATAAAGAATAAGCTAAGCAATGGCATGGATAAGTTGCTAGCTTCATGGATTGGGAAGTTTTTGAAATCAAGACTGCTTTTGTGGTGGATTCATTCACCATCTTCTATTACACCAAGTTGAGTGCGATGACAAATATGTGATGGAGTTTGATTTCAATGGTATCGGGGCAAGGTTTGATAGAAAGTGTTTTGCAATGATAACGGGGTTGAACTGCGGTAAATTCCCCACGACTCAATGGATCATCTCCCTACGACTTGTGGACCAAGTTCTTTGGCAAACGTGGACCAATGACCTGGCGAATTGAAAGCCTTTGAGGACTTGGATTTCGATGAGAAAGAAGTTGCAGATAATGTTAAGTCTTTGTATGTTCTATTTTCTTGAGATGGTGCTACTTGGTGGGGATAAGAAGAGATTGGTGAGGAATGACAACTTCAATATTATACAAAATGATGATGCTGTAGTAGATATCCATGGTAATGTCTTACGATGCGACCATCGCATCTTTGCAATCTAGGATTAGCGAGGGCATGAGATTGCAAATTACATAGTTTATTTAGTTTATATATAACAGTTATTTGACTTTGCTTAATTGTGTATCGATATGGGGTTTTGAAACCATTCCTATTGTCGCCACAATTGGACCTCGTGGCAAATATCATGGATCCAATTCGATACCAAGGATGCTAGCATGGTCGTGCCCATCCATTCTCCAATACACCAAATCGCAATATTCGATCGGAAGGACGTAAGTCTTCCACCGTAATCACTTAAGCATTGCAATATTTAATGATATGTATCGACTTTGTTTATTTTATCTTATTTGTTAGTATACGGTAAAAAATGAAGCGCCAACTAAAGAGGAACTTCAACAAACATATATGAAGACCTTTTGGCATCGGCCTAGCGAGGAAATATTATGGTCCACTGTTTTCAGTCGAGGCCTCCAAATCCAACTTCGTCTTCCCCACTTCCTATCGATGGTACGAAGGATGCATCTCAGTCAGCATTCCAACATACTTCGAGATTGGAGATGCAAATTGAGGAGATACGCAGTGAGTTGGTTAGCATCCGGACTGAGATGAGAGACGAAATGCGACAACAACGAAATGAAATTCAAAATTTATCCTCTCTCGTCCGTCAACTCGTAGATCATTTGGCGCCGGTAGTTTATATTACTCATATAAATTTAGTATTTATATTATGTAGATAATTCTTTTAGTATGTAACTAACAATGTGATTACATGGTAGCCATTGTCCAACATGACCGTCGGTTTGGGATCCATTCATTCGATAGATCCTCGAGAGTGCATTATCTGCCTTCATTGATGACCCATCTACCACAGTACACCCAGGGGACTATGATGCGCTAGAGAAGAGTTCGTTTCAACTGATTTTGACAAGTGGATCATGGTTAGGTGATCTGGTACGTATTCAATTGTTATTTAGTTTTTATTAGTTCATATTTTTTATGAGTTAACTGTAACGTGTTGTCTAATTTATTTTTCAGAAATGGATGCCGACCGTTTCTACATCGGAAGAGGATGATAAATTATCCTCAAATGCGATCACGAGCTATTGTCACCGAACGCATGTTCTAGGTAAGAAAATGTAACATCAGTTACTTGTGCCATGTTAAGTTCATGCTACTTATCCCTATTTGATCAACAGAGTTCAATTCATGCGCGATATATAAAATATCTGAAAGAGCAGTCCAAACATAGAGTGAGCGATGAAGAGGAGGATGAGTTGTCTGACACTGTTGATTGGGAGAAGGAGATGAAAGACTCACCATTCGATATGTATGCATTAGACACTCCCAATCGGATCAAAGTCTTGGCTTGATGTTGATTATGTGAGTATTTATCGAACTCTAATTCACTTATTTAAAGCAATTTTTACTGTAAAATATATGTAATGGGATATTATTTTATTGTAGGTATATGTGCCGGTTAACAACGATAACAAACATTGGTTAGCGGCCAAGGTTGACATCCGGAACCGGACCGTTACATTATATGATCCCAACAATAGCATGACTCAAGATTCATTCCAGTGCAAGAATGCCAAGTGCTTGTCAATGCTATTTCCATACCTCCTTATGGTCCATGGATACTATGACCTTTATCCAGAACTAAAGGTTGAAGGTAATAGTAACCTGGAACCATTCGACATCAACGCGAGTCACCACAAACGCATTCTCAAAGAAAATTTCGTAAGTTCCTTTTAACTTATAACTTATTTGACTATAGTGATTTTATTTTATGTAACCCTAACCCTAACTTAGCTATGAATTTTCTATATGCAGGGGTGATTGTGGAATATACACAATAAAGTACATAGAGTATATGGTCGCAAAACGGCAATTCGATTTCTACAATACAAATGTCATTTATTTTAGAGAGAAATTAGCTGTAGACATATTCTATGATAGGTGATGTAAATATTTTTATAATACGTAATGACATTTAAATTTAATGAATTTAATTGAATTTATTCAACATAAAAAATGCGTTTGAAAATTGAAAAAATTCATAAAGTGATAAGTAGGTCCAAATTACCATTTATGTGAAAAATGATAAGTAGGACCGCATCGAGTCTCCCGTGTCATTTTGTAGGTCCTTATCATAAAGTGATCAGTAACACATGACCGCATATTAGCGAGGAGGGCCGCGTTGTGTCTGTTACTGCTTTGTGTTGACAGCAAGACCGCAGAGCGGAGACCGGCCAAGCGCGGTCCCGCATTACTGATCATTTTGTATGGAGTAACACGGGATCGCAGGTGGCATGGAGGACCGTTAAGGCGTCATGTGTTACTCAATCATTTTGTATGGAGTAACACAGGACCTGGCGTGGAGGACCGGCCAGTATGCGAGGTGTTACTTCATCATTTTGTATGGAGTAACACGCGACCGCAGACGGCAGAGACCGGCGGTATGCAGTCCCGTTACTTGATCATTTTGTGTGGAGTAAGGCGGGACTGCAGGGCGAGGAGAGGGCAAGATGCGGTCGCGTACTTATAATAAAATGATCAAGAACATAACAGCAGAGTGGCAGGAGGCCAAGATGCGTGTCCGTGTTACTGATCATTTTGTGTGGAATAACAGGACCAATTGGCGGGGATATGGCTGTCTGCGGTCGCATACTATAATAAATTGATCAAGTAATATAAGACTGCATACGCGTGGAGGAGGACAATCGGCGGTCCTTTATCAAAATGATTGCTTCTGAAATTCAGACTGCAGGAATCGGACTGCGGTATGCAGTCGAACCTTTTATAAAAAAAAAAAAAGCGCATTTCTACCAATGCCTTATAAATAAAAACGCATTTTCTAAAGTCCTTATAAAAAAACTGACTCTCACAAAACTACACTTTCTAAAGTCCTTATAAAAAAAAATTGCATCATAATAAATTTCATATATAAAAACTACATTCTCACCAATTCCTTATAAACAAAACTATAAAAGTGATTAACCAAAGATAGTTTTGAGATAGTTAGTAAATACACATATTACAATGGAACATTACGGTCATGTTTTTCGATTATGACCAAATACTCGCATTTCGTGCATTTACGTGATAATCGTTCTTCTCCTCTAGATAAAATTCTTCTAGTCCTAGGTCTCCCGGAGGTCGGAATTGTTGGAGGATTTAAGGCTTGTCAATTATGTCTGTGGTGTCGCCCACATACCTATCATCGGGTAAATAGTTCTTTGCATAACATGCTCCATGATGAAACACTATAGTATTCGAACAATATAGGTAAGGAGATAAATTACGAAATCGACACTTGATGGCATGTATACAAGGATATTGATCTAATTGAAAGCGCGACCACGAACATATTTTTCTTTCAAGTTGTGATACCATCAACAACTCAAATGTACTGGACTTGAAATTGCTGCATGCTCAATGGTGTTCAGTAAATCGACACTCGCTCAATGTCTTACTTAAAATTTTTCTAGCCATGGTGTGGATGGTGTCGGACCGATTCAATCCGTCGATCATAAAACCATCCTCGCATCAATCTCCGTATGGCCTCAGTAGCGGAATAAAGTGATGCCCTAGCATCTCTCAATACAAAGATTCATACACTCGGCTATATTGGTTGTTATAATATTGTATCTGTTGCCTGGGAAAAAAGCTCTAGCTCACTTTGATGGGTTAGCTTCTATGACATATCTATGCGCTCTAATGTCAATGGCCTCTAATTGCCTCATATGTGTATCGAAATCAACTTCTAAATAAGCTTTCGCTGCTTGATAAAAAGTCATATGCACATGCTTATTTTTTTCAAAATGCAGTTTCACGTTACAACTGAGATGATACATACAATTCCCATGATAAGCAGTGGGATAAACTGTTGCAATCGCTTTCTCCAATCCCTTATGTCTATCGGTAATGAATACAAGATCATGAATTTCACCGTATGCCTCCTTAAACTGAAGAAACCAAGTGTAGGATGCTTCACTTCTCAGACGCAATGCCAAAAGCCGAGGGTATATTTGTTCATTACCATCTAAGCAAGATGCGATAATTAACGTGCCAATATATTTTCCTTTTAAATGGGTCCCATCTACAGCTACTGGCCTCACATTACTGAATCCGACAATACTTTGCCCTAAAGCCATGAAGAAATATAGAAAACTATTATCTTCATCCGTTGCAATGAGTAATAGTGTCTGGATTCTTCATCCCCAACATATAACACTACACTGGTAATATTTGATATGACTCTTCAGGGGTACCTCTGATCATGTGAAGTGCATTTTCTCTTGCCCTCCATGCCTTATCGACGTTATTTGGATACCTAACTCATTCTCAATGTCGGACACTATATCTTTGGTTATATCGACGACCAATTTCGTGGTACTTCGATTTTATATGATTTCCAATATACTTACTACTTGCTTGGCGATGTTGTGGATGACATTATGCGTCTGCGAGCATGTGTGTTTTAATGAATACCCTAATTGCCGAACTCTACATTTGGGATCCTAGTTGCGTAACCGCCATTTACAATTATCAAGCACACACTGACTTCAACCTTTGCGAACAAGATTTTTTCACCTGAACTCAAAATTTTCCTTGATGCATATGTAGACAACTTATGTTGCAACTCCTTCTTGTTTGAATATATTTGTCCATTGAGATTTCATCATCCGAATATATCGACCGATGATCATTTGAACTTGGTTCATTTGATGAAGTTGAAAGACGATTAATGATTGATAAAATTGAGCTTCACTTGTGACTCACTTTCATTATGAAGGATAATGCATACCCCTATTATCATTCAAAATAGGTGCAATAGGAGAACTAACCATTGATACAAAAGGATTGTCAATATTCCTCACATGAGCGGATGACGTAGCATTTAATTGGTTATCATCTCCCCAAACCTCATTATAAAGTTATATCCTCATCCAACCTAATATCCTCATTCTCATATTCATGTCATTCTCCATATGTATCATTGTTGTATTCTACATCGAAGTTCGGGAATATTATGACGCCTGTTGTAATCATCTATTGTAGGTTCTTCTACCTATCATGGAAATTTATTGCGCATCAACCTAATCGCATTATTTTCCTCACCTTCATTTTGAGGGATGTCATCTTCTTCATTGCCTCTAATTTCACTTCTATTAACAACCACTTTATATCTTGAAGAAGAAAGTTTATTGCTCCCATTCAGAAGAAAATGGAACCATGAAGGCATTATCTTGTTCTCCAACTCGGTATATCTTCTTTGCCTCAATCTCAATAAATAATGGTGATGCAATCGCATCAACACGAAAATACTCTTTGAAAAATATCGACATCTTCATCATCTTCGATCTCAATTGGATCCAACTGTAACTAGATCGAACTATAAACTTCATTATGATACGAAATTAGTTGGGGTTTATGTTTGTCGTATCATATACAATTTGTAGTAGTTCATCATATGTACACTTTATTTGGATTAACTTTCGTCCTCCCACCAACATACTCAATTTCCTTCACCATCAACCTCGAACATTCCTTAAAGAATAACAACTACGATATTTTCCTCCATTTTGAACCTACAAATACACAAAATCACTAAATCATATCATCACCAAACATTACAGTCCATGACTTGGCATTCTTGGTCGACCGCCATCTGCAGTCCGTCATATAGATGGAATTGGACCGCCAAATGGCGGTCGAGCCTTATGGACCGCCAAATGGCGGTCCAAGCCATTTGGCGGTCCAAGCCTTATGGCATTGGACCGCAAAATGGCCTGGCCCAAGCCTTATGGCATTAGACCGCCATTTTGCGGTCCATCATACATGGAATGACGCCAAATGGCCCCCTCGCATTTGGCATCCATAATGCGTGGCACTGCTATACCGTAAGTCCTTATGGCCATAGTGTTGTATTGCATGTCCTTATACTAATTACCATCTAATATACCATGGTTTTCTTACTTTTTCAATCAGATTTAACAAATATTCACTATTATAACAAATAAATAGATCTTACTATTTAGGTTTCCCTTCTCCTTCTTAAAAACAACAAAGAACAAAGAGAACTCTTCTTCAATGGGATTTCTCCTTCTTTGAAAAAAAAAAGGCAAGTAAAGAAAGAATATGTAAAGAAGAAGAAAGAAAACAAAAACGATGAGTTTGGTTAGGTGTGGATATCAGAAAATCAGGGGTATTTTCGATAGTCTGTCTATATTTTATAAAAGTTAAAAGATAATAGGTATTTTTCTAATTTAGGTTATATTAGAGGCATTTTGGTTAATTTCCCTATAATATATAAAGGCCGGTTGCTGTACAGTGCCTTTCAAATTTGTGTTTTTCGTCGATCTTGTTTTGTCGTTTTCTGTTGTTCAATATGATTTATAAAGGCCTGTTGCTGTACAGTGCCTTTTAAGTTTGTGTTTTTCGTCGATCTTGTTTTGTCGTTTTTTGTTGTTCTAAAAACGGCGTCGTTTATACCTTTTTTGTTAACTGCCCTCTTGAATGCTCTCTGCATCCCATTAAGGCTTAGCTTACTTCTTCCTCTCGATTTCACTTTTTGTTTCTCGCTTTCTCTCTGTGTGTGTCTTGCTGGGTTTCAGATTTTCTTACAGAAACTGAGTTTTGTTCTGCCCATGGCTGCCGTGTATTCTTTTTTCTGTTGGGTCTCCTTCCTGTTTCCTCACTCGGTCCCTTTTTCGCGATTTTTTCGGAGCAAAGTTCTGATTGCGTAAGTGAACAGGTCAGTTTCTACGTCTTGTTTGCTTCTGGTGGGGGGAGTGATTGCATCTCAATTGCATGGTTTGCTGTGTTTTAGGGATTGGGTATTAGCAAGAAGGCTGTACATTTATTCGTGGTCTGCTGGTTTTTTGGTGGAAATTTGCAATTTCTGATCTGATTATTTGGTAAACATCTTTTATTTTGTTGTTCAATTTGTTATCTGGTTGTTGCTGCTGTTTTTTTTTTTTTTTTTTTTTAATTGAGATTATTGTGTGTTGGTCTATAAATGTTATATAATTAGGTTAAGTTAGGTTACACATTATTTGTATTTTGACTCTGTTTTGATGCCCATTAGCTAGACAACCAGAAGTTGAAATGTTCATTGGTTGAATGAGGTAATAAAAGTGGCATAAAATTGCAGAAAAAGAAAAGATCTGTAACTATATAAAATATATATAATATATTGAATATGGTGGCGTACGTACATTCATATTCTATATTCATAAACCAATATTTATGTATATGGTGGATGAGAAAACAACAAAACAGTACAGCTGGAGCTGTAATATTTTAAAATAAAATATTTTAACGAATTGCAAGATAGGTTCACATGTATGATTGGATTAGTGCTGCACATCCATCAATCTCTCTGCTTATTGAACTTAAGTTTCCCCTTTGTCTCTGCCAAGTTCCAACAACTCAAAATGGAAACAAATCCCTCCTCCTCTTCATCTTCTTCGTCATCACCGGCAAAAAAATACGATGTGTTCTTGAGCTTTAGGGGTGATACCCGCAATAATTTTACGAGTCACCTTGATCATGCCTTACGCAAGGTTGGAGTATTTAGTATCTTCAAGGATGATTACAAACTCCCCAAAGGCAAAGACATAGAAACAGAATTGATGAACGCCATCGAAGATTCGCATTTTGCGGTCGTTGTTATTTCAGAAAAGTATGCTGATTCAGATTGGTGCTTGAAAGAACTTGCCAAGATTGTGAAGTGCATGGGAGACTCTGGACGGATTCGGACAATTTTCTATCATGTTAATCGATCTCATGTAAGGGACGTGGCTTCAACTGATGCAGAGAAGCAGAAGGATAATAGTTTTTGGAAAGCGTTGAGGGAACATGCCAAAAATCCAAGCCACTCTAAATATTTGGAAAGCTGGACGAGTGCACTTGTCGAAGTCGCCTACAAATATGCAGACTATGTAAAACGTGATACGTAAGTACAAAATGTTTCTTCTTTAATTTGTCTTCGCCTAATTTTATTTTCCCATTTATATATTTTTGAGTACTTCGATTTTTTTTCTTTTCTTTTTTATGGCAATTTATCTGCATAAAAGCTATTTCAAACAAAAATTTCCCGACAAACCAATTGAATATATGGATATTCTAGTGTTTATATAATTAGTTAATTAAAAAATATTAATTTGCATATATAAAATTTGTGTTATAATTAATGTGTTTCACTTCTCCCAAATAATTCTATATTAATTGGTGTATGAATTTAATTAATTCTTAATTAGGGATGAAGCAATTTTCATAGAGAAATTCGTTGCAGATATATCAAGTGAACTTGGTGCATCGATAAGAACCATAGAGGGTCTATTTGGAATGGTTCCACGTCTAAAGAAATTAGATTCATATGTTCTTGGATATTCTGCAGCTAATAATACTTGCTTTATTGGAATACATGGTATGGGAGGAATTGGCAAGACAACTCTTGCTGAAGCTTATTTTATGAAGATGTCTAATAAATTTGAAGGTAGCAGCTTTCTTGCAAATATTAGAGAATCTTGTGAAAAGCAAGCAAATGGCCTTGTAGATTTGCAAACGAAACTTCTTAAGGATATTTTGGGAGAAGATTGTCGAGTAGGGTGTTTAAGAAATGGAATAAACTTGATAAGAAGTAGGCTCCATGCTAAAAAAGTTC
>CM017580.2:7147233-7222233 GCA_007844105.2 Rhamnella rubrinervis | reverse complement strand
TTATCGTTCTTGATGATGTGGACAATCCGAAGCAGTTAGAAGCATTAGCTTATTCACATAGAAAAAAGCAAGGATCAGAAAATGAGTTAGATATTTGGTTTGGTCCAGGGAGTGTAATCATTGTGACAACTAGAAATGAAAATTTGCTGACAGAAAGATATGAAAAATGTAGAGCCGAGCATCTAGATGATAATGAAGCTCTTCAATTATTTTGTTGGAAAGCTTTCGAAAGTATTGAGCCTCCAGAGGAATTCAAGAAGCTGTCCAAAGAAGTGGTAGAATATGCCAGTAATCTTCCATTGGCCTTAAGAGTATTGGGTTCCCTTTTAGGTCCTAAAAGGAAATATCTATGGGAAAGTGCATTGTGCAGACTAAGAAAGTGCCCAGAAAAGGAGATTGTTGGAAAACTAAAAATAAGTTTTGATGACCTGGATGAAGTTGATCAACGTATGTTCTTGGATATTGCGTGCTTCTTCAAAGGACAGAGAAAATATGCTGTTATAGAAATTCTTGACAGCTGTGGGTTCGATTCACAATATGGGATGAGTAATCTTATTGACAAGTCTCTCTTGAGCATTAATGAAGCGGATGAGATATGGATGCATGATTTACTAGAAGAGATGGGCAAGGATATTGTTCGAAAAGCATCTGATGATGAATTAGGAAGACAAACTAGGATATGGAATTCGGATGAGCTCTATCAAATTTTAAAGAATAAAGAGGTGATGAGTTTTCTAATTTAATTTCTTATGTACGTCTTATATATACTAGACTATTCGTATGTTACCAAAGTTTTATTAATTACCAACTGTGTGAGGTAATCTTGGATTTTAACTTATTAGGTATTTAATTTTATCTATAAAATATAGTAAATAAAATTCATGTGCGTATCCAATTTTCCAGTTTTTTTTCTTCTATATCTTTATATATTATTTTTTGCGACAATTTTATATCTTAATTGTTAGGGAACGAACAAAGTCAAAGCCATCTTCATAACTGGAGTAGCTAGAAGTTATAGTGTTGGAGGCTGGTCGTTTATGAAGAAACTAAGGCTACTCCAGATTGACGACATCGGTATGGATTTTGGGGGGCCAAATGATTGTGGTGAGCCAGAGCTTTCTAACGACCTACAGTATCTTAATTGGGCGGGATTTCCCTACAATAAATTACCATCAAGTTTCCAAGCTTTTAAACTTGTTCACTTGGAGCTTCGGCGTAGTAATATTACACAACTTTGGAATAATCGTATCGAGGTAACTTTTTTTTTGCCAATGCATTCACAATGAGAAAATGGGTCTTTAGCTACAAGCACTATTTTCTATTTTGTAGCTGAATGGTAATTTTTGTTGCTGAACATTGCTCATTTTCTTTGCTGGGGCATAACTTAACTCTTGTCTTTTGTATCTGATACAAACAGCCTTTATACAATTTGAAAGTCATTGACCTAACAGAATCGTTATGTTTTACCAAGTTTGAAGACTTTACTGTGGTCCCAAATCTCAAAAAATTGATTCTCTCTGGGTGTCATATGCTGTCCGAAATCGATCCCTCCATTAAGTACCTTAATAAGCTTATTCTACTTCAGTTGAATGGTTGCACAAGTGTACAAAAGCTGCCGGAGGATATAAATGGTCTGGCTTCTCTCCAGACCCTTAATGTTTGTGAATGTCATAGGATTAAGAAATTGCCAAACAATTTGGAGCAATTAGAGAGTTTGAGGAACCTTAAAATAGATGAAGGAACTATTGCATCAGTTATCAGGGAAGAAATAATCAGCTATGGCTCAACTGGCAAGATTGGTTTTTACCCGGGTTGGTTTTATACTTCTTTGACATCGTTGGTTCTGATTAATTGCAACCTTACTGGACCTGAAGCATTTCCTGAATATTTTGGCAAATTGGTTTCTTTAAGTTATCTTTATCTCAGCGAAAATCCTTTCTCTGTCCTGCCTCCTGGGATTAATGGACTATCCAGGCTTACATCTCTTAGCTTGGATCATTGTAAAAATCTAAGATGTTTGGGGGCAGAGCTTCTTCCATCAAGCCTAGAAGAGGTAGATGTTAATTATTGTACTTCATTGACCTCATTCTTGGATCCACTAAAGCCTTGCCACCTACGATGTTCAGCATATTGTTTGGACTGCACTGAGTTGGTACAGAGGCAAGACGGAGAAATGACAGCACTTGCATCTCTAACAAGATTCCTTGAGGTCTCTCTACTTTCTCATCTATCCATACGTATATTTATATATAGTTTAAATTCATCAATATTTATTATAAGAATACATATACATATATGTGCATTATATATATTACTATTGATGGTTCTCAAATGCTGCAGGATCCCTCCAAGAGAAAAAAAAAGGACTTTGAATTTGTTGTTCCTCAAACTGATAATGAACTTCCATCATGGTTCATTAATCAATCTTCGACAGCATCAATTAGTATCAAATTAGATCCAAATTGGTGTAATCGTGAGTTGATAGGTTTCGCTATGGTTATCTGCCTTCGTGCAAACTTCTCCAAAGATTATTTCTCTTGGAATATAAGAGTACGCGGCAGTAAAAATTGGGAAACTACTGTGAAAAAGGTTTTCATGAAGAGCAGAATGTCGGATGATCACCTTTTTCTAGTGTATGCTCCTTGTGAAGACACCCTTGAGTGTGTAAAACAGCTCGAACCACCAAGTTGTGACACCCTTGAGTTTTCATTTACCGATGCTGATGATGAACGTTGCTTTTTATTTGGACCATGTGGTGTTCGTTTGGTGTACGAGGAAGACATAGAAGAGTTAAAGGAAATTACCAGTAAATACTACAATGATCATTCTCCTGATCAAAAGGATCTGCACTCCTCACATTCACAGAGGTAAGTTATCAGAGGAATAAAAAAAAAAGATAAGAAAAAAAGAGTGAGATATATATATATATATATATATATATATTCCAAGGTAAACAAGGGTATGAACTTCATAGAAAAATAAGAAGATCAAATTCTCATAAAATGTAATGTATCTTTGTAATTGCATCTAAGGGATTTCAATCTTTCAGATGAAAAGCATACATGCATTTCCTAAAAGCATACAGATCAGTACGTAGCAATTGAAATAATTAATTATGCACCATTTAGATTAATCAATCTAACACTACCCCTGCCAATAGGACCAGAAGCTCAACTGCAGCCAATGGAGAGGTGGAACAAATGCGGCAGAGGATATCCATACTTGAGCAGACACTTGAAACTGTAAGATGTCAGCTTAATGTTGTTGAAGCAACAATCATTCAACCCAGACCGCGAATAATTCCAGTCCCTTCACCCTTGACCTCGGTTATTGTTGTAATTATTTTATTAGTAATTGTTATATTTATTTATTATTGTTAGAATTAGTGATCCAAAAACAAGCTAACGTATTCCTAATAGTTTTTGGTTTACTTACTTCCTAATAGGATTTGGTCTCAGTCCGAATCTATATATACTCATATCCAGAGAAGAAAAAATATGCACACATACAGGCAGATAGTTGAGAGCTGCAATTATTAATCTTGTTGTTTGACATTCTTAGTGAATTCATAATAACTTCTTGTTATCTAGCATTCAAGGAAGTGTGTCTTTTTCTGGGTTGTAGTGATTATACTAGGAGAGATAATTAAATGTGTATTTCAACATTAATAATAGTACAATTGAATGTGTATTTCAACATTAATAATCATGCAGCAGTTTCAATTGGGGCTAAAGAAGAGCAAGCACAAATTTTTTGCCTAACTTCAATTGGGGCTAAAGAGGACGTAGGCATAAATTTTTTGCCGGAGCTCTGTATTTGCTGTGTTTGGCTCTTCTCTTGATTTTATTCTCAATTTTCAACAGTGATATCAGAGAAAGCAATTTTAGGTGGTCTAAATTAAGATCGAGCTTCACGGAAGAGGACGCGCATAAGTCCTTTGTCGCGAGTTGGAGTCGCCATTTTTTTATTCACAAAAGAACTGGGTGTCGTCGTGAGTCACTGGTTTGCCGAGGTCGCGTTGTGGCGTGTTGGATTTGATTTCACGCAGAAGGAAGTCGTATCTTGGTCGCTGTCTTCTTGGTTGGCGTCCGTGGCTGTAGAAAACACGTCGGTCAACCTTGGTCACGCTGCATTCTTCGTTCGCCGTCGCTGCAGGAGTCGTCAACCCAAGTCACGCTCAAATCAGCGTGAAATTTTTCGTTTGGGCTGCGCAAGGGAAGTTGGGCTTTAAGTTTTTTAAAACCTGTGTGAAAAAGAGTTGCACTTTGGGCCTGTTTTTGGCTAAAATATTGGGCCTATATTTGACTGAACCTTTAATTCTTATTATTAGGGCTATCTAATTTGTAAGTGGGCTTATTGGTCTTTAACTTTTTGGGCTTTTTTTTTATTTTATTTTTTTGGTGGACCATATATCTGGTCGAATTCATAATAGAATACATATACAATTTAACAAACAGGGTAAGTTATTGTGTAGCTTTTTTTTCTGTTGGCTTGGAATTTTTGAGTATTTGTCATTTGGGCACGAAGACAGTTAAATATTTTTGAGGAATTGAGTCTAGGATAACTTTCTCAAAAATTGATTTAGAGACATTCAACGGAAAAGAAGATTTTTTTATGGAAGAAAAAGATAAGGGCTATTTTTGTTCAATTAAAAGTGGCCAAAATATTGAATGAATTATACCTAATAAATTTTCAAAGAATATTAAAAGGATATGAATAAAATTGCCTATAGCATAATTATTTTTAAATAATGCGAGAAAAAAAGTTGAAAATGTAAAATTTGTTTCAGATCTTTGGGCCATATTAGATTTTTTTTTTTGGGTATAATTTCTTCCCAATAAACTTTCTTTGTTTGAAAAAATTTTTAACTTTAAAATAAATTTTGTTAAAGATACCGAAGATAATTTAGATAAATTTAGTAAGTTTGTATTAAATTTTACAAATTATGATAAAAAATTTCATGAACAAAAAATTATTATTTTATTAAATTTATTACTTGAGAATTATAAGAAAAATAAAAATCCTATAAATTATATAAAAAATATTTTAATATCTGATATTGTTATTAACGACTACTGTTATTAATTTCTTGATGTCATTGACTCTCTTTGCAAAACGGCGTAGGTTTGGGTGGCGTATGTGGCAATTAGCTGTACTACATTAATGAAGCTACCCGTTGTGCGATCTGATTGTGGAGAGTTGATCCGAGTCATTCAAATATCAGCTGTACTAGAATCAATCTTTGCCCTTGCTTCTTCTATGTCTGCGCCATCTGGATAAAAGCTGAAGGTTGCCCCCAGGTGTGTGCAGCCTCAATTCAGTCTTAGATATAGGGTTTAGTCTTTTTCTGTTCTCATGTTAAATGCTTAGAGCCTAACTTTTCCCCTTTGTCTCTGCCAAATTCCAACAGCTCAAAACGGAAACAAGTCCCTCCTTCTCATCATCTTTTTCTTCTTCATCATCACCGGCAAAAAAGCACAATGTCTTCTTGAGCTTTAGGGGTGATATCCGCAATAGTTTTATTAGTCACCTGGATTCTGCCTTACGCAAGAGTGGACTATTAAGTATCTTCAAGGATGAAAACAAAATCCCCAAAGGCAAAGACAAACTCCAAAAAGGCAAAGACATAGAAGAACAATTGATGAAGGCCATCGAAGATTCGGATTACGCGGTCGTTGTTATTTCAGAAAAGTATGCTGATTCAACTTGGTGTTTGAAAGAAGTTGCCAAGATTGTGGAGTGCAAGAGAACCTCTGAACGGATTCGGACAATTTTCTATAAAGTTAATGTATCTGACGTAAGGGACGTTGTTTCAACTGATGTAGAGAGGCAGAGGAATAGTAGTTTTTGGAAAGCGTTGGAACAACATAAAAATAATCATGATAAAGATCCGAGCCGCTTCGAATATTCGGAAAGATGGAAGGATGCACTTTCCGATGTCTGCAAGGAATTTCCAGACTATGTAACAAGTGATACGTAAGTACAAAATATTTCTTCTTTAATTAGTCTTCTCCTATTTTTATTTGAGTACTTTGATTTTATTTTTTTTTTGTGAAATTTTTTGAGTACTTAATTAGTTTATGTATTTATATTGCGGGTGGGTAACTCTATTTATGATTTGGAATGAATTTATCTTTGGTTTTATCTGGTTCATGCTGTAAATTAGTTGATAATAACAACTCAAGTTTTATTATCAACTAAACATTACACTTCTATTAAAAAAAAAAAAAAAAACTAGTGTGACATTACACGCGGCAATATGTTAATGGCTTCCATTCAGGTTCAATTTTCTTTTATTAGGCTATGTTAATTTATCAAACTACTGATGTATTCTCCCTAGCATTACTGGAAAATAAAGTTGAGAAATTAGTCTCTTAGTCTCCCTAGCATTACTGCATCCTCATTAGTCAATTTCCTAGTACACAAAAGTAATAGGATAAAGGTTTTCATTACTCAATAGTTGAAAGAGTAAACATTTTATGGAAACTTATCTGCATAAAAGCTATTTCAAACAAAATTTTCGCTACAAACCAATTGAATATATGGATATTCTAGTGTTTATATAATCAGTTAATTAAAACATATTAATTTACATATATAAAATTTGTGTTATAATTAATGTGTTTTACTTCTCCCAAATAATTCTATACTAATTGTTGTGTGACTTTAATTAATTCTTAATTAGGGATGAAGATAGTTTCATAGAGGAGTTTATTGCGGACATATCAACTAAACTTGGTGCATCGATAAGAGCCATAGATGGTCTGTTTGGAATGACTTCTTGTCTAAAGAAATTAGATTCATATGTTCTTGAATATTCTGCAGCTAAAAAAGTTTGCTTTATTGGAATACATGGTATGGGAGGAGTTGGCAAGACAACTCTTGCTGAAAGCTTATCGCATGGACAGTTCTCATAAGTTTGATGGTAGCTGCTTTCTTGCAAATATTAGAGACGTTTGTGAAAAGCAAGCGAATGGTCTTGTGGGTTTGCAAACGAAACTTCTTAAGGACATTTTGGGAGAAGATTTTCAAGTAGGGTATGTAAGATACAGAATAAACTTGATAAGGAGTAGGTTTCATGCTATGAAAGTTCTTATCGTTCTTGATGATGTGGACAATTCGGAGCAACTAGAAGCATTAGCTGATTCACATAAAGAAAAGCAAGGATCAGAAAATGAGTTTGATGAATGGTTTGGTCTAGGGAGTGTAATCATTGTGACTACCAGAAATGCAGATTTGCTGACAGAAAGGTATGAAAAATATGAAGCTGAGTGTTTAGATGATAATGATTCTCTTCAACTATTTTCTTGGAAAGCCTTCAGAAGTATTGAACCTCCAGAGGAATTTAAGGAGCTGTCTAAAGAAGTGCTAGAATATGCCAGTAATCTTCCATTAGCTCTAACAGTATTGGGCTCCCTTTTTGGTTCCAAAGAGAAAAGTCTATGGCCTAGTTTATTGTGCAGACTACGAAATTACCCACAAAAGGGGATTTTTGGAATACTAGAAATAAGTTTTGATGACCTGTGTCCAGAAGATGAAGATCAACATATATTCTTGGATATTGCATGCTGCTTCGTAGGACATTTAAAAACTGATGTTATAGGAATTCTCGACGGCTGTGGGTTCATGTCAAAATATGGGATAAGTAATCTTATTGGAAAGTCACTCTTGAGCATTAGATATGGTATGATACGGATGCATGGTTTACTACAAGATATGGCCAAGCATATTGTTCGAAAAAAATCCAAAAATGAATTGGGAAGACAAAGTAGGAAATGGAAAATGGACGATCTCCATCAAATTTTAGTGAATAACGAGGTAATGAGTTTTCTAAATTAATTTCTTATGTGGTACCAATTTTTTTATTATTTACCAAATATCATAGATTTTAGCTTGTTGCATATTGAAATTTATATATACAAATAAAGTAAATTAAATTCATATGTATCTAAAATTCATATTTCGATTTATCCAAAATTTTCTCTTTTTTCAATATCTTAATTTTTTAATTTTTTTTTATGCAATTTTATATCTTAATTGTTAGGGAACGGACAAAGTAGAAGCCATTTTTGCTGTTGTAGATGAAACTAAAGAATACAAAAGTTTTGAAGCCTTAAAGCCTTCGTCTATCAAGAAACTAAGGATCCTCTGTATTTGTGGGCCAGAGTTTGATGGCTATGGTGATTGTGTTGGGCCAGAGCTTCCTAACAACCTACGGTGTCTTGAATGGATGAGATTTCCCTACAATGAATTTCCATCAAGTTTCCGGCTGATCAACTTGTTCAATTGAATCTTCGGTGTAGTAAGATTAAACAACTTTGGAACGATTTTGCAATGGTCCCAAATTTACAGATCTTGGATCTCTTTGGTTGTAGCAAACTTTGGAAATTCATCCCTCCATTGGATGCCTTAAAAGGCTTGTTAGATTAAACTTGAACTATTGCACAAGTCTAAAAAAGTTGCCGGAGGAGATAAGTGGTCTGACTTCTCTCCGGTATCTTGGCATTAGAGATTGTTATAGGGTTGAGAAATTGCCAGACAACTTGGAGCAATTAAAGAATTTGAGGGACCTTGATATATATCGTTCTGGTATAAAACACTTGCCATCTTCCATCATTCTTATGGAAAACCTTGAATATGTAGATTGTGAGGATAAGGGAATGATACAATCAGCTGTCAGGGAAAATATAATGAGCTATTGCGCAACTGGCAAGCGTTTTATCTCGGGTTGGTTTTGTTCTTGTTTACAGAGGTTGGATCTGATTGATTGCCATCTTACTGGACCTGAAGCATTTCCTGAATCTTGATCTCAGCAAAAATCCTTTCTCTGTCCTGCCTCCCGGTATTAATGGACTATCCGGGCTTACAACTCTTAGGTTGGAGCATTGTAAAAGCCTAAGAAGTTTGGAGGCAGAGCTTCTTCCATCTAGCCTAGAAGACGTGTATGTTAATTATTGTTCTTCATTGACCTCATTCTTGGATCCACTAAAGCCTTGCCACTTAAGTTGTTCGGCATATTGTTTGGATTGCACTGAGTTGGTGATGAGTCAAGACGGAAAAATGACAGCACTTGCATCTCTATCAAGATTCCTTGAGGTCTGTCTCACTACTTTCTCATCTATACATACATATATACATATAAATATATAAAATGTAAATTCATAAATATTTATTATAACAATATATATGTGTGTATACGTGTGTGATCTATTACCATTGATGGTTCACAAATGCTACAGGGTTCTCACAAGAGAAGAGGTAATCAGGACGAAAAAATGACAGCGCTTGCATCTCTATTAAGATTCTATGAGGTCTGTCTCACTACTTTCTCATCTATACATACATGTATACATATAAATACATAAAATTTAAATTCATAAATATTGATTATAACAATATAAATGTGTATACGTGTATTATATATTACCATTGATGGTTCGCAAATGCTACAGGATCATCTCAAGAGAAGAGCTAATCAGGACTTTCGTTTCGTTGTTCCTCAAAGGGATAATAAACTTCCATTTTGGTTCATCAATGAATCTTCGACGTGTCAATTAGTATTAAATTGGATCCAAATTGTCTTAACAGTGAGTTGATTGGTGTCGCAATGGTTGTCTGCTTTCCTGCTAGCTCCTCCACAGAAGATAATTTGTCTTGTAATATAAGAATATGCGGCAGTGAAAACTGGGAAACTACTATAGAAATGGGTGACATTGGGAGCAGAATGTCGGATCACCTTTCTCTACTGTATCGCCCTTGTAATGACACCCTTGAGCGTATAAAACAGCTCGAACAACAAAACTGCGACACCCTTGAGTTTTCATTTCTCAGTGCTGATGATGAACATTCCGTATCATGTGGACCATGTGGTGTTCATTTGGTATATGAGGGAGACAGAGAAGAGTTAGGAGAGCATTACCAGTATATACATCAATGATCAAAAGGATGCGCAATCCTCACATTCATAGAGGTATGACATTACAGTAAAATTTTTACTTCAAAAAATAAAATGAAATGTTAGATGTATACATATTCTCTAATTAAGGTTATAGAGGTACTTGGACTATTAATCTAGAAAGTAATACATGTTCGTAAAAAATAATCAATAAAATACATAAAAATGGGTTTTAAAACAAATTAATAAAGAAAAATATTGTCACTACTATTGGTGTTAACACACCATAGACCATGCCCATGTGGACAAATTTAACTGATTTAGTCTTATACGGTTCACATTCTTATATTAAGTTTTAGAATAAAAATTAATTAGTTACCAATCAGTAATTGCCATAAGTAAATGATGAATCCGGTATTAATTCCTGTTTCAAGAATAGATAATTTTTTATCTAACTGTGTAAAGGCAGGTGCAGATCTATGAATAGGAGATGTTGTGCGAGTATCTAGGGAGCTAAATTATCAATGGCTCTCCAAGCACGTTGAAAATTCATCCTAGTGTCGTCCTGCCAACTGAATCACTTCCATTCCTTTCATTAGACCATCTGTGGCACTCGTAGCTACAGCTCTAACTCGATTATTTCCTAATAATTGCTGTACTTTACAAGTCACATTAATTTGTTTTTGTTGAAATTTTAGTTATATTTGGTATGTAGACGGTGAAATGTTAATCTCACAATTGGCGTGAAATATTTCTCCTTGAATGATCTTTATCCTTCAAAACAAAATAACATCGCATCTAAGAGATCCAAATCTTTTAAATTAAACACTCATTTCTTAAAAATGAGTGTTTGATTATATACGTGTGGAGTTTTCCATGGACAATATTTTTGATAAATAATCTCAACCGCTAAAATTTTCATATATGGTGAATACAAATTCATTCATATTAAAAAATAAATAAATAAAAATAAAAAACTTACCAAAGTTAAACAGTAAATGAAAGTAACAGATCAGTACATTGAAATTGAAATAATTATTTATGCACCATTTAGCTTAATCAATATTCTAACACTAATACTACCATGCATTTGGGGTGTGCTCTAACGGTAAGGAAGCCAATTGGACCCTCATATTTGCTTGTCGTTGCGACAATCTTGTTCTCCCGTAGGCTTGTCTGCATCTTGTTAAATGTTGGGTGGATGAAAAACTGTTAAGGGCCGCTTCTAAACTCCTATATATTGAAAACAAATAAAGCCCTATAAAAATATTGCATGCAAATAGGACTCTATCTATTTCCTAATAGAATTCTAGACTCTATCTATCTCCTAATAGAATTCTAGACTAATAATTTTCACGTTGAAGTTCTTTTTTATTCATAAAAAAAAAAAACCACTACCATTGCAAATGGGACCAGAAGCTCAACTGTAGCCAATGACGTGGTGGAACAAATGCGGCAGAGGGTATCGATACTTGGAAAAAAAACTCTGGTGCTCCCGGAGTACTAGAGTTTTTTTCCAATACTTGAGCAGACACTAGAAACTACAAGGACAGCTTAATGTTGTTGAAGCAACAATCATTCAACCCAGACCATGAGTGATTCCAGGCCCCTCACCCTTGGCCTCGGTGATTATTGTTATTATTTTATTAGTAATTGTTATTTTTATTTATTATTAAGTTCCTCGCCAAGTACGGCAGCTAATTTATTTTGTGACAAATTTTGGGGACATAAACATGCAATTTTGGGATGCCGTTCCCCCTAGATGTTCAGTGCCACTTGGTGACACATCACTCTGACAACGGGTATAATATCTGTGTTTGTACTTAAAAAAGATAGATTTCATAATTATCATTCAAAATCATTTTAATGGATTATGTTTTATGTTTAATTTCTTATAGAACAATGGACGCTTGCTGTGGGAATGATTGATAATATTGTTGCCGTACGTAGTAATGTTATGCCTTCTACACCTAATTGATTTATGTCATGTATTCATGTAATGATTGAACAAGTTTTAAATCCACTTGCACGGTTACTTAAAAGGTCATTTGATTTGTCAATTGTGGACTGAGCGTGACCATTTTGTGTTTGGCCTACATATCTAGTCATTTACCTGGAAGATGAGATAAAATATAAATTTGACGATTTATTTTCTTCTATAATACATTAATTATTTTTACTATTGTAACTATTAATATTGTAATTTTATAAATTTATAGGGAAATGCAAGCAATATCAATAATGTGAAACAAAAATCTCATGAATCTACTGCACACCGATGAAATATTGATCTTCTTCCTGCAGTTGTTTGCTTATTAGTATTCTGTTGCATTTCAGATCTAATGGAAATTTGTTGATTGAGCATTTTTGAATAGTGGTATCTGATTATAGTTTAACATGGTATTAGAACAGCGAGTTCTAAGTTCAGTACCTGTTACTGTTAGTTTTCAAAACAAATTTCACTTTCACGTGTCATATTTCAATTTCTGTTACTGTTAGCTTTCAAAATTAATTTCACTTTTCACATGTTAGGTTGTACATTTTATTTTTGTCTTTCCAACCATAACTGAAAAATAGAAAAGATTATTCAAAGAGTCTAATGTTGCAAAAATGAATAATGGAAATTGTTTTTCAGAGTCTCATGCCCTAGAAGTGCATGATAAAAACCGCCAAAGCCTAACAATGTAGAAGAAATTAAGTGGAGTACTCTAAATACAAAATATAGAAAGGCAACAACTAGAGTGGGATGGTCAAAGTTAAAAAAATAAATTAAATAGTAAATATTAAATAAATTAAATGGTAAATATCTGATGAAGTTGGGGACAGATAATAAGACATGGAAGAAAATTTGTTGATATGGTACCCACTGCTAATCAAATGACACGACATGTTATAATTTTTCCTCTATCCGGCCTTTGACATATTACCTATTAACATGACAAATTAATATTTGTATTTTGTTGTTAAATTGTAATATTATAATTTAATTTTAAAAATGAATTTTTATTTCAATAACTTCTTTAAGTACTTCTTATGCTCTTTAAATAATATGTTATTTAAAAGTAGATAATATAATTACTTAAATATATTAACAGTATTTTTTTTCTTTAGAACACTCATAATAATTGTTAAATTATAAAATTTAAAATATATTAAATTTATGGATGGCAAAAAAACCCCATTAGGTCCCACCCTGAACAGGGCAGGGATTCCCCGATTAGTTGGGGTAATGCGGTAGGCTAAGGATAAATATTTTACTCCATTCCCTGCCCCGAACCGTCCTATATATATAATATATATTTTTTAATATATATTATTTATTTTTATATATATTGTACATATATTTTAATATATATTATATATTTTAATTTTCTATATTTTTAAATTTTTTTAATAAAATATATGTAAAAATGTAATTTTTATATATTTTTATTTATTTTAAATATAAAAATATTAATATTTTTTTAATAAAAAAAGAAACTGGGCACACTGCCTCCTTGTAAACAAGGATTAGGGCAGAGATGAGGTATAAAAATTTTCAACGAGGTATGGCCTAGGGAGGGGCATCCCGACCCTGCCTTGGTCCGTTATCATCCTTAGTTAAACAACGTAGTTGAGAATTAATTAAACGTCATTGCTAAAAGATTTTATTAAATAATGAACACATAAATATTATATTTTTTCGGGTAAAAACAAATACTTTTTATATATAATAAATAAATAAAAAGTTGGGTTTTTAGGTCAAATCCCCAGTGAAATAAGATAATTTTGAAAAATAATCACAAAGTTATGTTTTTTATAAAACTCAACTACAATACTGAATTTCCCCTTTATTAGTGAATAGCTCCACCATTCCAATCCTCTAACTTTATTCTCTTTATATTTTTTTTTGTTTTCTTCTTTACTTCCTTCTTTCTTTTATTTCTTCTGTCTCTCTTCTCATCTTCTTTTTACTTTATATAAAAATATACAAAAAGTTAAATAAAAATCATAGCACTGATAAAAAATAATTAGTCCATTATAAAAACTGTTAAACTTATAAAGCCGAACGGTTTTTGCAATTTTATAATTTTTTTTGGAGCATATTTTTTTATAAAACTATATCAAGTTATAAATAATTTGGCTTTTAAATTAAATCATTGAGATAAATATTGAATGAGACATGATTTCTACAAGTTTAAAATTTTTTAAAAAAAATATGTTACTCGACCAATTGGCCTAGGTCCTCACCCAAATGGCCGAGTAATGTTGCAAAACCTTTTCTTTTTTTAGCTGTAATTTACGAATTTCTTATATATTGCAAATTTGAGTTAAGTAAGCTTTTTAAAAAACTAATTTTTTAACTTGGATCAAAATATTAAACAAGATTTTGTCAATAAATATTACATAGTAATTTTTTTCATATGATTCTTTACTTCCTTCTATCTTTTATTTCTTCTATCTCTCTTCTCATCTTCTTTCTACTTTATATAAAAATATACAAAAAGTTAAATAAAAATCATAGCATTGATAAAAAATAATTAGTCCATTATAAAAACTAGTAAACCTATAAAACCGAACAATTTTTGCAATTTCATAATTTTTTTACAGCATATTTTTCTATAAAACTACATCAAGTTATAAGTATTTTGGCTTTTAAATCAAATCATTTAGATAAATATTGAATGAGATATGATTTTTACAAATTTATAATTTTTTTAAAAAATGTATTACTTAGTCAATTGGCCTACACCCTCGCCCAAATGGCCGATTAATGTTACAAAACCCTTTTTTTTGAGCTGTAATTTGAGAATTTTCTTATATACTGGAAGTTTGAGTCAAATAAGCCTTTTAAAAAATTAATGTTTTAACTTGGATCAAAATATTAAACAAGATTTTGTCAATAAATATTACAAACATAGTAATTTTTTACATATGATTTGGAGTGACTTAAATGGTAAATGATAAAATAGAAAGAAGATGAGGCTAGAGAAAGAAGAAATAAAAGAAATAAGGAGGTAAAGAAGAACATAGAAAAAAAAATAAAAAGAGTAAAGTGAGAAGATTGGAGTTGTGTGGCCATTCACTAATGAAGGGCAAATTCAATATTGTGATTGAATTTTATAAAAAAAAATTATTTAATAAGTATTTTTTAAAATTATATTATTTTAATGAGTATTTGATTCAAAACCTTAAAAAGTTTCTTAGAGTAAAAAAAAAATTATTTGGGCCTTAGGATAATGGCCTTTTCCAAGAGGCATAAAAATAAATAATATTTATATTTAATCATCTAATTTTTTTTTTGGTATAAAATATTACAGTATTCAACGAACAAACGAAGAAAACACAAAACGCCTTCAAAAAGGAGGATTTAGTCATCTAATGCATGTGAAAGCTGACAATTTTATATCAATTTATTAAGAAGACAGCTTATTTAAATTTTTTAAATTGACTTGACTAGGTATAAAAGGAAAATTTAAACTACAATTTGCTAATAAATTTTAAAATTTATTAAGAGGACTTGTTTATTTTTAAATTTTTAATTGACTTGATTAGGTATAAAAGGAATACTTAAGCTTCTGCTTCTTAACAAAATTTTAAAAGACTTCAGATTATTTGAAAAATCTTAACTGACTCGATTATGAATAAAAGAAAAATTTAAACTACAGGTAGAAAAAAAGAAAGAAAAAAAAGCCGTATTATTTTATTGGGTATTAGAGATTCCATATGACAACACTGAAGCTACATTGATGGTTTCCAGCTATATTTACTAACTAATGCGACATGTATTATTGGTTTTTATTTGAGGCTCAATCATCTTTTATTAAACTATATTAATTTGTCTTTTATTAGACTATATTTAACTTGTCAGGTAATTGCATAATCCCAGGTCACATACCAATTGCCACATGAAATAATGTTGGGAAAACATCTTTGTTTAATCAGCGTTTTTTTTTTTAATTTTTTTTATTTTTTGGGGTCAGCTGATCTATCAAGTTCGACAATCAGATTTGGTTGAACCAGATTAGTGGAAGATATACCCTCAACGTTACCATTGGGCCAAGCGTTGCTCGTAAAAAATTAGAGCTTCTTCGAAATTAAGTATGATTTCAAATTTATAAGATTTTTATATATCATTTTCTTTTCTTTAATATAATGAGTATATAGATTTCTAACAAATTATAGAATGGAAGTCTGATTAATTTTCTTTCACGTAAAAAGACAGTACCTAGCTAATTGGGTCAGCAAGTGTTGACCGAGTTTACCCATAAACTAAAACAATACTTATATATATACATATATATATCGATTCAAATATAGGACGAATTGCATCTATCACTAGGAAGCATCGAGTCCCTCCAAGAAATACAAACATCATCCTTGTTCTTCTTAGCTCTAAGAGTTGCATTAAGCACAAACGGCCTAAAAGAAGAAAGGAATTACAACGTAGCCTAACATCTTGATGAATACATTTCAAAATAACTAGGCAAAGCATATGTAGCAACAACAAAATTAAATAACAATAGGCATTAGGAAGTAAATTTGCTGCCCAATTTGAACTTCTGGCATTCCAAAATAACAACCATCCGTATATGTCGGACTGTATTCGTTGGAAGACCCACTGCAAGAATAATAGCCTTTTGAAAGGGATAATATTCGTTGCTTATGTTGCATTCCTCAATTCGAAAATTACCTAAACAAGGTATCATGTACATGCTGCTTTAATTTACCAAAAAAAAAAAAAAAAAATGTACATGCTGCAATATGTTCCTTCATCTCGAAACGATATTACGCTTGTGCCGCTGGCAAAGCCATAAATAGGGTTTTTTTAATAATGATATCATTGATTTAGTATTTAATGAATATGACAAGTTTATTATATATGCATGACCTCTTTTTTTTTTTTTTTAAGAAAAAGATAGAAAAATCTTTTGGCGAACACTTAAATTTTTATAAAATTTTGATTTACTATACTACCTAGTTAGTAAAAGACAAATGTTTTTTTTTGGCTCTGTATAAAAGATTCCAAATAGGAACACAAAATTAAAAGTTTGATCAAATTGAAAAATTCAAACGGTTCCTTTAACGTTTTTTTAAAAACATTACAGCTGGAGTTGTTTGATAAATGTTGTGTTGTGTTTTATTTTTTTATTTTTAATTTATAAAAAAAAAAGTTTTATCAGTTCAAAATTTTATTAGAAAATAAAATCTAGTTATTTTAGTTTTACAATTCGAATAAAGTTTAAAACAGTAGACTCACTTCTCTAATAGTTTATCCTGCACATGATGTATGATACGGGTTGAGTGCACCTAAAATATTAGCAGGGCTTATCATAACTCGAATTATAATTTTCACAAACAAGTGTAATGAAACAGTCAGCTCCTAGCGTATGATGTGAGGTTAAGTACACCTAAAATATTAACAGAGTTTATCATAATTTGAATCACAATTTTTGTAAGTGAGTGATGAAATGGTCAGCTTTATTACATTTTTAACAGATCCCCTTCACCTTAAAAGTAGTAAAACTGAGTACATATAAAATAATAATGCAGTTTTTTAAAATTTAAATTACAACTTTTATAAATAAATATAATAATATAATTTATCAAAATTTAAATCACAGCTCTTATGTAAATGAATATGATAAAATGAGGTTTATTTCCGTTTATAAATCAAAAAACCACACCCCTAGCTGCGCTGGTAATTGTGAAGTTTGTCTGTAAATGGAGTCCGCAAAATCATATTCTATATTCATACAATCAATATTTATATGTATATAGAAAAGAAGATGTGTAAATATTTGTATATATACATACACACAACTGCAGTATATCATCAGCATGACGCACATGTGAACTCGCTCTTTAGGCGGCGATTATTGCTAAGACTTTTCTCTGTCTTGATCTCTACAACCAATGCTTATATTTACAGCCAATTAATCAAAAAAAAAAAAAATTGTCTTTGAGAGGATTTTTTTATTCAAATTAATTTTTAAAGCTAGCGACTTGCTTTATTTTCAGTTTCAAAAATACATAAAAATAAAATATTTTGACAAATTGGAAAATAGGTTCACAAGCAAAGTCAACAACGCAAAATCAAAACATGTGCAGTGCTGCACATCCATCAATCAGTCTGATTATTGAACTTAACTTTTCCCCTTTGTCTCTGCCAAGTTCCAACACAAAATGGAAACAAATCCCTCCTCCTCCTCCTCATCTTCTTCTTCTTCTTCATCATCACCGGCAAAAAAATACGATGTGTTCTTGAGCTTTAGGGGTGATACCCGCAATAAATTTACAAGTCACCTCGATTCTGCCTTACGCAAGTGTGGAGTATTTAGCATCTTCAAGGATGATTACAAACTCCCCAAAGGCAAAGACATAGAAGCAGAATTGATGAAGGCCATCGAAGAATCGGATTTCGCGGTCGTTGTTCTTTCAGAAAAGTATGCTGATTCAGATTGGTGTTTGAAAGAACTTGCCAAGATTGTGGAGTGCATGGGAGGCTCCGGACGGATTCGGACAATTTTTTATCATGTCAATCTATCTCATATAAGGGATGTGGTTTCAAATGACGTAGAGAAGCACAAGAACAATAGTTTTTGGAAAGCGTTGGAGCAACATGCCAAAAATCATGCCAAAGATCCAAGCAGATTCCAATATTCCGAAAGCTGGAGGAGTGCACTTGTCAAAGTCTCCTATGAATATGCAGACTATGTAAAAGCTCATACGTAAGTACAAAATGTCTCTTCTTTAATTTGTCTGCGCCTAATTTTATTTTCCCATTTATATATTTTTGAGTACTTAGATTTTTTTTTTTTTTTTTGAAAATTTTTTTAGTACTTAATTAGTTTATGTATTTATATGTGCGGGTGGGGTAACTCTATGCATGATATGGAATGAATTTATCTTTGGTTTTGTCTGATTCATGCGGTGAAGTTTGTTGGAACTAATTGAAGATATTATTTTTAAAAAAAAAAAAGAAAGAAAAAAAGTTAAATCATTTCTTGTAGTGTTTGAAGAATGGCAGTAAAGTGTTTTTTTTTTTTTTTAAATAGATTAGTTGTTATATGAGAAATTGATTTTACACATAATATAAATAATTATATATATATAGCCACAATTATTGTGGCTTAAAAGTGTAAAATTCACGGCTAAAACTATTTTCCATAAAAAGTAATTAGTAGCTATTTATAAATGTAGACATTTTTTTTACTGAACCTATGATGAACCTAAGAAATAAAGATAGCATTTTCATTTCAATTAGCAATTTTTATTTGAGCTTTATAGTTTCTTTTTTATATTTAAATTAATATTAATGAAACCAATAGTCCATGTACTACGACAATTTATTTTAATTTAATTCCTTTTACTTTTTTTTTATTTGAAATTTTCATCTATTACAATGTAACAAAACATATTAATTTACATAATTTCATAAATAAATTAAATAAAATGATTTCCTTGGCAATTTTAATTAATTTTAGTAATAAAGAAAATTTTCAAATATTTACATCAGATCATAATCATTAGACTCAAGTTTTAGTTTCAACTAATGTGATAATAATAATAATAGTAATAATAGTAATAATAATAATAATAATAATAATAATCTGACATTACACATGGCAATATGTTAATGGCTTCTGTTTAGGTTCAAATTTTTTTATAAGGTTATATTGATTTATCAAACCACTGATGTATTGCCTAGCATTATTGTCCCTAGCATTACTGGAAAATAAAGTTGAGAAATTAGTCTCTCAGTGTCCCTAGCATTACTGCATCCTCATTAGTAAATTTCCTAGTACACAAAAGTAATAGGATAAAGGTTTTCATTACTCAATAGTTGAAAGAGTAAAAATTTTATGGAAACTTATCTGCATAAAAGCTATTTCAAACAAAATTTTCCCAACAAACCAATTGAATACATGGATATTCTAGTGTTTATATAATCAGTTAATTAAAACATATTAATTTGCAGGTATAAAATTTGTGTTATAACTAATGTATTTCACTTCTCCCAAATAATTCTATATTAATTGTTTTATGAATTTAATTAATTCTTAATTAGGGATGAAGCAATTTTCATAGAGAACTTCGTTGCGGATATATCAACTAAACTCGGTGCATCGATAAGAACCATAGATGGCCTATTTGGAATGCCTTCACGTCTAAAGAAATTAAATTCATATGTTCATCATTCTTTGGATGCTAATAATGTTTGCTTTATTGGAATTCATGGTATGGGTGGTGTTGGGAAGTCAACTCTTGCCGAAGTTTATCATATGAAGATGTCTCATAAATTTGATGGTAGCTGTTTTCTTGCAAATGTTAGAGAAGTTTGTGAAAAGCAAGCGAATGGTCTTGTGAGTTTGCAAAACCAACTTCTTAAAGTCATTTTGGGGGAAGATTTTCAAGTAGAGCATTTAAGAAATGGAATAAACTTTATAAGAAGTAGACTTCGTGCTATGAAAGTTCTTATCATTCTCGATGATGTAAACAATCCAAACCAGCTAGAAGCATTAGTTGATTCACATAAAAAAAAGCAAGGATTAGAAAATGAGTTAGATATATGGTTTGGTCCAGGGAGTGTAATCATTGTGACAACTAGAAATGAAAATTTGCTAACAGAAAGATACGAAAAATGTAGAGTCGAGTATCTAGATGATAATGAAGCTCTTCAACTATTTTCTTGGAAGGCTTTTGAAAGTATTGAACCTCCAGAGGAATTCAAGGAGTTGTCCAAAGAAGTGGTAAAATATGCCAGTAATCTTCCATTAGCCCTAACAGTATTGGATTCCCTGTTACGTCCTAAAAAGAAATATCTATGGGAAAGTGCATTGTGCAGACTAAGAAATTGCCCAGAAAGGGAGATTGTTGGAAAACTAAAAATAAGTTTTGATGACCTGGATGAAGTTGATCAACGTATATTCTTGGATATTGCGTGCTGCTTCAGAGGACATAAAGAAACTGATGTTGTAGAAATTCTCGATAGCTGTGGGTTCAATTCAAAATATGGGATAAGTAATCTTATAGAAAAGTCGCTCTTGAGCATTATTGAATATGGTAGGATATGGATGCATGATTTATTAGAAGAGATGGCCAAGGATATTGTTCGAAAAGAATCTGGAAATGAATTAGCAAGACAACGTTGGATATGGAATAAGGATGATCTCTATCAAATTTTAGTAAATAAAGAGGTAATGAGTTTTCTAAATTTATTTCTTATGTTTTATACTAAAGTATTCATATGGTACCAAATTTTTATTATTTACCAAATAGCATAGATTTTAGCTTACTGCATATTCAAATTTATATATACAAATATAGTAAATTAAATTCATATGTATCTAAAATTCATATTTCGACTTATCCAATTTTTCTCTTTTTTGTATATCTTAATTTTTTAATGATGCAATTTTATATCTTAATTGTTAGGAAACAAACGAAGTAGAAGCCATCGCTGCTGATGTAGATGAAACTAAAGAATACAGTTTTGAAGCCTTGTCGTCTATGAAGAAACTAAGGATCCTCAGTATTAATGCAAACCGTAGAATATATTTTCATGGGTCAGAGCTTGATTTTGATGATTGTGTTGGGCCAGAGCTTCCTAACAACCTACGCTACCTTAGATGGAGAGGGTTTCCCTACCATAAATTTCCATCAAGTTTCCAACCTCATCAACTTGTTCATTTGAATTTTAGGGATAGTGATATTAAACAACTTTGGAACAATTTTGCAGTGGTCCCAAATCTACAGATCTTGTATCTGTGTGGTTGTAAGAAACTATCAGAAATTCATCCCTCCATCAAACACCTTAAAAGTCTTATTAGGCTTGACTTGATGCTTTGCAGAAGTCTAAAAGAGTTGCCGGAGGAGATGAATGGTCTGGTCTCTCTCCAGAGCCTTAACATTGTGGGTTGTTCTAAGATTGAGAAATTGCCAGAGAACTTCGAGCAATTAAAGAGTTTGAGAAACCTTGAAATCAAAGACTCTGGTATAAAACACTTGCCATCTTCCATCTTTCTCATGGAAAACCTCAAATCTGCATTTTGTGAGAAGGAAATGATAACATCAGCTGTCACGGAAAATATAATCAGCTATCGCACAACTGGCAAGTGTTTCATCTCTGGTTGGTTTTTTCGTGTTATATCAAGGTTGGATCTGATTGATTGCAATCTTACTGGACCTGAAGCATTTCCTGAATATTTCGGCAAATTTGGTCGGTTAAGTTATCTAGATCTCAGCAAAAATCCTTTCTCCATTCTGCCTCCCTGTATTAATGGACTTTCCGGCCTTAAAACTCTTAGGTTGGAGCATTGTGAAAGCCTAAGATGCTTGGAGGCAGAGCTTCTTCCATCCAGCCTACAAGAGGTGTATGTTAATTATTGTACTTCATTGGCCTCATTCTTGGATCCACTAAAGCCTTGCCTCTTAAGTTGTTCCGCATATTGTTTGGAATGCACCGAGTTGGTGAGGAGACAAGACGGAAAAATGACAGCACTTGCGTCACTATCAAGATTCCTTCAGGTCTGTCTCACTACTTTTTCATCCATACACACATATATACATATAAATAAATAATTTAAATTCTTCATTATCGTTCGTAAGAATATATATGTGTGTTATGCATATTACAATTGATGGTTCTCAAATGCTACAGGATACCTATAGAAGTTTTACAAACTTTGAATTTGTTGTTCCCCAAAGTGATTATGATCTTCCATCATGGTTCATCAATCAATCTCCGACGCCGTCAGTTAGTATAAAATTACATCCAAGGGGCCATAGTAAGTTGATGGGTGTCGCTATGGTTTTTTGCTTTCGTGCTAATTTCTCTTGTGATATAATAGTAAACAAAAAAGAAAGTTTTATGACTATACGAGTGGAGCATGTCACTGGACACGGAACGTCGGATCACCTTCTTCTACTATATAGAAAGACCAGTAAATTTTTTGAATCACAAAGCGTCGTCGACGCCCATGCCTTTGAGTTTTCATTTCGCAATGCTGGTGAACATTGCTCATCATGTGGACCGTGGGGTGTTCGTTTGGTATATGAGGAAGACAAAGAAGAGTTGAAGGAATTTACCAGTAAATACTTCAATTATCAATCTCCTCATCAGAAAGATGTGCAATCCTCAAATTCACAGAGGTAATATTTTTATAACAAAAAAAGAAGAAGGTAGGTTGGGAATATGATTACAACCAAATTCTTGGACAAGTGAGTGGATGGGTTTCACTTTCTTTGTGTGCTTTCGTGCTATATATGATTAACTCGTCATATAATTTTCCATGGGTCATATGATTACATACGTAGTAGCATGCATTACTCTGGACAAGAAAATTGCTTTTTACACTACTTGTACTGTTTCTTTAATTTAATATTATTCTACATTATCTTTTATGATTTTCCGAAATCTACTAATTAATTAAACCGGTAAGGTGTTCTTCATGATTTCTTTTTTTGGTTGTATTTTGGCTGCATCAAATTATGTCTTCCTTGAATGGCTTTCAACATATATATGTATATATGTCTACTAACAAACCAGGAATGCTCACATTCACATTCACAGAGGTAATGTTTTTTTTTTACCAAAAAAAAAAAAAACAGAGGTAATGTTTTTAGATGAAGCATGCATTTCCTAAATATATGTGGAGATCATGTAAAAAAGAATTTGACAAATTTTTTTGATAAATAATCTTAACCGTTAAACATGTCATATATGGTGTATACAAATTCGTTCATATTTAAAAACTTAATTAAATTAGAGTTACATATCAATAGAAATTCAAAAAATTATGCACCATTTAGATTAATCAATATTCTAACACTACCACTGCAAATAGGTCCAGCAGATCAACTGCGACCAATGAAGTGATAGAACAAGTGCGGCAGAGGATATCCATACTTGAGCAGACACTTGAAACTGTAAGGACTCAGCTTAATGTTGTTGAAGCAACAATCATTCAACCAAGAACACGTGTATTTCCAGTCCCCTCACCCTTGGCCTCGGTGCTTATTGTTATTATTTTATTAGTAATTGTTATTTTTATTTATTATTAAGTGCCTCACCAAGTATGGCAGCTAATTTAATTTGTGACAAATTTTGGGGACACCAACATGCAATTTTGGAATGCCGTTCCCCCTAGATGTTCAGTGCTACTTGGTGACCCATCACCTCTGACAACAGGTATAATTATACTACAAAAATCGATTTCATAATTATCATTTAAATTAATTTTAATTGATTATGTTTGATTTGTAATTTCTTGTAGTATATGGGGGAAAAAACGTACGCTTTGTTGTGGGAATGATTGATAATATTGTTGCTGTACTTACGTAGTAATGTTATGCCTTCTACTTGCACGGTTACTTAGACGGTCATTTGATCTGTCAATCGTGGACGGAGCATGACCATCATTTTGTGTTTGGCCTGCATGTCTAGTCATTTATCTGGAAGACGAGATAAAATTTAAATTTGACGATTTATTTTCCTATTAGAATACATTAATTATTTTTACTATTGTAACTATTAATATTGTAATTTTATAAATTTTATGGGGAAATGCAAGCAATATCAATAAAGTTAACAAAAATTTCAAGAATTAACTGCATACGGACGAAATATTGATCTTCTCCCTATAGTTGTTTGCTTGTTAGTATTCTGTTGCAATTCAGATAGACTTTAACATATTTAATGAAAATTTGTAGATTGTGCATTTGAGAATAGTGATACGAGATTATAGTTTAATATGGTATTAGAGCGGAAAATTTTGAATTCAATCCCTGTTAATTTTCAAAATTAATTTCACTTTCACATGTTATTGTAATTCGATCCTCGTTACTGGTAGCTTTCAAAATTAATTTTAGTTTAACGTGTTGGACTGTACGTTTTACTTCTGTTTCCGTCAAAATCCGAATAATGGAAAAGATTCTTCAAAAGTCTCATGTTGGCCCTAAAAATGCATGATAAAAAGTGCCAAAGCCTAATGTCGCAGAGGAAATTAAGTGGAGTACTCTATGTTGAGATATTCAACGATTTGCCACCATGATTTGATAAAATTAATTATATTGATTGTATTACCTTATATAGAATATTGCATAGGTATCTAAGCAGGTTTCTAGGGAGCTAAGTTGGGTAATTCTTATCCTATATATACTGTACTAATCAGTCAAAGAAACTTATGCAAAAATAACAATTTCTTACTCTAGTTTTCATGGTATCAGAGCAAGGTTATTACTCCTGGCTCTAAATAATATATATATATATAAAAAAAAAAAAAAATCCAATCTCAAACAAAACCCAAATCAAATCAAATTTCAGAAAATAAAACCCAAATTCCAAACAAAATCAAACCCAGATTGTCAAACTCAGATTTGCTTTGCTGGTTGTCGAACGATCTCCACCGCATCACTGTTCCTCCGCTCACTACTGCTCAGTTTGCGCTCCACCTTGCCGCTGTCTCTCGCTGTCCATCGTCTATCGAGCTCAGATTCATCTCAGCGCCGTTCAGATTCAAAACTGGTATTCTGAAACATTGTCTCTGTTTCTGAAATTAAACACCGACTTCAATTTCATTGTTATTGGACTTTGTTTCTTCTATTGGGCCTTATGTTCGACTAGGCCATTCTATCAATTATTTTCAGATTATTATTAAAGCCGAATGGTCCTTGGAATTGCTTGGATTCCCTACCATTCTCTCGCACTCTCATCTTCCTAAGATGAAGATTCACTGATCCAAGCCTAGTTTCTTCTTTTGTTAAAAAAGGAAAAGGAAGGAGGAGGATATTAAAAAAAAAAAAAAAACAATGAGTCAACAAAGTGAACCCTCCGAAATCAAATCTGTTCCAATTTTTGTTCAATCTGAAGGTGCCTTCAATGCCGGTATTCTACTTACAGAAACAAATTATGATGTGTGGTCTCAATTGATGGAGATGCATATTGCTGAACGTGAGAAACTCACCTACATCATGGGCAAAACCACTCCACCTGATATGTCAGACAAGGGCTACGAAAAATGGTATGCTGAAAATCAAAAAGTAAAACGCTGGCTTCTGATGTCCATGTCTCCTGACATAATGAAACGCTATTTACGTATACCCACTGCCCGTGAAATCTGGAGTACTCTTTCCAAAGCTTTTTATGATGGTAATGATGAGATGCATGTCTATTCTTTGCATCAAAAGGCCTTTTCAGCCAAACAAGGTGCCAAATCTCTCTCAACCTATTATGGAGAATTAACAGAGATATTTCGGGAGCTCGATCATCGTGATAAAGTTGTCATGAAGGATCCAGATGATGTTACAATATACCGCGCATGTTTGAAAGAACCCGAGTACACATATTTCTTGGCGGATTGATAAATTGTTTGATCAACTTCACGAGAAATTTTACGACGCGGAACCACTCCCAAGTCCGGAAGAGTGTTATTCCTTAGTCCGTCAGCGAGGCCATAATGATCTACCGCTTTAAGTGAAGATATTGACAAACCGAAGCCTCTCGCTATGATTTCCGCAATCAACTAGTCGACGCCACAAGCACCACCAAAATCTACCAATCTAAAAATTCCAATAGTACGATAAAGCTACATACAAATGCACCCACTGCAATCAAACTGGTCATTCAAAGAGTCGTTGCTTTGAGCTGATTGGATATCCAGAGTGGTGGGACCCGACAAGGCATCGAAATTCCAAGCGGCCATCTACTACGCAAGCTCAAACAAAGGAAGACGATGCAACTTCTACATCATCAGATTGGTAACCACTACGCATAACCGGAGGTAAGGTCCTAAATATTTCTACACATGTTTTGAATAGTGCATGGATTATTGATTCGTGCTACCGATCATATGACATTTGATGTTAGACAAGTATCCAAACTTAATTCTTCCTCCCAAAATTGTGTCTCCACAGCCAATGGTAATACTACCCCGCTTATTGGAGAGGTCATCACAACTTACTAATACTTTACATCTTGATTCTCGGTTGGTAGTTCCTTCATCGATTATAACCTTCCCCGCTTTCAAATCACTAATACCTTATCTTGTGTTGTTATTTTGGGCCTGATTCTTGTGTGTTTAAGGATATTCGACTACAAACGATTGGTTATGGTGTTAAGAGAGGAAAGTCACTACTTGGACCAAGTCAAAAGCTTCCAACAAATTACAACAAGCTTTGGCAGTAGAAAGTCCTATGTCTTCCAAGAAAGTCACTGAGATTTGGCTCTGGCATCGACGTCTGGGACATGCCTCATTTGGTTATTTAAAAAAATTGTTTCCTAGTTTGTTTACAAATTTGGATATTTCTATTTTCAAATGTGATGTGTGTGAACTTGCAAAAGGCCATCGTGTTTCATTTCCTTTGGTTTTAAATAAAAGTCCAGCCTTTTATGATTATTCACTCGATGTTGGGGACCCGCAAAGTTCCTACATTGGGGTCCCATTGGTTTGTCACTTTTATCGATGATTGTACACGGATGACTTGGTTGTGTTTGATGAAATCCAAATCAGAAGTTACATTGTTATTTAAGAAGTTTTACACAACTATACATACACAGTACAATGCCCGAATACAAGTGTTCCGAAGTGATAATGGCGGGGAATACCGTAGTACAGAACTTCAACAATTTTGGACTCTCATGGCTCCATTCATCAAACCAGTTGGATACACCCCAATGTAATGGTGTGCCGAACGCAAGAAATGCATACTTCATCGGAGGTTGTCCGAGCTTCCCTAATCAAGCTCACATGCCTTCATGCTACCGGGTGAAGCTCTTCTCTCGCTGCATATCTCATTAATCGTGTTCCTTCTCGGTCTATCAACTTCAAAACACCTTTCCGTGCACTGCGAAGCTATTGTTGCACCAACATCCCAAACCTACCACCTCATGTATTTGGATGTGTGCCTATGTTCATCTTCACAAAGATCACCACAATAAGTTAATGCCTCGGGCTTTAAAATGTGTCTTTGTTGGATACGCTCTTCATCAAAAAGGATACCGATGCTATCATCCCCCTACTAGACGCATGTTTATCACTATGGATGTTGTCTTCCATGAAAATACTATGTATTTCTAAATCAATTTCGGGGAGTATCTGAGGAAATTCAAACTCTTGAATACAACCTGAGGAAGATGTGGAGATACCGATTTGGAAAATGTAGGTGATTTGGATCATAGTGGTCAAAATTTGGATGAAAATGGTGAAACTCTGCATAGTAACACAATAAACATAGAAGTGGGTGAGTTGGAATATAGTGGTCAAAACTTGGATCTAAGTGGGAATGAGCATCCAGGAAACCAGGAAACTTCTGAGACCGAGCTTCAACCTCTCCCAATTGATACACCAAACCAATCGTTGTCTGAGGATATATCTTATACAGTGTCAGAGTCATCCAGAAGACAATTACCACAACGTCTCACCAGAGGTATTCCAAAACCAACATATGAACCTCAGTTGTCTAGTAAAGTAAGATATCCCATGAATCATTATATGTCTACACATCGCTTGTCAAAAATAAATCAGTCATTTGTAAATCAATTATCTATTGTATCTATTCCTAACAGTGTGCAGGAAGCCTTAACTGATCCAAGATGGACAGCCGCAATAAATGAAGAGATGACCTCTTTACAGAAGAACCAAACTTGGGAGCTTGTGGACCTTCCCACAGGAAAAAAAATAGTCGGGTGTCGATGGATCTTTACTGTGAAATACAAAGCTGATGGTACGATCGAACGTTTTAAGGCGAGATTGGTGGCAAAAGGATATACCCAAACTTATGGAATTGACTACACTGAAACATTTGCACCTGTAGCTAAAATTAATACAGTCCGGGTCCTGTTGTCCTTAGTCGCAAATTTTGATTGGCCCTTACAACAATTTGATGTGAAGAATGCATTCCTACATGGTGAATTATCTGAAGAAGTCTATATGGATCTCCCGCCTGGGTGCATGATAACAGAGAAGCAAAGCCGGAAGGTATGCGATTGAAGAAATCATTATATGGATCAAGCAATCTCCTAGAGCTTGGTTTGGAAGATTCACAAAATCTATGATAGCCTTTGGTTACCAAAGAAAGCAATTCAGATCATACCCTATTCTTAAAGAAACAAAATGGGAAAATTACAAAGACTCATTGTTTATGTGGATGACATGGTAGTAACAGAAATGATCCAAACGAAAGGAAGGCTTTGCAGACTACTTGTCTAGAGAATTCAAATGAAAGATCTAGGTTCCTTAAAGTACTTTCTTGGAATAGAAGTATCACGATCCCAGAAAGGCATTTTCTTATCCCAAAGGAAATATGCCTTAGATCCGCTTCAAGAACCTGAATGTCGATGTCAACCAAATGATTCACCCATTGAAGAAGGTTTAAAATTATGTGTTAAACCGATCAAGTTCCAGTTGACAAAAGCAGATACCAAAGACTTGTTGGCAGATTAATGTACTTAGCACATACAAGACCAGATCTTGCATATGCATTGAGTATTGTTAGCCAATTTATGCACAATCCAGGTGAACAACATATGAATGCGGTCATGCGTATTTTGAGATATCCAAGTCACCTGTGTGGAATTCCGTTTCTAAAAACAGAGGAACAAACCATAGATGTATACACCGATGCAGATCGGGTGAGATAAGAATGATATGCGATCCACTTCAGGGTATTTTACCTTTGTAGGTGGCAATCTCGTCACTTGGAGGAGTAAGAAGCAGAATGTTGTTGCCCGCTCAAGTGGAGAAGCAGAACTTAGAGGAATGGCACTTGGAATTTGTGAAGGATTATGGCTTAAATTTCTTTTACAGGATTTGGGATATTCACTGAATAAACCAATTCGGTTGTATTGTGATAATAAGTCTGCACGTGACATGGCCCATAATCCAGTTCATCATGATCGAACAAAGCATGTCGAGGTTGACCGGTTCTTTATCAAGGAGAAATTAGAAGAAAAGATCTTGAATTACCGTAAATTGATCGTAAGATCAATTGGTCGACATTCTCACTAAAGCGCCCTCAAATCAATATATTCAAGATTCATGGACAAGTTGGGCATAAGAGATATCTATGCACCAACTTGAGGGGGAGTGTTGAGATATTCAACGATTTGCCACCATGATTTGATAAAATTAATTATATTGATTGTATTACCTTATATAGAATATTGCATAGGTATCTAAGCAGGTTTCTAGGGAGCTAAGTTGGGTAATTCTTATCCTATATATACTGTACTAATCAGTCAAAGAAACTTATGCAAAAATAACAATTTCTTACTCTAGTTTTCACTCTATACATAAAGTATAAAAGGTGTATCGAACTTCCTCCGAACACACCCCCAACCTAGAGTTGCTACATGGGAAGTAAAATTAATCTTTGTTCACACATGGGCTTTTTTAGTACGAAATTGCCACTTTTAGTACGAGATTGAGATTATAGTCAACGATTGCTTCAACGTGGAAGATGTCTTTGTTTGATGAGAAATATATATAAATATATATGTCGAATATTCGAAAGGATGAAGCAAAAACGGCTTCTTTCGAAGTAACGGAAAGAAAGGCATCAAGTAAAGGAAAGAAAGGCAACAAGTAAAGTGGGATGGCGTTATTTACCAAAAAAAAAAAAGTGGGATGGACTTAAAAAAGAGTTATTTACCAAAAAAAAGAAAAAAGAAAGTGGGATGGAGTTAAAAAAGAGGACTCCTCACTTCTTTATCTCATTCAAAACCGTCCCCAGTGATATTGAAAGAAAAATCATCTTCTTTCCTTTTTTATTACATTCCCTGCGATAAGATTGAATCCATTTGATTTCTAAAATGGACTATTAATCCTTTAATTTTTCGAGGAATCTTACCCCATCAATGGTGGTGCATGACTAATTTTTCTCAATCTTTTTCACTTTGTTCCACAGGAGCCAGTCTTTATTACTCTTCTCAAAAGTCGTTCCACTTTCACGCGCGTATTGGATGCGCCTTCCTTTTTGAGATGTCTACATTCCACAGTTAAGCTCGAACTGTGGAGAATTGTGATATTTGATCATCATTTTAATTCTACTGTCCAATTCTTAACAACGACCCCAACTCTGCCACTACTGGTGTTAATTGTGATATTTGATCATCGTTTTCCTCCTTCGTTGGTTCATCGAATCAGGTGAAATAAGCACCAGCCCAGAAACCAGTAGGACGGAGAATATCTCTGCTTTTATTATTCTGCTCTTCCTGATAACCTGATGTTAGATATGTGGGGTCTCTCAGCCTCGTTGTTCACCGTGAGTTCCGCGCTACACACCCATCATCAATCTCTCTGATAAATTAGGCCCTCCATTTTAATTTAATATTTCCCCTTTGCCTCTGCCAGCAACCTCCAACAACACAAAATGAAAACAGATCCCTCCTCCTCCTTCTCATCTTCTTCTTCTTCTACTGCTTCACCGCCGGCGAAAAGGTTCGATGTGTTCTTGAGCTTTAGAGGTGAAGACACCCGCAATAATTTTACCGGTCACCTCTCTCTTGCTTTACGAAAGATCGGACTGTTTAACATCTTCAAGGATGATTACGCACTCGACAAAGGCAAAGACATAGGCCCGGAGTTGATGCAGGCTATTGAAGATTCGCAGTACGCGGTGGTTGTTCTTTCGGAAAACTATGCAACTTCGAGGTGGTGTCTGAAACAACTTGCCAAGATTGTGGAGTGCATGGGGGACTTTGGAAGGATTCGGACCATTTTCTGTCACGTCAATCCATCTCATTTACGGAACGTGGTTTCAACAGATGTAAAGAAGCAGAAGGAAAGTAGTTTCTGGAAAGCGCTGGTGGAACATGCCAAAAATCCAACCCACTCTGAATATGTGGAAAGCTGGAGGAATGCACTTGTCAGAGTAGCCAACCAATCTGGACACCCTGTAGTAGCTCATACGTAAGTACAGAACGTTCCTTCTTTAATTTGTCTTCGCCTAATTTTATTTTCCCATTCATATATTTTTGAGTACTTAGATTTTTTTTTTCTTTATGAAAATTTTTTAATACTTAATTAGTTTATGTGTTTATATGTGCGGGTGAGTAACTCTTAATTAGTTTATGATTTAGAATAATTATCTTTGGTTTTGTCTGGTTCATGTGGTAAAGTTTGCTGGAACTAACTAAAGATATTAAAAAAAAAAAAAAAAAAGAGGTAATTCATTTCTTGTAGTGTTTGAAGAATGACAGTAAAGTGTTTTTTTTAAAAAAAATAAAAAATAATAGTTTAGTTGAAATTGAATTTACAAAAAATAAATAATAATAATTTACACAATTATTGTGGCTAAAAAGTGAAAAATTCACGGCTAGAACTATTTGCCCTAAAAAGTAACTAGTAGTTATTTTATAAACGTAGACATTTTTTTTCTGAACCTTAGAAATCAAGATAGCATTTTTATTTCAATTAGCAATTTTTATTTGAGTTTTATATTGTCTTTTTTATATTCAAATTAATATTAAAATAACCTATCGTCCATGGACTACGACAATTTATTTTAATTTTTAATTCCTCTTACTTTTAATTTATTTGGAATTTTCATCTATTACAATGTAACAAAACATATTAATTTACATAATTTCTTAGATAAATTAAATAAAATGATTTCCGAAAGGTAATTTTAATTAATTTTAGTAATAAAGAAAATTTTCAAATATTTAAATCACATCATCATCAATAAAGCTAGGATCCAAACAACTCGAGTTTTATTTTCAACTAATGCACTTCTATTGCAAAAAAAAAAAAAAAAAAAAGGAAGAAGAAGCTAATGTGACATTTCACGTGGCAATATATTAATGGAATCAAATTAGTTTCAATTTTCTTATATTGATTTATCAAACCACTGATGTATTGCGTATCATTAATTGTCCCTAGCATTACTGGAAAATAAAGTTGAGAAATTAGTCTCTTAGTCTCCCTGGCATTACTGCATCCTCATTGGTCAATTTCCTAGTACACAAAAGTAATAGGATAAAGGTTTTCATTATTCAATAGTTGAAAGAGTAAAAATTCTATGGAAACTTATCTGCATAAAAGCTATTTCAAACAAAATTTTCCCAACAAACTAATTGCATATATGGATATTCTAGTGTTTATATAATTCGTTAATTAAAACATATTAATTTACAGATATAAAATTTGTGTTATAATTAATGTGTTTCACTTCTCCCAAATAATTCTATATTAATTGTTGTGTGAATTTAATTAATTCTTAATTAGGGATGAAGCAACTTTCATAAAGAGCTTCGCTGCGGATATATCAAGTAAACTTGGTGCATCGATAAGAATTAACCATAGAGGGTCTATTTGGAATGGTTCCACGTCTATTGGCATTAGATTCATATATTCTTAAATATTCTGCATCTAATAATGTTTGCTTTATTGGAATACATGGTATGGGAGGAATTGGCAAGACAACTCTTGCTGAAGCTTATTTTATGAAGATGTCTCATAAATTTGAAGGTAGCAGTTTTCTTGTAAATATTAGAGAATCTTGTGAAAAGCAAGCGAATGGTCTTGTACATTTGCAAATGAAACTTCTCAAGGACATTTTGGGAGAAGATTGTCAAGTAGGGTATTTAAGAAATGGAATAAACTTGATAAGAAGTAGGCTTCGTGCTAAAAAAGTTCTTATCGTTCTTGATGATGTGGACAATTCGGAGCAACTTGAAGCATTAGCCGATTCACACAGAAAAAAGCAAGGATCAGAAAATGAGTTAGATATATGGTTTGGTCCAGGGAGTGTAATCATTGTGACAACTCGAAATGAAAATTTGCTGACAGAAAGATACGAAAAATGTAGAGCTGAGTATCTAGATGATAATGAAGCTCTTCAACTATTTTCTTGGAAAGCTTTCGAAAGTATTGAACCTCCAGAGGAATTCAAGGAGCTGTCCAAAGAAGTGGTAAAATATGCCAGTAATCTTCCATTAGCCCTAACAGTATTGGGTTCCCTTTTACGTCCTAAAAAGAAATATTTATGGGAAAGCGCATTGTACAGACTAAGAAAGTGCCCAGAAAAGGAGATTGTTGGAAAACTAAAAATAAGTTTTGATGACCTAGATAAAGTTGATCAGCATATATTCTTGGATATTGCGTGCTTCTTCAGAGGACGTAGAGAAATTGATTTTATACAAATTCTTGACAGTTGTGGGTTCAATTCAGAATATGGGATTAGTAATCTTATTGCAAAATCGCTCTTGAGCATTAATAAATATGGTACGATATGGATGCATGATTTATTAGAAGAGATGGCCAAGGATATTGTTCGAAAAGAATCTGGAAATGAATTAGCAAGACAAAGTAGGATATGGAATAAGGATGATCTCTATCAAATTTTGGTGAATAAAGAGGTAATGAGTTTTCTAAATTAATTTCTTATGTTTTATACTTCAAGTATACATATGGTACCAAATTTTTATTATTTACCAAATATCACAGATTTTAGCTTATTGCATATTGAAATTTGTATATACGAATATAGTGAATTAAAGTCATATTTCTATTCATCCAATTTTTCTCTTTTTTGTATGTCTTGATTTTTTAGTTTTTTTTAATGCAATTTTATATCTTAATTGTTAGGGAATGAACGAAGTAGAAGCCATCGTAACTGATATTGTTGATGAAACTAAGGAATATAGTTTTGAAGCCCTGTCTTCTATGAGGAAACTAAGGATCCTCAAGATTACTGCATCCCCTAAATTTGATTTTGATGGGCCAGAGCTTGATTTTGATGATTGTGTTGGGCCAGAGCTTCCCAACGACCTACGGTATCTTTATTGGAGTGGATTTCCCTAAAATAAATTTCCATCAAGTTTCCAACCTCATCAACTTGGTCAATTGAATATTCGGAATAGTAATATTAAACAACTTTGGAACAATTTTGCAGTCGTCCCAAATCTACAGATCTTGTATCTCTATGGTTGTCACAAACTGTCGGAAATTCATCCCTCCATTGGACGCCTTGAAAGGCTTATTATACTAAACTTGCAATATTGCACGAGTCTTAAAAAGTTGGCGGAGGAGATAAATCGTCTGGCCTCTCTCCAGCGCTTTAGCATTATGGGTTGTTCAAAGGTTGAGAAATTGCCAGACGACTTTGAGCAATTAAAGAATTTGAGGAGGCTTGAAATATATCGTTCTGGTGTAATGAAACACTTGCCATCTTCCATCTTTCACATGGAAAACCTCAACTCAGTAGATTTTAAGGATAAGGAGGGAATGATAAAATCAGCTGTCACGGAAAATATAATCAGCTATCGCACAACTGGCAAGTGTTTTCTCTCGGATTGGTTTTACTCCTCCTTATCAAGGTTGGATCTGATTGATTGCAATCTTACTGGACCTGAAGCATTTCCTGAATATTTCGGCAAACTTGTTTGGTTAAGGGATCTAGATCTCAGCAAAAATCCTCTCTGTCCTGCCTTCCGCAATTGATGGACTATCCAGGCTTAGAACTCTAAGGTTGGAGCATTGTAAAAGCCTAAGATGTTTGGAGGCAGAGCTTCTTCCATCTAGCCTACAAGTGGTATATGTTAATTATTGCACTTCATTGGCCTCATTCTTGGATCCACTAAAGCCTTGCCACTTGATATGTTCGGCATATTGTTTGGAATGCACTGAGTTGGTGAGGAGGCAAGACGGAAAAATCACAGCACTTGCGTCTCTATCAAGATTCCTTGAGGTCTGTCTCACTACTTTCTCATCTGTACATACATATATACATATAAATATATAATTTAAATTCTTCGTCATCGGTGTGTGTTATGTATATTACTATTGATGGCTCTCAAATGCTACAGGCTACCTATACAGGTTATATAAACTTTAAATTTGTTGTTCCTCAAAGTGATTATGAACTTCCATCATGGTTCATCAATCAATCTCCGACGCCGTCAAATAGTATAAAATTACATCCAAGGCGCCATACTAAGTTGAAGGGCTTCGCTATGGTTTTCTGTTGCTTTCGTGCTAATTTGTCTTGTGACATAATATTAGCAACCGACAATGGAATTCGGACGGCTATACGGGTGGGCGTCACAGGAGCAGAACGTCGGATCACCTTTTCTACAATATATGGGTAGTTATAGAAACATCCGTAGATTTCTCCATTCACAAAGCGTCGTCGACGCCCACACCTTTGAGTTTTCATTTCGCAATGCTGATGAACATTGCTCATCATGTGGACCATGGGGTGTTCGTTTGGTATATGAGGAAGACGAAGAAGAGCTAAAGGAAATTACCAGTAAATACAGCAATTATCAATCTCCTCATCAAAATGATGTGCAATCCTCACATTCACAGAGGTAATATTTTTATTACAAAAAAAAAAAGTAATATATATATATATATATATATTTATATTCCAAAGTAAATGAATTCTCTACAATAAATAATCTTGTGTGTTACTTGCCAGGAACAGTCAAGTATGCAAGCTTAGACATATCGGCCAAATTGGATCGCCGCTCTCGACTGGACTAAGAGGAATTTTAGATTTGGAGGATAACTTGGTAAAGATGCAACAATACGCTGATGAGGTCTCTATATCAAATATGCATGCTTATTTCTACTCTTATATATATATATATATATATATATACACACACACTGGAAATTACTAGGTCATCATATATAGTTTTTTTTTTTTTTTGGTCATCATGTATAGTTGTTAAATGTTATAGGATGGACCTAATCCTGAAAGTGATCCAAGTATAGCTGGGAATACGCACTATGGGGTCTTCCGCAACTACAGCGGAATCACAACCAAATTCTTGAAGAAGTGAGTGGATTGGTATCGCTTTGTTTTTGTGGTTTCGTGCCATATATTTATAACTCCTCGTACTATAATTTTGCTTGGGTTATATATGATTATATATACATACATATATATATATATATATATTAACTTGCATTACTCTGGACAACAAAATTGTTCTCTTTTTTACTTGTGTTTCTTTACTTTAAAATTGTTTTACATTGTCTTTCTATTTGGTACATCTTCGCTGCATCAAATTATGTCTTCCTTACATGGCTTTCAGCATATATATCCTAACAAACCAAAAATGCTCATACCAAATCGTCAACTCTATATATGTCCGTATTATTTTTTATTATTATTATTATTTATTGATTTTTCTACTTGATCTCTAGCGTTCATAATATTACTGAATTTTAATGTTTATGCGTGAAATTTCTGACATAGATTGAAGAGTTGAAGAGAGGCAGAGTAATTAGAGCGTTGTAAACCCAAACAATGATTGATCTTCATCTCGATCAGTGGCCGCACAGTGGTGATCAATAATAATAAGTAAAGACATAAGGATATATGATTTGGTTTCTTGTCAAGTGTAGTTATTTTCTTTTTTATAAGTCATATATGTTCACAAATTATTATTTTTGCTTATCATAGTCTTTCATGATTGGATTTACCAAGACTTTAAATCAGGGTCCACTATTACCTGCTTTTAAAATTAGCATGAGTGAGGTACTACACATGTTTATGACCCATCACAACTAGTATTGGCACTTATGCATTGAAGTTCCCAATTTGATTTATTGTGCACAATTTATTACCATGAAGTAGCGTATTCCATTCAACATAATTAGACCTTCGAAATATTATCAAAAATTTTGTAAAATTTTTATAATTTAATAAAAATTTTCGAATTTAAGCGATGATTGATACCTGCAACGGCAATGAGTGGCAATTAATGAGAGAAGTATTGGTAACTTGGTATCCATAACGACTCGTTATGTAGCTGTCATTTCAAAGGTCTAATTTTTTTTTTTTTGTAAAATTTTTTATGGTAGTGCTTTAAATAACCAAGTTATTGTCGTGAAATTTTTTCTCCTAATAATACAGAACACAATATTGAATACTATAATTATCATCTTACCCAGCCCATAGAACATGTACACGAAATGCACAGTTACACCTTAATTTTAATTTATTTGTTTTTGAAAAATATATATATCTATTGAGGAATGAGACATCAATATTAACGAAAATTAAAAAATACAGATGTTCCTCCTTCAAGCAGGCAAAAAAAAAAAAAAACAACGAATTAGGAAATTGTTCCACCATTATAAATCTGCAAAGAAATTATTTGAACTGTTAAGGGCATGTCCTTTGCTTTCACTTTTTCTCTTCGTCCCTGCATATATAAACAGTGAGATAAAATTATTAGATACAGCATAGAACAATGGTCTCAATGGCAGCCTAAGCATCTAGCTACCAAGTTACGAAACCTTAGGGGACCCACACTGTTTGTACCAGTCATGAATCACAAAGTAATCGGCAATGGCTTTTATATCTGATCCTTGATATGAAAATTTCATAAAGCTAATAAAAAATCTATTCAAAAAGAATCCAAGTCAACTAGACTTAGAAGGTAGCCGCCTAAACGAATTCAGCAGATTTAAACTCAATGTAATTGCTTTATCACATGGAACACTGAAAGAGAATAAAAATACCTTTGTTTGATTTTGGAGGATTATCCACATCCATTCCATCACTGTCACCATCTTCCACAGCAGCTTGGTTATTTAAAGCATTACCAGGATTTTGCAATATATCATCCAGATCCCATATCTGCATGTAATTATTGAAGAAAATTGAGACATAAATCACATAATACTAACAAGTGAAGACACGGCAAACATCTCGACAAACATTTAATTGCTATGCACAAACACTTCGACAGTACACATGACTTCTGCAAAGACATCCAACCAATTGTCAAGGGTTCCCAATAGTCCAATAGACTAAATTCTCTGTCTTAGAGAATACACCCGAGAAACAAAAAGCATACATGTAATGATACTTCAGAATTCCCTATGCCTATTTACTTATTTCTAAGCATTGCATGAATAATATCATGTAGTGACTAAGAGCGAGAGAGAAAGCAAGAGAAACCTTCAACATTTGATCATGTGCTATACTGCCCAGATACTTCTTGTTATAGGAAAAAGCTACAAGACCAAACCAAAAAAAATTGTGTTAAACAGGCTTGTTCTAAGTACAGAAATAGCATCAGAAGGGACTGCGTTATAGAAATGTTTAAAACAACAATACAAAGCATAAGGAGATAATAAAAAGTGAACTGCAATGTAGTTTGAGACGAAAGTAATATATTACCAAGGCGCTCGATAGGATATTCAGAATGCTCTGCAATTGGTTGGATTATTCTGTTGGGTAATATGCCTACCAGGCTAAGCCATACATGAATGTAAGAAAAAGTTGTAGACAATCAAATACACAAAATAATATGACAATCCATCATTCCATTGCAAACAATTTCTTACCTAATGAGTCCATTCTCAGATCCAGTAATAATCCTATCTTCATCAAGCTAATGCACCAAAATTAAAATGCACAAGTTAAGCAAACTCCAGGAAAAGCAGAAAGATGCTGAAAGACTGGTTTATGTACCTTCAGCAAAGCATCAACAGAGTTCGAGAAAGATCAACAAAGCGATCACTGAAAAACAAAAGGTCATCTAGCAAGAATCAGTGAAGCTAGAGAGATGATTATACAAACAGACAACTGTTTTCTATTTTCATAAATTGCATCACATGTACAGTACAATATATATTACCTGCAATCCTTAAAATACCCATATGAATATAACAATAGAGTTCCAGATTGTGATCCACAAACAACTTTACGACCATTCTGATAAGCAGAGAGAACAGAGAATAAAAACAAGAGAAGAGTATCAATCTCAGTATACATAGAACAATTTTAAACATACGAAAACATTATATTCCACATGATGTATTTTCAGGTGATCTAGTGATTCCTTCGTAATTCAATTCCTTTGCACAAACAATGAATAGTTCAATTTTCAATTTATAGTCTTTCATACTTTTTAGAAGATGTACATGGATAAATTGCATCAGGGAAATGTTGATTCCGACTAACATCACTTTACTTAATTATATACATGCATATGAGTCAAAAATTAGCATCCTCCTTATTTATATGGAACTTTATCCAAGACTTCTGCAGAAACTTATTTATATATGGCTTCTGTAGAAGAGCCTAGAAATCAAGTCAAGTAAAACCAAGGATGAAACAGGATAAAATGAACGATGCCATGCACTGCCCAGACACCAACACCATGTCAACAACACAAACAATGTAAATGCTTCTACCTTCATGATAACAACATTGAGTAGCTCATCTTCAGAAAACTCAGATTGAGTTTGATCTGCCAACAAACACAGAACTAATCAATACAACTGAAAATATATGTTAATCACTTTGATGACAATATAAGAGGGGAGAGAGAGAGAGAACTTACCTTATTTCTTCAAGATTGCAAACAGATAAAGTCCCATCACCACTGGACAATGCAAAAGAAAGAATATCTTGAAGAGTTTTGCAATCCAAATATCAAATATATATACATGTATGCAAAAGAATAAAGGAAAGACAATCATCCGCCCAATTAGTTGTTGACAAAAAATGATGCTTGTAGTATTAAAGGGACAAAAAACAATATTCCAGGACCAGCTACCTTGTTCCCAACAGCCTCATGGAATCAGAAGCAAAAGTCATGTCTGACACATAATCTTCATGAGCATCAAAAGAATTAGTGCAAGAACGTTGCCTTGTATCCCACACCTGCAACCAGGCTAATATATAAGTAGCAGACTAAGCAATTAAATGAATATTTATACTTCATAAGTTCCCTTCTATGGTTCAACTACATCAACCAATGCCCTTGAGGAGCTAGATGATCAAGAAAGGATATAACATTATGTTAATAAAACCGTGTTTACTATATGTAGCCATAAGTTGCAACTGTTTACTTTCTTAATTATGATGCTAGGAGTTTATTTGGATTACCGAACAATATTTTCAGATACAGAGAGGTAAAGCACCCGTATGTTACCATACTGTATCTTTCATAAACTAGTATGACTATAACTTTCAAAAAGGTAACCTAGTTGACACAGCATCAAATCTACTATTCTTTTGGTTTTTTCAGTACCAAAAAGGTGGCTATTATCTGAAATTTAGTAAAAAAATTCCAGCAAATCTCATATTCCTCAGTTTCAAATTACTAATCCAAGTATATAAGGGTACATAAGCCATTTGTATGAAGAGAAGTATCATATAAAAAATAATAAAATACTGGTAAATCCAATAACAGGAAAAACGAAACAAACATTTAAATAATAAAAAAATATGCAAAGTAACAGTGAGAAGGCAGCTACCTTAATGCAACCTTCATCATCTCCGGAAGCAATGGTAGACTCCGTCAAGTTGATTATTCTGTTGACAGCATCCCTGCACGATACAACATCGAACCATAACACCGTCAAACATTTGAGGAATCGACATCTATTAAACAGTAACCAAACTAACAAACACACCCATGAGCATCTTCAAGACGAGCAATAGTGGAACCAGTTTCAACGTCTGTGGCAAGAATTGAGCGGTCCGGAGAGCCCGTCACAATTGCTAAAATACGTATACACATATTAATAATCAGAACCAGCTTGGTAATACAAATTCTCAAACTACTATTCGAAAGTTGCAAACTTTACCACGGCCTTCGTGAATGAATCGGACGGCTCTGCAAGATTCAGTGTGCGCATGAACTTCCAACACCCTAGATCACAGTAAAGCACAGAAATTTCAGCTAAGTCTCACAAAATTCAACAAATTTATTTAGAAAGAAAAATAATTAAATTTGAAAGTAAGAACGTAAATTGACACAAAATTACAACCTCTGAGGCACGGAATCAGCAGTGTATCGGTATCTGCAACAACAACAGAAAAAAGTACGCTCCACTAATAAGACAGAGGAAAGCACAAGATGAGAGAAAGCTGTAGAAAATGGTAGAAAGAAATATACAGAAGAAGGTCGCCATTGATGAGCCCCGCACTAATCAGGTTCTCCGATGGATGAAAATCAATGTCGAACGCAAGCTTCTCCAAATTCACTTCCATTTTCTATTCCTCTTCGTCTTCTCCTTCTTCTTCTTCGCTAACTTTCGCCGCAGACGACCACCGCTACGCTCGGCACTGCTCTGGTCTACTTGGGAATTTGAGGGCAGAAGAGAGGTTTTAGCTACTGGGTTGGGGTTCAACACCTTGTGGGCTTGGGTTTTGTTTTCTAATCGGCCCAACTTAATATGCCCATTTTATATAAAGGAGAAATATCTTTTACACCCTTGATTTTTGGTATAAATACACATAAACCCAGAAAAATCGTTTTCATCGCTTAAGATTCCAAAGTTCTTTTATACATCTTAAATTTTATTTTAAAGATCACATAAAATAAAAGTCCAACCTTTTATTCAATAAAATAAAGTTTTACATTAATCTCATCTCTATTCATTATAATTAATACATTACAAGTTTATGACTATACTAATTGATTTTTAAAAAATTTATTATTATAATTTTATTGACATCTCATGGTTTTGAAAAATAATTTTTCTTCCATTAATAATTATGAAAACAAAAGAAAAATAGAGTATCGACTTAAATAAAATTTTTCACTCTTTATACATCAATATGATGAAAATGCTCTTTATTATATAAAAGATACTCTTTAAAATAAAGTATTGTTATCTTACTTCAATTTTAACGATCCAAAATTTTAACTGTTCATTGACTTATGAATTTCCTATTTTGCCCTCAATATCAGTTGTAAGCACGTAAAATGACACACTTGCCCTTGAACAAGTTTTGAAATACCAAAAACCAAAGAGAATGTGCGTACTTAAAAAGTAACAAAAAAATCATTAAAATTAAAAATTAAACAATGTTCTAAATATGTCACCACCTTAATGACTATTGTTAGCCGCACCAATATTGTATTCATTCACCAATTTTAACCTATGTAATTGATGATCATCAATGTAAAATTAGATTTTTTTTTTTTTTTGGTGAATGTGATAGACTACAAATTATTAATTGCATGCGGTTGGATGAAATTCAAATCGTACTGCCTTTATTCTTTACTTTTTTCTAACTTTCTAAAACAAGACAAAATTAAACACATTTACTTATCATAATAAGTTTACCAAAATGAACTAAGGTGTCTAAAATGTAAAGGATACAAAAGTTACCAAAATGTCTATAAACATTGAAAAACTACATTATTACCCTGACCAAAAAAAAAATTGTAATTTGTAAACTATGGTTGCTTTTTTTTTTTATCTTATATACATGTAGAAGAAGCCCAAAAGGTATCGATTAATAATAATAATAATAATAATAATAATAATAATTTTGTTAAAAATTTACCACTACCTTAAATAGTTTAAAAATGACGTCAGATTTATTGTGAGTTGCATTGTAGTAATAAATATAAATAATTTTAATCCTAGCCGGGAAAAAAATATATATATATATATATATTTTTAGTGAAAATTCCTAGCCAAAATTGGTATGTATAAAATCACACATACATACTATATTATGGTATACTTGTAAATGGGAAAATATTATTAAAAGAGAAAGCAACTAGAAGTTATACAAAACACAATGGATCATCGCATCACACTTATTTTCAGATGACTTGGCTTACAAAATCAGCTTGTTATTGGACAAGGTGAGTTAGGTTTGCAGAGTTCTCCTATTATAAAAATGCCCATATTGTTCTGTAGTACCGCAATATATAAACATATATGTGTGTTACCAACAAAAATATATGTGTGTGTATATGTGTGCGTGTGTATATATATATATATATATGCACGTGACGTAATATACACGGTCAGCAATTGATATGGTGCACTCCAAGTCTATATGCTTGTCTATTAGGCACTAAACTAGAGGAAAAAAAAATTGGTGGAGACATTTCAGAGAACTGAAGAAAAAGTCCTTTTTTTTGGTAATGACTGAAGAAAAAGTCTGTGACACACAGAATTTGGTTGTGAAATTTACGTCAACCTTTTGTGAAAAAGTTTTCAAACCAAAGATGACACTAAAAAAATTCCAGCTGTACATAAAAAAAATTAAATTCGGATGTCCCAGAATTTAATACTTTATTATTAAAATAAAATAAAAATAAACTAAATTAGATTTTAATATTAAATATTCAAATATAATTTAATAAATTAGATTTTTAATATTTATTTACAGATGTTAAATAAAATTTTAACAACACTTATAAATGAATTTTGTAAATAATATATTATAAAAAAATTTTGCAAGAGATATTAAAATACCCATGTAAAATATATGTTGCAAATATATATATATGTATATATATATATATATTTATAGTGAAATGAAAAAAATAAAAATATTATATTCTAACTGAGGGACAGAAAAGATATGGGTAAGGAAATAACTGAGTTCCAAAAGTCACGTTCATATTTATTGCTAACCAACCACTCAAACCTAAACTTTGAAAAAATTCACAGGAAGCGACAACAGAACAAGCAAATTCAAAGTATACTCATTCATCAAAAAAAAAAATTCAAAGTATACTCAAAGCTGGCAAAAAAACAAAAAATAATAGAAGCTTGGAAACCACCAATTAAGCTAAATAAAAACTGTACCCATAAAAATATCTGTACTTGTTTCTCTCTTCACTATAAATGGCTAGGCCCCCATGAAAGAAGACCAATGTGCAGTGACTGACCAAAAGCCAAAAAAAAGACACCAACTCAGAGACCATAGTGAGGAAGCTATGGAGACGAAAAGCAAAGTGTTAATTATAGGTGGAACTGGGTATTTGGGTAAGAGGTTGGTGAGGGCAAGTTTGGCTCAGGGTCATCAAACCTATGTGCTCAATAGGCCCGAGATTGGCGTGGATATTGACAAAGTTCAAATGCTTTTAGGGTTTAAACAGCAAGGTGCTCACTTGGTTTCTGGCTCTTTCAATGACTACCAGAGCCTTGTGAATGCTGTGAAACTAGTGGACGTGGTGATCTGTGCCATTTCTGGGGTTCATATAAGGAGCCATCAAATCCTTCTTCAACTCAATCTTGTCGATGCTATCAAAGAAGCTGGAAACGTAAAGGTATTATACTATTCTTGGAAATTTTAAATAAAAAAAAATCAGATATTTTCTTAATTACTGTACATTTGGAATAACAAAATCAATATTACACTTGTGTCTACATATATATATATATATATATATATATATAATGAGCCGCCAATGAGGGGTCTATTTACTCAAGGGTTAATGGCACTGTTAGTTCGTAAATTAGACACCCATTTACAATTTAATCCTTAAAGTATTCGTTTTCTTGGTTTTCATCCGTAAACTATATATTTGTGGCACTTTTGATCCTTAAATCACATAATTAATACCTTAAACCACGTATTTAGTGAGTAAGCTATTAAATATGTGGTTTAAGGACCAAAAGTGCTATAAAGATGTGGTTGGAGGATGACAATCTGAAAAAGAATACTTGGTGGATCAAATTAAGTGTAAATGAGTTTACAATTTAGGAACTAACAGTGCTATATAACTTTTTAATTAAAGAAGGGATCGCTTTTATGGCAAGTGCCACATCCCATTTAGTTTTTAGATTTTAATTTAAAATACTAAATATCAAGTATCCAACGACTTAGCACTTGCCACATAAGAATCTTTTAGTTTAACTGAGGGATCTGTTTCACTGGAGACAGACTCATATATGCATATTGATTACTTGTATACATGATGAATGGTGTAGAGATTTTTGCCATCTGAGTTTGGCACTGATCCAGCAAGAATGGAGAATGCAATAGAACCGGGAAGAGTCACATTCGACGAAAAAATGGTAGTGAGGAAAGCCATTGAAGAAGCTAAAATATCATTCACATATATTTCTGCAAACTGCTTTGCTGGTTATTTTCTTGGTGGTTTGTGTCAACCAGGTAGCATTATACCTTCTAGGGACTCTGTGGTTTTGCTTGGAGATGGCAATCAAAAAGGTACATATATATATGTTCTATGTGTGCGTTAAAAATATAATTTTTCTCAAATTATACTTGTGTGTGTGTTAAAATATTTGGCATGCAGCAATATATGTTGATGAAGATGATATAGCAATGTACACAATCAAAGCCATTGATGATCCTCGAACCCTTAACAAGACTCTGTATATTAGACCACCCAAAAACATTTTATCTCAGAAAGAAGTTGTTCAAGTTTGGGAGAAGCTGATTGGGAAAGAGCTGAAGAAATCTTCCATTTCCAAGGATGATTTTCTAGCTTCTCTAAAAGGTATGAGTATTTATTTATTTTCATAATTATATATGAGAGCTGATGTATTGAACGACGTCATTCAGTACATCCTATGCAAAAAAAATAAAAAAATTACATGTGTTTTTATTAAATATGGAGGCCTACAACCACCCCTCAGTCAAATTGTAGAGGGGTGCCCATAGAAAATAACATATGTTATTTTTTTTTATTTTTTTGTGTAGAATATACTGAGCGACGTCACTCATTATATCATTTTTTGTATATGTATATATATAAATATAAATATATAATATTATAAAAATTTCAATTCAATATATGATTTGTTTATAGATCACATATTTTTTTTATAATGATCTTAATTTTGTTTTGTTTAATTCTTTTTTCTTCTATGAATTAAAGAGCAAGATTATGCACAGCAAGTTGGGTTGGGACATTACTATCATGTCTGCTATGAAGGTTGTCTTGTAAATTTTGAAATTGGTAAGAATGGAGTTGAAGCTTCTGAGCTTTACCCAGAGATCAAGTATACAACTGTGGAGGACTACATGAAACGCTATCTCTAGCTAAATGTCATTAATAGAACATGATGAACTACATGTAATTCAAATTGCTACTAGATCTGGATAAGTCATACAATAAATATCATTTTCATGGAATTTTATTGTTAGTTTTTTCTAATATATTGATCTTTATGAGCTGGATATATATAGTCCACATTATATATATATATATATATATATATTTAGTAGTACAAGCATATATATATATATATATATATATATATATTAGTGTGGTGCTGTTAACATTTATATGTATATATGTTTTGAGGTTGATATGGTTATTCAAAACTGGTTGAAAACAATCAATAACCGACTTAAGCACATGAAAAAGTCTATATATAGCTATCCATACCTACTCCACAAACTAAATCTTAATTTGAAAGCATTCACGGCAAATGACCATACAACAACCAAATGCAAAGTATACTAGCTAGCCAGAAAAAATATATATATGGAAACTTGAAAACGCCATTTAAGCTAAAGAAAAACAATACCCATTAATAAATTTGCACTAGTTTTTCTTCAATATAAATAGCTAGGCTCCCATGAAAGAAGATCATTATGCAGTTACTGACCAAAAGCAAAAAGCACTGACAAAGAGTTCATAGTCAGGAGGCTATGGAGATGAAAAGCAAAGTGTTAATTATAGGTGGAACTGGGTACTTGGGAAAGAGGTTGGTGAGAGCAAGTTTGGCTCAGGGCATCAAACCTATGTGCTCAATAGGCCTGAGATTAGTGTGGACATTGAGAAAGTTCAAATGCTTTTAGAGTTTAAACAGCAAGGTGCTCACTTGGTTTCTGGCTCTTTCAATGACTACCAAAGCCTTGTGAATGCTGTGAAACTAGTGGACGTTGTCATATCTGCCATTTCTGGGGTTCATGTAAGGAGCCATCAAATCCTACTTCAACTCAAGCTTGTTGATGCTATCAAAGAAGCTGAAAACATAAAGGTATTATACTATTCTTGGACATTTGAAATCAAAAAAGAAATTAAAAATTTTCTTAATAGTACATATAGAATAACAATATCAATATTATACTTGTGCATGTGTATATATATATATATATATATATATATATATAAATGAGTCTCCAATGAGGCATCCCTCATTTATTTAAGGATTAATAATGCTGTTAGTCCCTAAATTATATACATGATGAATGGTGTAGAGATTTTTGCCATCTGAGTTTGGCACTGATCCAGCAAGAATGGAGAATGCAATAGAACCGGGAAGAGTCACATTTGACGACAAAATGGTAGTGAGGAAAGCCATTGAAGAAGCGAAAATACCATTCACATATATTTCTGCAAACTGCTTTGCTGGTTATTTTCTTGGTGGTTTGTGTCAACCAGGTAGCATTATACCTTCTAGGGACTCTGTGGTTTTGCTTGGAGATGGCAATCAAAAAGGTACATATATATATGTTCTATGTGTGCGTTAAAAATATAATTTTTCTCAAATTATACTTGTGTGTGTGTTAAAATATTTGGCATGCAGCAATATATGTTGATGAAGATGATATAGCAATGTACACAATCAAAGCCATTGATGATCCTCGAACCCTTAACAAGACTCTGTATATTAGACCACCCAAAAACATTTTATCTCAGAAAGAAGTTGTTCAAGTTTGGGAGAAGCTGATTGGGAAAGAGCTGAAGAAATCTTCCATTTCCAAGGATGATTTTCTAGCTTCTCTAAAAGGTATGAGTATTTATTTATTAATTTTCACAATTATATATATATACATATATAATATTATAAATATTCCAAATAAATATATGATTTATTTGTTTTATAGATCACATATTTTTTTATAATGATCTTAATTTTGTTTTGTTTAATTCTTTTTTCTTCTCTGAATTAAAGAGCAAGATTATGCACAGCAAGTTGGGTTGGGACATTACTATCATGTCTGCTATGAAGGTTGTCTTGCAAATTTTGAAATTGGTAAGAATGGAGTTGAAGCTTCTGAGCTTTATCCAGAGATCAAGTATACAACTGTGGAGGACTACATGAAACGCTATCTTTAGCTAAATGTCATTACCAGCTGGATATATATATATATATATCCTCGAACCCAATATAATTGGCAGTACAAGGCTACAAGCATATATGTATGCATAATATAGTGTGATGCTATTAGCATTTATGTGTATGTAATTCGCACATAATAAAAGTTTGGGGTTGATATGGTTAACATAAAAATTGGTAGTCAAATTAAAAAAAAAAAAAGAAAGAAAGGGGAAGTTTTGTAATTTTTCAAAAATAAAACTATGCTTATTAAATAGAAATATATATTTGCTCCTGAAACATAAACTTTCCCGAACACGTTGATGACTTTGGGCCGCTGCATGGTAATTACAGTTCAGCTAACATGCATGACGTACGTACGCCATTTTTGCAATTACAAATTATCAAAATTAACTTTTAATAAGGGGGGTTATACCACCCTTGCATTCTGTAGTGTGTGTCGATGTAGTTTCAGTACTTTCTATTTAAACAATTTCATACTTGTATTTTCCACTAATGTCATTAAGTTCTTATACAGAATAATCTGTTAAAACTGACTAATTTTGCCATGTCATCGCTGATATAAGCATTAGCTAGCAACAATAATTAAATTTCTCTAAGAAAAAAAAATAAAGAAAAATCATAGTAAACCTACACTGAAAGTGTGACAGCAAAAATTATAAATAAAAAATACTTTGTCGGAGATAAACATAGCCCCTCTACTCTCATAGAAAAAAAAAACTTGCAAAATTAGTTTTTCGACGGTTAACAATCGATGTGGTGGTAGAGTTAGGGAATGGGCTAAGGTAGTCTTCACCAAAATGGACAGGTATTGCCTTAGTGGATTTTTTTTTTTAATTTAAAAAAAAAAAACAAAAACACTATATGGTGGTCTTGTTCGTCCAAGAACCCATATTTAATATTTAGGTAAAAATCTGCACAGTCATAAAATTGATACTCCCAAACTCACTAACATGCCTGTAAAATAGAAAGCAAATGTGAGCAATCTTAAGAACATATTGATTTCATTAATAACAAATAGTTATAAAGGTAAGATGCAAGTTAATTTAATTATATAAAATACATGCATGGTAAATAACTAAACATTTCTGGCAACAACTAATTCATTAATATTTGTGCTGTACTTCAGTGAATAGTTGGAAATTGGAATATATGTTGGTTTTTTATCCAATAATGTGTGCTGTATAAATTGATATTGATGCATCTTAATTAAGTGTTAGTATCTAGAATTGTATTAATTATTGCTTCAAATTATGAGCATAGTAATTTCCTTTCAAATACCAACATTTATTATATTACTACTATGAATTATGAGTAATTATTACTTCAAATTATGAATTATAGTAGTTTGCTTCAAAAAAACTCCAACATAGACATCTATCATCTCTACAGCGACCATTTCCGGGAGGCTATAGAATGTAATTCTCTTATACCACAGTTGGCTGCGTCCCATGGACAAGCCTCATTGCTTGCACTGCAAACCACCTTCTTCACAAGCTCATGTGGATTTTCCTTCAGAATCTCCTCCCACCATTTGGTTCTCGACAGTAAAGAACTTGTCGTTGTTTATTAAATCATGGGCTCAAACATGCAAAGCTGTCACTGGAGAAGAAGAGTCACTGGTCACTAAGCCATTCTATGACAGAACAGTTCGTTTATAAGCTCCCCACCAGTGATGATGAACTTGAAGCTATTCTAGTAAAGGAGAGTGGCTAAAGCATGGAGGACCAGATAACAGAAGCTTTCAAGTAACGGATCTACAAGTTCAACTCGGTTCACTACTTCAGTCATTCTTGTTGACCCAAGAAGACATAGAAAGACAAGGAAATCAGTTCTACTACAACGTTAAGGTCTTCATGATCAAGCTTTTCTCCGGTGTGGGAGGCTTAGCATTCGCGTGGCTAGTCAAGTCCTTGGGAATAAATGAAAAGGGAGTACCACATGTGTTCAACATGGATTGCAGACCTCACTTGGAACATCCAATTCCTCCAATGTATGCCGTGCGGAAGTTGCAGAAACACAAGTTTTGCTTGGTCAAAATGGGTTAAGATTGGTTGTAGAAGCCATTAATGAAACAGTGAGAAGCTTGGAATTAGGACTAGAAACTTATGCTTTATAATATATACTCTGAACCTGAACCTGAAAGTAGTAGTATTGCTTGATCGCCAAGCTTTAAGACATGCAGTGTTGATTTTTGGTGGGAAGGCTAAAGAAGGTGGAGATAACTTCTATAGATAAGACAGCAGCAATGTTTATGTCAGATAGGAGACATGGCAATGGAGGTATTGAGATGGTATCAGTTTTAATCCCAAAGAAATGGAAGCTTTTGCATCTGCTTTTGCTAATTGTCTTAAAGCCCTTTGAATGCAAAGCATTCAATATCATTTCTACTTGGCTTTATGATTTGCATTTCTAGTTGGTTCAATACATAAGTTGTCAAACAATCCAAAAAGACGGGCAATTAATTCTCACAAGAAACAAAACCATTTTCCAAGTACCAAAAACTTCAAAATAATAATTGGTAATACTGGGTATAGAATATTTTCTTCATGTTTTAGCCTCTCAAAGCATCTGTTTCATTGCCTCTCTTGCTCGTGCTTTACTTCTTACCATGAAATATTCGATGCAGCCTGTAAAGAACTCCATGAATATTACAGACCACTGCTCAATTTTGGAATTTAAAATCCAAATAGAATAGTACATAAAGCTAACAAATTAAAATGATAAATACAGAGTGCAAAATGATGTGATAGAGATTTTATGGAAGTTACAGATGTGATCAAAAGCAAACAATTAACAAATCTACTTGGTCCAGATTAGTAAAAGTACAACATAACATGCTTTACATTATGACCTAGCAGAAGCGTAAGCAACTTTGAATGAAATAAACAGAGAGCTTAGTCTAGGAAATTGAATGAAACATCAATCAGACTTAATTTAATATCCTGCTTAACATTAAGACAAAAGTAGCATAAAGGGGTTGGGGATAAATTCGGCAACTAAAGCAATATAAAAATTTAAAATAGTGCACCTTTGTCTTCTGAAAATAACCTTTCCTCGAACAAAGCCGGACTTCTAGGCTTTTAATAGAAATTAGTCAATAAACAAACACGTCAAGAAAAGACGAGGAAAAAAAAAAAAGGGTACTAGAGATTACTTCTGAATATGGAAGAGAAAGAATATGGTGTGTGATAATAACTTAACCTAAGTTTACAGTATCATAGATTGATTTTGCTCACCAGATGAATTAAGTGAGAAATATCTCAAGCTGATGGAAGAATATCCAATGCAACTTCCTTTAGAGAAGGCATAGCTTCTTGTTGATGCAAACAAATGTATTTGTTTCTCACTTTTCTAAGGACTTTCCATGGACCTGGATAGCACCTGAATGTAAACAATAAAAGGAATAAAACCCTTGCTGTAGAAGTCAAAAACATCAATCTATATGAAAACCTTAAACTAATATGAAAACATAACTGCAAACTTTGTACCACCTCTACTTTTCAGAAGCTGGAAGAGATTATCTAGCAAGCATTAAAAAGGTATACAAAAAAGCAGAAAATGGGCAATAGTGAGTGGCTAGCAACCAAACCTGAAAAGGACTCCCCCATTGCGTCCCTTAAAATTGTGAATATAGTATACAGTTTCCATCTTCGGAAATAGGGTCTTGGACAGTGCAGCCAGCTTTGGGTAGAAGAATGGTGGATAATCTTATTTCATTAAAGAAAAACATGGTTACTGATGTGATAACCAAGCTTGAATGTTGAACTGGAAGCAAGTAGCACTACTGATAAATAGGCCTCAAGTAATTGTCATCATTTTGATATTTTAGATAAATTGTTAAGGATGGTGATCAGTAGCTATATTTTGCAACAGTAAAGATTTAACATGGTATACTAATAAAGACCATACATTAAAATTAGCAATATTTCAACGTCTAGCAACAGCTACAGTTAACAGTGATAGATGACAGATTAACAATGTCAACTAATACCTAATTTTGCATAAAAGCAAGTAAATTCTATTCATGAGCAAGCATATATTAACATTATAACATACAGAAAAGGATACAGCCCGTTCTTATACGATCTAGTTCTCCATTGAATATAATTAGTTTCCGATTGGTATTCATGACAGCATCTTTGTAAAGCTCTTCCACTACAAGCATTTCTGAATTGCAAGAAAATAGGAGACATTAAAATCACATTGTTAATGTTAATATACTAAAACACAGGATATTTGGAGCTACCATTGACATTGAAATATGGATAGGCAACAAGAAAAAGCTCATCTTCTGGCTTTACACGGTCTGTCATTTTCACCTTTTCAGAAAAACCAAAATCTTCAAAAATGATGGCTTTGTCAGGTAGTCCAACTTGAATGAAGCTCCTTCAAAAGCTGAGTTTCTTGCAAATTTTACTTCATTGGCTTCAGGAAAAACTGAAGATTTCATGGAAAGGTTCTTCATAAGTTACATGCTAGAAATGGAAGAGCAACAAAGAAGAACCCAAAATATTATTGGGTACAACCACACATAAAAACCAAACAGACATGGTATTGGAAAAGAAAAAAAAAATGTAGTAAATATGGAGTGAATATAATATAAATGAGGCAACACCTTAACAAACCACACAACAATTTTCACCTATACCACAGTTGACAACCAACTTAAACCGAGAACTGTGCTAGTGTTGAAAAGAAGATTTGAAAGCATTCATTATTAGATTTACTATCTCTTTGTCATAAGCACTTGAGCATCTCTTAAACATGGGTGAAACTTGGCATTAAAATTTGCTACCCTTAAAAAGAGTTAAAATGATAAGGAAAGGATGAGTAAAATTATGCAGAGCCAAGTAATAGAAAAACAGTAAACTTTAAACTGCGATTCACCAAAAAAAAAAAGTGTAGACTTCAAGAATTTCACAACCAATCTCTATGACTAGCCCTAAGCTTTGCTTGGAACACAAGAGCACATTACAGATCCAATTTACATGATCTATGTATTTACATATTAGCTTAATGAACTTCAGAACAGCTCAATCTAATCTGTGTTTAGACAAATAACCTCAAAGGTTGGGCTGTAATGGCCCCCAAGCCCCAAACATCTCATCATACACCAACACGTGCACACACACACACACATATATATATTGGAGAGGAGAGGAGCGAAGAGTATGATAAAGAAATCAAGAAAATTACTATTCTAGTTCGTGTAGATTTCTCTGGAATTATGAAGCGATCACAAAAGTCACGAATCAACTGCATACTGCCAGTCATTTCTATTCCTCCTTCACCATCACCTGAGATATGTCATAGATACAGAGAATGTAATATATGATGGAAACCTGAAAAATAAGTACATATATAATGAATATATATCATAATGCAGAACCTGGTACAGATTCAAGTCCAGCAGTTGGGAACTCAATCTCCTGTAATGAGGACTTCCCTGTTAAAAATTTCATGTAAACGAACACATGATGGTTTCTTACATTTCTAAGTATACCAAGTTACTCAGAGTTTGACTTACCATCAACTGTTTGTCTCCTTCCAAAGCCAACGCCGCTGCTTTTCTGGCCTGTCAATTTATACATAGCTATAGTAAATAACAAATATTTAACACCAAAAATAGTTGCACACTAGAAAAGAAGAGGCACATAAATTCTAACAAATAAGTGACACTGGAAGTGTAACTGAGAGAGTCTTATTTAGTAGTCTCGCAATCTATTTTAAAATTGTGGAATGTTTAGCTGTCATTTGAGCGTCAGCAAGCATGATTCAAAAAAAGAAAGATTGATCACACTGCTACTGGACAAGACAGTTATTTCCTTCATGCCGAGTTGATTAACCCAAAAGATTCACCAATCTAATGGAATCTAACAGTTGAAGTTTATCCAAGGTTGATCTTCTGCCACAGTATTTAAATTACTTCAATTCTCAGAATCACAAAAATACACTATAAACGGGATATAAATATTTACCTGTTCAATAAGCTCAGAGTAGTCACTGGGAAATGGGACATCTAACTCCACTGAGCCACTGTCATTCCCCAAGTAACTGAATTACACACCAATTTGAGATTTTGAGAGACCCTAATTGCAGCAGACTTCCCATATCTCTTTGCACTAAATTTTGGAGTTAACGACCTGCTTTAATTTACATTAACCAATCAGCTCAGATAGTGAGATAAACAAGTATCATGAAAATATAATAATTTTATAAAATTCTATGAAATATGAAGCTTTTCACACCTTGTGACTAGGAAGAGAAGGGATGGCACTGGGTAACTTCTGAAGCAATTGTAATGTCTGATAATGACATTCTATTAGCAACCTCTTCTTTCTTTCACTGTGTGTAGGAGAGAGACACAGTCAGAGAGGAAGGAATGGCTTGAAGTGGATACAGTGTTACACGTGGCAAAGATAATATTACAACATTGAAAAAGAAAAGAAAATATAGAAAATAAATAGGAAAACTATCAGAGTCAAAACATGGACTATACCCTCAGCAAACAAGCATGGAGGGTGAGATATTCGTCGTTACAGGTCCTGGGCAAGGTCATCTAAACCCTTGCATGGAGCTCTGCAAACACCTCGCCTCCCGTAATTACCAAACTACCCTCGTCGTTCCCTCCACTGCCTCCTTTGCAATCCCCTCCTCTTTCACTCAAAACACTTCTACGAGAATCGTCCATGTCGCTGGTTCTTCAGGTCCATCCATGCCTGGACCCGACCCATTTCGCGATAAATCGGGTCAGGACCTCGAAGCCCATCTTGCGAACCGGTCCAAGGATTCAGCTCGACCTCTCTGTGCTATCATCGACTTTCAAATGGGTTGGACCAAGAGGGTCTTCTGGAAATTCCACATTCCGTTCATCGGCTTCTTTACGTTCGGCGCGTGCGCTGCTGCCATGGAGATGGGCGCGTGGAAGGTCCAAGCTGGCGACATCAAACCGGGCGAGATCCGTTCAGTTTCCGGGTTACCAGAAGATATGGCTCTCGAGCATTTAGATACTAAACGAAGACCTGAAGGCCCGCCACGTGACCACCCACACGCCTCCGGTCCGGACGGGCCAAAAGGCGGAGGAGGTCCGCCTAAACCGGGTGATCGTCCTCCATGGGTCCCAGAAATAGAAGGTTAGATTGCCTTGATGTTCAACACGTGTGAGGAGTTGGAACGTCCGACTACATGACTAATCAGATGGGTATGCCCGCGTGGGGTGTCGGTCCACTACTGCCCGAACAGTACTGGGAGTCATCATCATCATCAGGCTCATTGATTCGTGACCGTCAGATCAGGAGCATACCCGCCAATCAAACTACAACGAGGACGATGTGATCCAGTGGTTAGATTCAAAGCCACGAGGGTCAGTACTGTACGTGGCATTCGGCAGTGAAGTGGGTCCCAGCAAAGAGGAATATCCCCAGTTGACCATGGCATTAGAAGAATCGACCCGACCATTCATTTGGGTCATACAACCCGGGTCAGGAATACCCGGTAGCACCGAAAGCAAAGTCGGTGAAAGGGGTTTGATTATATGTGGATGGGCACCACAGCTGTTGATACTGAGCCATCCGTCAACGGGCGGATTTCTATCCCACTGTGGGTGGAATTCTACTGTGGAAGCCATATGTCGTGGGGTCCCACTTTTGGAATGGCCATTCAGGGGCGACCAATACTACAATGCCAAGTGGGTGGTGAAGCATTTGAAGGTGGGACATAGAGTGGCTGAAGATCCATCGGAAATGGTTAGGAAGGACGACATAAGGGGGGGAATAGAAAAGGTGATGGTGGACGTGGAAATTAAAAAAATGGCAGGGGCGTTACGTGGAAAACTAGAGAATGGCTTTCCGGCGAGCTCGGAGGCTGCCTTGGATGCTTTTGGACATTTTATTAGCCAAAGGAAAGCCTTATACACAACTAAATAATAATGCTTTACATCTATCTCTGTGATATAGTTTGTAGTCATATTGGTTTAACCCAAACAAATTAAATAATAATAATGAAATGTTCTGGTTTGCTGCCAAAAGATTCCTGTTGATTTTTTTTTTTTATTTAGAGATCAGGTAGACATGTGCAGTGTGGTCAAGGACAAGTGTCATCAAAATGAAATGTGTAATTTTATCCAGAATATGACGTGTTAATGTATATAATTGTGCTTCATTCTTGCTTTGGATTATTTTGTCCTTCTACCGTCCAACTTTTTCAAGATTATCGTTTGCATTTACCGACAACAACCAGTTTTCCATTCTTCAACCTAACAGTCAAAACCTAAATTCATACTACTAATATTACTACTATATTCCTTTTATATATAAAATAACTTTCTTCCTCGTTAAGCAATTATCCATCTTTTTCTATCTATATATTCTCGGAAAATCCCATCAACAATCCAAACAGACCCACCAGAGAACGATCTAAGATGTCTAATGAGATATGGCTCCTCCCGTTTTTCGGCCAAGGCCATCTCTTCCCAACCATGGAGCTCTGCAAACACATAGCCTCCAGAGACTTCAAAACCACCCTCCTCATTCCTTCCAATCTCTCCTCCTCCATACCCTCCTCTCTTCTCGAAAACCCACTTGTCCAAATTACTGAAATACCCTCTGCCTCCATCGCCTCCACCGGACCACCACCCCACCACCACAACCACATGTCAACCGCCATTGAAAACCTCCTCTCAACCCGACCCGAAAAACCGGATTCGGATTCGGCACGTCGTCCCGATTGCGTTGTTCTAGATGTCATGATGAGCTGGGCGGCCGAGATCTTCAAGAAATTTGGTGTCCCAACGGTTGCGTTCTTCACCTCCGGTGCCTGCTCTGCTGCCATGGAGTACGCCATCTGGAAAGCTCAGCCATTGGATATCAAGCCGGGTCAGGTCCATTTGCTTCCTGGACTACCCGAAGAAATGGCTCTCACGTATTCGGACATGAAACAACGACCTCACGGGCCACCACCTGGCCCACCAGGATCAGGGTCGGTTTTCCTCCTGGCCCACCGGGCCCAGGTATGGGCTTTCACCACCTGGACCACCCCTGGTGGGCCGGGCTCCCGAAAAATGGGTCCACCTAAGATGGGTGGTCCGCCACCGTGGGTAGAAGAAGTGGAGGGTCGATGGCCATGATATTCAACACGTGTGAAGATCTTGAGCGTCCATTCATTGAGTACTTAGCCAATCATAAGGGAATACCGGTGTGGGGTGTGGGTCCGCTTTGCCCGAACAGTACTGGAAATCAGCCGGTTCAATCCTCCACGATCGTGAATTCCGAACCAATCGACGATCCAACGTCACCGAAGATGAAGTAATCCAATGGTTAGATTCAAAGGCACATGGTTCAGTACTATACATCGCCTTCGGTACCGAAGTCGGTCCAACCACAGAGGAATACGCGCAGTTAGCCGAGGCATTAGAGGAATCGACCCGACCATTCATATGGGTGATCCAACCCGGTTCAGGTAGACGGGGTCCACCACCGGGTCAGCCTGGTCCACCACCTGGTCAACCGGGTGGAGACGAAGGAGGAGGCTACTTTCCTCACGGGTTAGAAAGCAGAGTGGGCGAGAGGGATTGATAATAAGTGGATGGGCACCACAGTTGTTGATACTGAGCCATCCATCGACGGGTGGATTCTTATCACACTGTGGTTGGAATTCCACGGTGGAAGCAATTGGGCGTGGGGTCCCATTCCTTGTGTGGCCCATCAGAGGTGATCAGCACTATGATGCGATGCTGGTGGTGAAGTATCTGAAAGTTGGGTATATGGTTTCTGAGGATTTATCAGAGAAGATTGACAAGGAGGAAATAGTTAGAGGGATCGAGCAGTTGATGAGTGACGAAGACATTAAACGACGTGCCGTTGCACGTGGAGCCATTTTTCAGCATGGCTTTCCAGCGGCCTCTATGGCTGCTTTGGATGCTTTCACAAACTTGATCAGTCAAAAGCCAGTTTAATTTAAGCCAAGAAAAAGAGGAGAAAAGAAAAGAAAAGAAATATTGCCACAATGTATTTACTTCTTTATAGACAATATAATTCTTCCACGTACTACAAAATTAGCCCTTCTGTATTTTCAGAGCCAATACATTAGAGTGCTTTTCCTGTATTTAGTTTAATAGATATGAAAAAGTGGAATATGAATTGGCTTTCATTATAATTAATTAGGATAACCCCTCACATCACATTGAAGAAAATGAAATTGAACTAGTAACTTCTTAAAAATAATATCAACAAGAATAAGGTTTAAATAAGTCAGTACTAATATAGTAAAAACTTGCATAAGGTATCATACAAGCGGCACCTTCACAGCAACTTCTAATGCAGAGTTATTAGGCCAACAAGCCCAATGGCTCGCTGCCAATCCTAAAAGCCATTTCTCATAAGAGACATCTGAGAATCATGGTTTCCATGTCTGACACTTAAAATTACCAACTTCCTATAGCCAAAATGAAATCCCAACACCTAAATTTCCTTAAGATCCCATATGCATAAAAAGGTAGAGAGCAAGGGCTAGAAAGAAAGAAAGAATGATATTTCAGCATGAGAAAAATATAACTATATAAACAATATATATTTTGCATAGTTCTGTAGTTTTATTGACAACTGTAGGAACAGATCCTTTTACTATTTTATCCAAAAAATTCCACTTCAAAAACTGATGGTATTCATTGCCGGAATATGGCAGCGAAATCAGGATGCATGGTATGCACATCCTTAATAAATGATTTTGTATGGAAATCTGTAGGTCAATTACTTTTGGTTGGTCATGAAGGATCTGGTTCCAGCTTAGGGACTATAGCTGATTTGAGCTCTATATGTGAAACACGGACAGCACCGATTAGCCGCTCTGGCAATTCATCTGCAGTATTTGCCTGACAAGATATGAAACCACTTCCAAGTCAGCATGTCAGGATGATATAAATATATCATATAACAATTGCCAACAAGATCTAGTGCAGTCTTCCCTGGTCAACGATGAATAAATATACCTGTACAAGGAAAGCCATGTCAACTACCAATGTTGTAATCACACCAATTACCAACCCCAAGACCCCATTAGCAACAGTTGAAGAACCAATGTCAACATCCACCTACAGAAAAGATGAATTTAGTGAAACAATCATCATGGAATCAAACATTTTCCTTAAGGGAAAGGTCATGCTCAGAATCTTGCTTACACACTACACAAGCACAACTATGTATATATAAATTGTACGTATATCATTCAATAATTCTAATGGTACTTACTTCTAAATACTTAGGACCACGGATGTAGTTGCAATCAACTGCTTTTCCTAATATACATGGGGTGCTTCCAACACTCTGGCGGACAATCCATGATCCCTGCGTGATTCAAAATTAAAATTCAGGACCCACTGCATATAACTTGCTTCCATTTCTAATTTATTTATTTGTTAAGTACATGTGTGGTTGGAACATAGTTGACAAGAAAAAGAGGATATATACCAGAAGAAATGTATAAATTATAGAAGAAGAAGAAGAAGAAAAAAGGCAGAAACAGAAGAAATGTATACCAGAATAGCGAAGAGAAAGTGATGTTATCATAGTAGCGCACATAATTTTACAAACATCATACTGCAGACGCTGTAACAGTCAGCCAGTAAATGTTTGCATGCATGTATAATTGTCAGTGAGTATCCACAAGTAGACTTCAGGAAATGTTTTTACCATAGTTTTTAATCCCAGTAGGATTATATAGTGCACAAGAACATAAAGAATAGTGCATGATTATAGACTTTTACCATTTAAACATTCAAATTTAGAGGTTGAGTTTATCAATCCCAGTAGAATGATAGAGGCTACAAGAACATCAAGAATGGTACATGATCATAGACCAAAGTATTTTTTCAATTAAAGTATAACTGTCATCCTCCATAGTCCACTGCATTTCCCAATTTAAAACAACTATTTACTTCACATTTAAAAGTTTCTTAGTATTACCAAATTGTTGGCACAGACGTGTACATGTTTTTCATGTTTTAGGAGCCATGGATATTAACTACTCAAGATTTGCAGGAGGAAAATTGCAGCTGCAGCTCATAAGTCATATTTTAGGTTTCTCAATCTTCTAGTCCTAGTTTAGTTTTAGAAAATTTCTGAGAACAAAGTCCTATAAGGAGTAAAATTCCAGAAATCTAAACCTTCACATAAAAATGAATGGTGTAGACATGTTCATTAAACATGCCTAATTATTATTACTTTAGGATTTCCTAATTGATGTTACTGGCGAAGATTGTTTCCTCATTTTAGTTTCTCACTTGTTCTACAATTTCCTAAATTAGATTAGACAGTCTATGAAAATAGATCATATATTATAATCTACTTCTCACCCCAGGCATTGAAATATTAGAGACAAAAGAAAAGTTGAGATTTTCCCTCCTCTATATTTCCTTTTCCCTCCTCTTTCATCTCCCTTCTTATCAATCTTATATCTCTATTTTTTAAGAGACATAGAACCTTGAATTTCAAGCCCAATAGCCACAAAGTGCCTTCAGAAGAGCCCAAAACTACAAGCTTTTACCATCTCATGTCAGTGCCTACCAAGGAATGAGTCCAAACTAATCATCTAAATTTGGTACATGGATACCGACTGACTTTAAATAAGGTCTACTTTACAAAAGAAACTATAAGAGAAGATATTTATTATGGGACAGAAGAGTCACCAAATGTTTCTTATATATCTTTCTGTCCAAAGTAGGAACACAGATTGTAAATAAAGAATCAGTGTGCATGTGCACATACACGTATTGCAGCAAATTCTAACACGTAACTAACATATTATAAATTAATGAGACATGATGGACAGAGAATGCATGCTACTGAAATTTTACTTGTGACACACACACCAATACCTTGGGAACAGATGGGATGAGCTTCATCCTACTATTGCGAATTCATCATCACCATCAACAAACCGTTGCAATAGGGATCCAGGTGCTAATTCCTTACTGACAAAATAAAATACCATACTGTAATGTGTTGACCCAGGGACCTGTAACGACACAGCAGTATTTCACTTCAAAAGCTTCCAATACATCAAGATCAAATTTTAAAACTAGACAAGGAAAACAACTTACTTGCAGATTAAAGACCACAGAGAAAAGGCCCTTTTCAGTAGCAACCTAATCAGGCATTTACAAGCAGTGAAAACAGAGTGATGATCACTCTAGAAGTGTCTATAAAGCAGTAATTGCATTCAGTTCAAAAGCAAAAATCAGTTTCAGAGGTTTAGTAGATACTTGTGCTGCACATCCTTGACGTCTAGCAACATGGTCCATTCTTTTTGTGTCTTTGAACCAATCAACAGCAACGAGATCCATTAGATGTTTTCCAGCAGGAATCTGCACATATTACCAAAGGAGTAAGTTTACAACTAGCAAAAATTTACATTTATTCAAAAGAATGAAAGGTAAAGAAAAAGTGAACCTTTGTTTTGTCATAACAAAAATTCTTGCTGCGAACTCTGAAGTTGTTCCCATCAGAAATTTTCCAACAATCACGACCATTATCACGATCATCACGCCGTAGATTACCAGAAAAGCAAGATAGATCAATTTTATCTGCTAGTTCTTCTTCTACAGCTTCATATCATGAAAAAATGCCTGAGTGAATATCTTATACCACCTACCACTAATATTAATTCTTAAAAAAAAGAAAAAAGGAAAAGAAAACAGAAACATTAACATTTACCCATTTTCTTTGCATCTTCCTCAAGCTGGCTTTCATAAGCCTGAACAAAAAGAAAATTATATGAACAATAAATATGCAAACAAGCACACAGATAACAAATTGGTTTTCAAGAGGAAAGTAGAAAACATATGAGCACAACTGTGAATAAAACCTCTTGCTCAGCCTCAGCAATTTGAAATTCCTCATCTTCATCGGAGTATTCATCCATTGTCACAGAATTCCGGTTGGCAGAATTTATCTGATCAAGAGAAGGGCTTGGATGAACAGAAGACACATGGAGCTTTTGGCTCTTCTGTGAAGAAACAGATGCTGAGGTCATATTGACCATAACTGGGATTCGTGGAGGAGCATTCCTTTCATCTGTTTGTGAAAAATACTCACGTAGTCCTGTCATAGATTAAAAAGAAGAACTTAACAACACAGGCACTGAAAAGTGATGGTATTCACTAAAGCGTGCATTACACTAAACAATTAAGAGAAACTTTCCTACTATGAAAATTTGAAGTGCTTGTGAACCTTAAATGAAGATGTGTATTCAATATCCTTGCAGTCAAATAATAATAAAGAAATTAATTTGCTAAAGTGTGGCTGTGTTAGCTTCATATACAAAGTTGGTCCACTGCATATCAGCTTATACTTCAAGAATTAATGTGGAACTTAACATCGAGCCAAAATGTCCAAATTACCATGTTTAAGTTCCTAGAAACCCAATTTCTATTAATTTATTGTGAAAAAGTGAACAAAATATGTGAAGAGAAGTGGTTAAAGTGTGCTTATGTTGGCTTGATATATGTGGTTAGTTTGTCTATCAGCTTAAACTTTGGAGAATAATGGTAATTAAATAGATTGTAACAGTAAAAGAAAGTAAAAAGAATAAAAAATAACTAAAATAACCAGAGAAAGAGTAAGGACAAATAAATATAAGTATACAGAATATTTCTAAAAAATGGTGCAGCCCAAAAGTTATCATCATTCCACCAACACATCATGAATGCCTTACTTTGGAAAATGTCTATTCAAAGTTTAATAAATTGCACCTACATAAAAAACTAGTGATAAGAGTATTAAAAAGGAGATAAAGATATGAAAAAGTTAAAACTACTACTTCATATTTGCAGCAAATACCAGTAAAACATTCAAATTTACAAATGCAATCCAAAAGGGATTCCAAATCGTACTCAAGTAAATCTATCCTTCCGGTACATTGACATAATTTCATTTATGTGCTGAGCAAAATATATATATATATATATATATATATATGTAGAGAAAACATTTAATCTGACAACCATCAACCTCTGTCCCAACTCCCAAGGTTCCTTCCCTCCTATCAAACCTCGGGGACAAAATTAGAAGAAAAAGTAACGCAGAAAAAGAGACCCTTTAGATGACAAAACATAAAGACATCATGAATCATGAACAGCAGTAAAAATCATCCAAAATTGTTGTCATATGCAAAAATCAGAGAGAGGACATCACCAGCAACACTATTTAACATCTGCAGGAGACAATATTGCTGATATGATGATATATAACCCACACCCCATCCTTTCAGATCAATCTGCATAAGATGCTGAACCTGTGTTCTAGGTTTCCCATTTCGAGATTTTAACGGAGAAATGTTAAATCCTCCACCTGAGAAAAATAAATATAAATTTTTCTGTGACACCTTAATTAAATAAATAAGTAACAGGTCCCAAATATTAATCGACCCTTTGAGTACTCAGAAATAATAAGGAAACAACAGAGCTTACTCTCAATATAACATATCCTGGCTGAGGGCCACAGTTTTCATGCTCCCTAGATTGAAACAACACAACTGTACAATAACAAGCAAACCTGTTAAGTTCCATGGAGTAACATACGGAAGTTGCAAGCAAGTACCAAAGTAAAGTTACCATAGCTTCCATCATCATTTCGACGCCAATAACGCATATAGCAAAGGTCACGAGGCCACACAAACCTGAAACAGCATGGATTTGAGAGTACATAAAATCAAATTTCATAATACTGCAATAATTTGACACCTGGATGAGATCAAAAGCACTTGGCACGAGCAAACAATAGCTTCTATTAATTAGTCCTCAAAGGTCAGGAACTTCATGATGTAGACATGAAGTATTCACAAAATGTGAAACTTCTTAAGAAGAAGAGAAAAGCGAACACACACACACACAAATAGAGCCTTTCTCTCGAACTACAACTTAATTGCTATAATATAAAGCTAACTTGGTAGACTTGATGGTGCATGAATGCATGTAAAGGTTACATGGTCAAGAGAGGTTACATTGGAAACCAGTCCAGCTGAAGTCTATGATAAAGTATTGCAGTATGACCATCCACTTCTTCAACTAAGCTACCATGCTGGAAACTGCAATCCCACCTGCACCAGTAATGAAAAACTACAGTGACTTGTACTATAAAATGCAACCATAAAAAGACAAATATTAATATTTATATTTTAGGAATAGAAGGGAGACAAACAGTAAGATAACAATAGATTCTATGGCTAATTAGGAGTATATGAGTCCACATCCAAAAAGCTTAAGCTTTTGGAAACAGTATAAAAGGCTTTTAATATTACACTATGAGAACTTGTATTTGAAAAAGGAAAACACCTACTCAAACCGAGTTCCATCCATGCTCATTACAAGCTCAAAAATTTCTTCACATGTGCCCTCTACCACACCAACAGCCTTCATTGCTCTACTACAGCTCCTCGGCTGCATAAGAAAACTATTAACAATCAACATGCGGCCTAAACAACCAAAAGCATGGAAAAATCATCTTATAGATAAGAGGCAATATTAATAATAAGAGCAAAAAATAAAAACAATGCATACAAGGTAATCAACTTCAAGAAGCTCTTCAAAAATGCGAAGTCCTGCCAATATTCAGTTGCAAACATCATTAAAATATCACAACACCTTTACTTAGTATTATTTTTTGCATTACCCAATCGAATTACTAAGACAGCGACACAATCTAATAAACAATAATGAAGCAATCATAAAGAATGGTTCACCATTTTGGCACTGGAGAAGACGCCAAAGCTTTCTAGGGAATGCTTGGTTGCAGGCATTCTGGTTTGAAAGATCTGAATCTACCTCCCTTGTCCAGTCCAGTATTGAATCTGGAGGACCTGCAACTTATTCAAGAAGACAAGATTCATTATGAGACTCAAGAAGAGATAGCACAATACTATTTAAAGGTCAATGAGATCAGGAAATCAATTTTGACCCTTTCCAATTGTTGTTCTCCGCAGCAAATCTTGATTCGCATCATCTTCATCCTCTTGTGCACTGAACCTGAAATAATTTAAACAATTATCAGATATGTACAAACTATGATCAACATAGTGATGAATATGGCCCATGTGTTTAAACTTAAATCCACACACTACAATCTAAAAAGGAACTACAGCCAATCAAAACAAAACAGAAACATTCAAACACAAAATTAAGGTAATAGTTTCAAAACAACAGAATCATTTCCCAACCATACCATGTAATGGCTAATAAGAAAGCAATGCTTGCATCTTGAAAGATTTTGAAACAACGTGTAGTACAAAATATTTGGAGACATGGTAATTTTGTGTTATACTCAGTTCTAGAGAACCATTTCACCAATTAAGCTGGAAAAACTTTATTCCTTGATGATAAGATGCCACTTAAAAGGGTGGTCACACTTACAAACAAGTAGGCTCAGGTAGCCACTCTCATTTCTTTTCTTTTTATCTTTTTTTTTTCCCTTTCACATTTTGGTCATTGGGGAGGCATGGGTAGAAAAAATCCATATTTATCAGTCTACATTAATTTCAACAAACCAACTTTTCATGATCATCCAGAATGAAAGAGTTAGACAGACCACACTCTCTGGGAGGATCTGAGTCAAGAACTCCACATAAAGCATGCGAAGAGGAAAAAGTAGAGAGTACTCTATATCAATAAAATTATTTGACAAATCAACACTGTCAGCGTTTAAGAGTAGGTCCTGAAACTCACACATTTCAGCAATAGATATGCCTATGGCTAACAACAATCAAGCCCCAGATCTCATTGTATTGTAAAAATATATATATTACATATCTAATCTCAGACTCAGAAATGTTGAATTATAGATAGGTTTTCTTATGAATCAGCCTAAAAGGCTAACGAAGCTAAAGTTTGAACATTTTTCTTTTCCATATCAGCATAATTGGATGAAAGCAGAGAAAAGTTCCAAATAATACTTACTGACTTTCATGGTCTGATGATGAAGCAGTCCTCCCATTATCCATTCCCGATTTGTATTCAAAAGAAACATATTTGTTACCATTTGGAGCTTGTGAACCCTGATGCTGAAGACATTAATAAGCAAACAGTTTCAGATACATACAAAACATTATATGGAGGAAAGTGTGATTGCAACAAGATTCTTATTTAGACCTAAAAGGGGCAATAGACAGAATTTCAAGAGGCACAGGGGAAAAAAAGATATACTTTGAAGCGGTACATGGAAAAACAAACATACTTTCTCCCATTACCCAACACTCGTGCTTTAAATCAACACCTAGAACAGGTTGCAGATGGAAAAAAAAAATGGAGGAACAGGCCTAATTAAATCATCTCATACCTGATCGATCACAGACTCAATTTTTCCTTCCAGATTAGTGCTTCTTGGATGTTAAATGCTGCCATCTGGTACAAGAAAAGTCTGTAATAATTAATATCTCTAGGATGATGTTCAAGCAATATACCTAAGCTACATAGAGTTAAAGAACACTTGCAATGATTTACGGAAAAAATGAACACTACATGGAAAATGAATACTTACAATATTACAGAAAAAGCAAAATAAAGAAGAGACTAAAGAGTTTGCTGGATTTATGGAAAATTTTCACTCTTAATTTTTAAAATTTGTGAAAGATGCTCATTAGTTGTAGAATTATGCTCTCTATTATGAAGAGCACTATTGGAGATGCTCTAATGAGTTACAACTATCCACCAAAGAAATAATCCGTGTAATTAGATGTCCACCAAGTAAAGCAGGGTGCAAGACCAATCAACACCAAGCCATCAAGCTTTAAGCTAAAGGGTAACTAAAAACTTCCAGATATAATAACGATTATTCATCAAAACACACGTTAAATTAGAAAGAAGAAGTCAATACAACCAATTTGGACCCTCCTCGAACCCCATAAAAATTCATAAACTAAAATAAATAAGATAAAAGGAAGAAAGAAACTGTTAAAAAGTGTACCAACTGCTGAATTGAAATTGTCTAATTGTGAACATTATATCACAGAAGACTAAGACAATATTTAAACTAGTATCTTCATTTTCTCTGGACAAAAATAAAACACATACAGTAATCCGATGGTATTTCTCTTTCTTGTTGTAAACAGAGAGAACATATACCATCTGCACCAGAAAAAATAAATCAAATATTAGACAACATGGAGTCAACAATTACATAATCCCAGGAAGCTAAGGATAGACAGCAACGACACAAAGATAAGTTAAAGTTTCCTTTGAAAATAATAATAATAAAATAATAAATCAGCAAAATTGCCAAATATCTGTCCTTTTTCTTTTTGCTTTTCATTGTTGCTAGACATATTTTAGGCCCAACATAAAATGCCATCCAAGCCTCAACCCCTAAATTATTGCATCACCCAGGAAGATGATTGCAGAGTTCAGTTCAACACAAACTTTAAAGGTGCATGACTACACAGCACTCAATGTTTAAAACAATCAACATTACCTCACAAGTTCATCAACACAAGTATTAAATACATTTTCCATCTTCACATGAAAACAGCTGCAGATCTCTACTAGTGAACAATAAATTCAGTAGAAAGGATGCTAAGAAATCCAATAGAAAAGCAAAATTACAAAATATGCAACACCATACAAAAATATAACATATTATTGTAAAACAGCTTGCACCCAGCATAATCCTCAATTAGTTTGATGAATCATGCACTCACTTCTTGATATTTACTGGGCAGGTGTGCAGTCTAAATTAGATTTCAAAAAATTGAGGGGTTTCATAGTGTCAACCGCCAGAATACAAAGAAATGTGGAGGAATAATGAGAAATTGACAATTTATCAATGCCTTATCTAAATATCCTTGACATTAGCATGACACATCGCCAATTCTTCACTTACTTTTCCAATATTAATTAGAAACCAATGTTTTCATAAACATCTCCCAATGACCATAGGCATCTCCTTGACCATCCAGAAAATGGTCTTTCCTTCCTATTATCGTCATCAGATACATGGAAACTTTGACAAAGTCACAAAACACCATTGGTCTATCAATCTTTACTTACTAATTTGGAGCCAGCAATATATTCCAATATATATAAAGAAAAACTTGTCATCTATACATAAAGAAAAACTTGTCATCATCATCTTATTTGGATATCAGCTTTTCTACAGCAACTTCACCATTTTATTTCCACAAGTAGATAAATATTCCATATTACCAAAAATCTAAAGATACACTTCACTTCTATATCTAATTATTCCTGTTTAAGTTGTATGTAGGTGACAATTAACAATCTTTCATTCAATGGTTACTCAACACAAGCTAATAAAATTAGCCACCAAAGTTATACCTTTGCAACAAACTTTACACTACTCTAAACTTTAGTACCCCTAATTTGTTATCTTTGAAGTCATAAAAGACAAAATTATAGGGTTAAAAAAATTTATTTGTCAGAGTATGCCCCACAATGCAAATCTAATTAATGTTTCAAAATGACTAAAAAGGAAGTGTTATCCATTAAAAGTGAATAGGAACAGCATTCAGAAAAGTGAATGACATCACAACAACGGTCCAAACAAAGAAACAGAAATGAGCCAAGCCGAGCCAACTAATTCCTAGCTAACCATTGTCCCATTTCAGTTCAAAGCCTTATTTTTCTAGGTCAAAATTCATGCTTCAGCTTCTTAAAAGAAAAAGCTAAGCACTGTTTCATGAGTACCCAGACAAGCTCAAGCTTAAGAATTGTTACTAAGCTTAAAGGCACAAAACACTTGAAGCTCAGAATACCATCTAATAAGCCGTGTCTTCAAAATGTAAAACAATTATAATCAATAATACAAAAATTAATTTACTTATAAAAATAAATTAAAATTCTAGATCATAAACTTATGTATTAAGTTTCAAGCTTGGTGTTCTGACCTGATAACAATGATTAATGTCCCACGCAAAGAAATAATAAACAAAGGCTGCGAAATGGGTAAGAGGAGGGGTTGGGGCCACAGAGAGAGATCATAAACAAGTTTACTCAACTGAGTTTTGAATTTTGATGGGGAAAAGCTTGGTTCATTTACACCTAGAGAAGTAATTCACATTAAATAGTATGCAAGAGAAAAGATGGCAAGAAACTGAAAATATAAATCCATACGATTGATTCCTAACAAATGTATTTCTGAAAACACACCAAGTTGCAATGTCGCTTAAGCACTTTAGTCCTATCATTCACCAAAACTAACATATAAAAACAAAAAATAAAAATAAAAAATAAAACAGTACGAAACCTTACATGACCATGTTGGGTCTTCAAGCCTCGATCCTCCACCCTACAGTTGCCGTCAATTAAAAGGGTCTTGATTGGAACCTAGGCAAACACATTGAAAAAATAAATAAATAAATAACCAATGTTTTCAGAATCCCGCAAAAGCTCAATCCAATAGTATCAAGAACCAAAACTTTCTCGTACCCTTTAGCAATTGCCAATTCACAAAGATTCCAAGAGATAAAATTCTCTACGAGAAAGATTAATCTTCTTTCACAAGATGCTTACACTTTCGACTAAAAGGATACTCAGCCACACAAAAGGAAAAAGGAAACCCAAAAAAAAAAAGCCGGAAATAATTCACATAATTTAAAAATAATAATAATAATAAATCACCTGATTATCCTGAGGTTTCCTCTTGTAATAGGCCAGCAACCGAGACTCGAGCACGAAATACCTCATATGGATAAACGACCGTCCGATCTTCCGCCGGCCACATCGTACCATCCAACCTTCATACACAACCTTCGAAGACATCGTTTAACCCAAAATTCCTCCAAAATTCTATTGAGAAAACCAAAATTTCGCTAACTCGGAAGCTCCGATCGCAACCTTTGCTTCCAGCGAGAATCACTTTCACTTATGTTACTTGATCGCTCATCGTTCGACCAACAAAAAAAATACTATTCCAACAACAATCCACAAAAACACAACCTAAAATTCGAAATACCGCAATGCCACGAACACCGCCCGAATTCCTCAAGATCTAGAAATCCAATTTCCAAATTGCCAGCATCCACGAAATTCAAAAAGTGCGAAACTGAGAGGCGGAGAAGCCACAGAGATAAAGAATCGGAGAAGGTCGAAATGCCGAAATCGGAGTCGGCGAAAGACGAAAACGACGACGTACGTGTTTGGGGAGGTCAGCTTGGAGAGAGGAGAATTGATCAGACGACTGGCAATTTGAATGAGAGACCCTGACGGCCAAAAGTTGGAGATCCCACGCATGTTAGAAAAGGTTTGTGTCCTCGAAACGAGTATGCCACGTGGGCTAATCATATTGGCTGGTGTAATGTTTTCGGGGTGTATCTTTGGCGCCGTGACACTTTCCCAAATTTTGAAAAGTTGAGTGGTGTTTTCCGAGTTTACAATCTTTCCGGGGCCTGACTGCCGGAGGAGCAGAAAATAAAAATATATAAATGTTATATATGGATTAACAAAATCAATCTTTTTTTTGCAATTTAGTCCTATTTATGAAATGACGAAATACCATTAAAGTTGTTTTACTTTCTTCATGTCTGTATGCACTTTTGGGTCATTTTATTTTACATCCACCACAGAGGAAGTGAAATCACCAATTTTTACGTCTACCTAAGGACAGAGGGATCCGAACGAGAGAGAAAATGTCACTCACGTGTATGTATTTTTTATATTTTATTTAATACATACTGGTTATTTGTAGGTTTTTTTTTATGTTTTAATCCGGCCATTATCATTTAATAAAAATAAAGTAATTTGATGGGAAATTAAAATGTTAGTTTAGAATTATTTTTATATTTTTAAATTAAAATTTTTGATATTATAGTCTAGCCACCACCAATGACCCTTCAAACAAGACTTTCTTTTTTATTTTCATTTATATTATGATTCTCTTCATAATAATAGGTTTTTTTATTTGAGTTATTAATTTTTAAATTTTTTTTGTTAGAGAATATTTGATAATAATAGTTTTTTTTTTATTTGAGTTATTAATTTTTAAATTTTTTTTGTTATAGAACATTTGAACATTTGAGTGTGGCTATGAAATTTTTTAGAATAAATAAAATGATTTAGAATGCTTAAAATAAATTAGAATGCATGATAAGTGTTTAAAAAAATATTTTAATAAAACTTGATTAGTTTGATTTTGAATTTGTTTATGGGTTATGAGTTAAAAAAATTAAAAAAAAATAGACAAGCATTGTCGATGCCACTATCAACTGGTGGTGGTGAGGGCATTACTCAAGCTGCGCCTGGTGGTAGCAAGGCTTAGTGGAGTTATATGGGGCACCACCAAATCATGCTGGTATGCGGGGCATCCACTGTAATCTATGTGTCTTGGCTTTCATTCCACCCTCAACCGTAGTCCGTCGATGTCACCATCACCACCCATTAGTAGATGCACTGGTTATAGCTAAATTTTTTTAATTTAATATTTATTCAAATTTAATTGAATCTAAATATATGTAATTCAAAAAACATATACAATTAAATACTCAAGCTTTTACTAGTATTTATTCAAATACTTATATTATGCTTCAAGCATTCAACTCATTTTATTGCTTTTAACACATTCAAATACCCAAGTATTTTTTTACCAAAATATTTTCTAATAAAAAATTTCAAAATGAATACATTCAAATGCTTGCTACGATTAAAAAAAGAAGGCAATGGTGGCTTCACAAAAACAAGAAAAGAATGAAAAAAAAAATAGTTTAAAAGCATTAAGTATTAAATGAAAAAATAACTAAATTTTTAATTTTTATAAAAATGAGATAAAACACTTAAATGACTCCACCAAACTATAACATCAAAAAACTCTAATTTGTATACCAATTGAAAACAAATTAATTATTGGATACTATTTGCATGTAATTTTTGTTGTGGCCCATTATAATTTAATTTGGAAATGAATACAATTGAGATGGTGTGGATTGAATGTTTGGCTTAGAAATTGAGAAAGAAATATCAATAATTTAAATACCATTAATATTCCATAAAATGAAATTAAAAAATACAATTAATAGCTTTGGAAAGTATATTTTACCAAACTCTACTAATTTTGAGAGCAAAGTAAGTAAAAATGCGAAACCTCTAAAAGTTAAAACATCTACATTAAAGGAGGAAAATAAAAGTGACATATATATATAGGGCCCCATAAAAAAGATTTTCTATCTTTAAACATTTTATTACTTCTTATTAAATTAGGTACATGCTTATTAAGCATTTTATTTTCCCTATAATATATTGTATGTTTGTAACTTTATAATATTGTTGCTCTGGTATGGTATTGATTTGAGAGTTAAAGAGACTTTTTTTTTTTTTGGGTAAATAGACAAACGAGATTATGTTCACCAAGTTAAAGTGCTGGGGCTATAAAATTATAGATTTATACTAAATAAAATATTAATCCTAATTAGTTCTATATAAGGTAAAATGACACTCGAAAAAATTAAAGATTAAAGTTAAGCTGTCATATGTCATTATTGAGTAGTAACTCTACGCAATTTGACATGGTACCTCATTTGTATGCTATTTTAAAACGTAAGTAATGGTGACCCTGGGCATTAAGTCATATGGCAAATCAAAATTATGAACGCAACAATAATTTGTGAACATATATATATAAACGACACCAAAAAGAAAAAGTATCTATATCAAGCACAACTTAATTACACAAAAAATATGAAATTTGTCAAAGCAGAAAATCGCACCATCAATAATTAATACCCCGAGTTCCACATTGATTAACACCCTTTGATTAAGTTAAACCTATTGGAGAATTGTTTTTTCTAAGAGTTTAGAGATGACAAATATTACATATCTTAATTGTAATGTTCTAAGATTTTTATAGAGTTTAGAATGTGAAAGTTTAAGAAATCAGAGTTTTTTTAATTAAATTAGATATACTTGGAACTTTGCCCAATATTAATATTAAGTAAATAAAAAAAGAATATAAATAACATATTTTAAGGTATTTTTAGCCCCACAATTAGCCCCCTGATTTCGAAAGGGAATTTACTCAGATTTGAAGAGTAAGTTGATAGATTTGAGCAAAAATAATTTTAATTATGACCACCATTTGAGGGACTTTTGCCATATTATTAATAGGATTCTGTTTTTATAATTCCTGCTCAGACTTTGTATCTTCCAATTTTCCTGCAAATTGAAAAATATATATATATATATATATATATATAATAAAATTACTTTCAAAAAGCTTTTAAGAATTTTAACGCCTGTTTTTATTGTTCAAAAACTTGTGACACAATTATTAAAATAATTATTTTTTTTTAAATTGAGCTCCAAACTTTATTGGTTCAATCATCAAAAATAATATTCACTTCATGAACAGTATTCAATGTATCCAAGAAAATTTCCAAAAATTATTTTCAATTAGTTATAAGAATAAAAGAAATAAGAAGAAAAAAGCTTGTGTTAAAAAAAGAAACTTAAGAATAAATTTTTAATTAACAAACTTGGTTTGTATTTTAACATTTAAAAAAACATTTAACAGATTTTAATTGAAAAATTTATTGCTTCTAGGCCTTTTTCTTTTTCTTTGTTTCTTTTATTAAAAATTTATTCTCCAAATCGTATAATTTTTCTAAAATTTTCTCATATTTTAACACAATTGAATACTATTCATACATGTTGTTCACACATAACACCGCTTGACGAGGCTAACGCTTATAAGGGAATCGCTTCTTGGCACCAAATCTTGTATTGAAGTTTTGAACAAAGAAAATAAACGTGGCGGTGTGGAGAATTGCTTTCGAAATCGCTAGTCCGTTTGAAACAAATGAAAAACGGAAACTGCTTTCAAGTAATAGTCCGTTTTGAACAAAGAAAATGGCGCGCTAAAATTACAGTGCGTAGCGCTTTTAAGGTGCAATATTGGGGTTTTATAGCCGGTTCTATATATATATATATATATATAATAAAATTAAACTTTCATGCAAAGCTTTTAATAAATTTTAGCAACCACTTTACGTTTTTACATCACTTTGGCTTGTACGGAATTATTATATATATATATTTTTTAAAAATTGAGATTAAAGCTCCTAGTTTGGTTTCATTCAAATATAAGAGTGATACTGTCAGTTATACACCTCTAGTAATGGCCACCTCAGAGCTGTACCCAAAGTCACACTCAAAATGTACGGTTTAGGTGCGACCCATCTTCTTAGTTTGAGGAATTATGTAGAATGCTTCGCTCAACATAGCAAAGCCTCAACACTGCTTTTCAAGGCTCACAATCAGCTAAGTATCCACTAATATATGCATGGATGGTTTAATTTGATTATTACTCCATTTAATTTTCTCTCTTATACTTCTCTTGTTGCTCTTGTTTCCATTTCAATTTATCT
>CM017580.2:7051139-7147133 GCA_007844105.2 Rhamnella rubrinervis | reverse complement strand
TTTATCAACCGACGACTGTAATCTATCATAGGCCTTTTCCACTGTAATCGATGCCTTCGAACAATTTCAAAACTCAAACCCATTGTATATTTTAACAAGTCAGAGAGGGACATATATCCATCCGAAATCATACCACCGATCAAAAACAGTGATTTCACGTCCTCATCATCCAACTGATTGTAACTCCACTCTATACCCAAGTGTACTTTTTCTGGCAATCCTTTTCCATCACTCCTATTTAGACGCGTCAAGGCATCGTTCCAAGAGTGAATAGGTTTACCTCTCAATGTTCTTGCCATTGTTTCAACTAAAATTGGCAAACCCCCACATCTTTTGGCTATTCTAGTTGCTACTTCTCTAATATCAGGGTGTTTAACAGCATCACCTACTTTCTTCTCAAACAGATTCCAAGTTTCTGCTTCATCTAGAATATCCAGCCGGAAGTTTTTCTGAGTGCCCATCTCAGAGCGTAACATTTCTCCATCTCTAGAAGTTAACAGAATCTTACAATAACCTTCGTCAAGTCCCAAGGTCTTCAAGTCAAGCATTTCCCAAATGTCGTCAAAAATTATAAGAATCTTCTTCTTCTTGTCTTTTATATAATTACGCAAAATAAGCAGCCATTCATCGATAGTTTGAGTTTTATCCAAATGCAGGCCAAAAGAAAGTGCAAGTTTATTTTGAATCGATTTCACATCTGGATTTTGCTTCACTTCTGCTTCGCCCACATTGTCAAATAACCTCTCCTCCCTTGCTTGATTAGCAATTTGTTTGGCAAATGTGGATTTACCCACACCAGCCATTCCATAAACCCCAATCATGTTCATATCATCTTTTCTGAATTCTTCCAAAATTTGAGTCACAATTGAAGTCCTCGATTCAAAAGCTTGGAAGCCACTTATAACAGTCAGTGTGCGCTGTAGGGGAGCGATGTATGCAACACTTGGAAATTCTTTTGCCTTTATGACTTGAACAGCCATTAGCTGTGCCAACTTTGATGCCTCTGCACTTGGAGCATAACGGGTCACTAAATTCGGACACAGCCCGTGAAAACACATCCGTGCATGGTTTTCATCTTCCAACAATTTCCGAGCCTGTGCAATGATGTCCTCTACTCGTTTCAGCCACTTACCAACATCAGCTTCGATTTTTTGGCTTTTACTTAATGCTTCATCTACTTTGTGTTCGACCCTTCCCTTAACATCAACCAAGTCCTCAAGTTTACCCTTTAGATTGTCAAGATTGCTTTCGTAGTCAATTACATAACGCAAATGGCGTACAACTTGTTCAATTGCGAAGTCGGCAATGTTTCCGCCAATTTGCGAGATACGATCCATGCTTCTAATTGGTCTCTCTTTTTGTACTGCAGTCACGAAGCTTAATTTAAAGAAAAACAATGTATAGTGACAATACAAACAGTTAATTAGTTAACATTTTAGCCAAATTAAATTGCAAAATATTTAAGTTTCTATATATAGAAACTTAAATATTGTACATTTATGATTATAAAATAAATATATTATTTTCTTTTATGTTTTAATTTATTTTGAATTGATTCCGTGCTAACAATATCATAATATTTTGCCAATATTGAGATCCACATTTTTATGACATTAAATATAAGATCGTCATGGATTAATTTCAAAAATGTAACTTCATTAATTTTTTAATTATTCTTTTAAGTTTTATGAACATTTGTTCTTTTTTTTCTTTTTTGAATATTTATGGTTTTCTATCTTAAAAGCTATTTCTCTTTTTAATGGTGCCCCTAGAAAAGTTTTCTGCATTCGTCCTATAAAATTATATATCTATATAATTCTATGTCAACATTAGATATCTATATAATTCTACATGAACTAGCTGTAAGCAACATCAAAATTATATATATATATATATATATATATATATAGATATATGTATATTATTCTATGTCAACTAGATGTAAACAACATCAAAATTCCATATATATATATACACAAAATCAATACAAAAACAATATATGTAAGATAAAAAATATTTAAAGGTCTTACTTGTTGTCTCTTTCTGTCAAATTACGAAGCAAGCAAGCAGACTGGTTGTAGTTCGAATTCCTTCGCTCAGAACACGTACACGGGGGAGCTTTAAGTTTACAATCGATCTGCTACCACAGGAAATCCTTGTATGCTAAACACCAGGCCACGCCTGAATTTTCTTGTTTAGGCCTTTACACATATCATTCTTTTTTCTTTTTCAGTGGAAGTAGAAATTGTGAAAATAACCAAATAAAGGGACAATAGTACTAGACCACTTTCTTTTTCTTTTTTTTTTTTGCTTTTTTTTTCCTTTAGGAAAATTAAAGTATACTTAAAACCAATGAGAGGACGAAGAAAGCATACCTTTAGAAAAGCAAATGATCACTTAACAGAAAATAGCGAGTAATTTTTTTTTTTTGTGGACTGGCACAAACTTTTTCAAAAGTAGTAATTAAATAATGATGCAAGGTAAAACAAATAGAGCACTGGTAATAACAAAATCAAAATAAAGAACTTTTCTTTTTTTTCCCATTTTTGACAAAACAAAATATTTTTCTCTTTTTCTTTCTGAAAATAAAAGGGAATAAAACACTAAATCTGAGGTAAAGTATGCAAAAGCAAATAGACGCAGATCTTGGACAATAGCAAATAAGGAACAGAAGAAGACCTTTTTTCTTTTTTTGGGTTTTGTTTTCTCTTTTTGGTTTGGCCTTTTGATTTTGGGAAGTAAAACCAAAAACAAGAGAGAGGTATGGATGGTAATGAACAGCAATGAAATTTAAAGGAGGATTCAAAGCAATCAAAGGACTCAGAAAAGCAAAGATCACGCAATTTCAACAATGGAGGAGGAGTACGTTGCAGGTTGTCACCTAAGTTCGCTTATAATTTGCGTAAATAAATCACGAAGACATCATTGTCATTGCATAGAGTTGACTTTTAATTAATGGATATTCTAACCATATTAATAAATTATTCATAGAAGCATTTTTATTTATTTATTAATCTTTGGCTCACCCACCAAATTGCGTAGACATATAATTTAATTTAGTCTATGATTGATTCTGCCTTCATATAATTAAAAATGTCAATTATACTTAATCGAGTCTTTATTTATTAAGTCCTAGTCCTTTTTATTATTTTTGGGTCAAAGAATATGTCTTAGTCTTCGAAGTAGGCAAAAACAAAATAGAGCAGATCAAGAACAATTTATATAGGAAATCAGAAATGGAGGAAGACCTTTTTCTTGGTGCTTTTTGTTTATGGTTTTTCTTCTTCTTCTTTTTTTTTTTTTTGGGTTCTTGCCTTTCCATTTGACAAAACTTATAAAACAAAAGAAATATGGATGGTAACAAAAACAAAACAAATTTAAAGGAGGTTTGAAAGCAATCAGAGAGGACTAAGAAAGCAAGGATCAGAGGAATACAGCAATGGAGAGTGGTTTTGCAGGTTTTCTTTAATTTTGCTTATCATTTACATTAATAAATCACAAAGACATCATTGTCATTCCATAGAGTTGAGTTTGATTTATATGTAATTAATGGATATTCAACATATTAATTGTGATAAAAAAATCACATGATTCATCTCTACATTTCTATTTATTAGTCAATGAATTGCATAAATATACATTTTTATTTGTCTAACTCAACGAATTTCATAAAGATTAGTTTATCAGTACGTGACAATCAATAAGTGTAATTACTAACGTGAAATACCTATTACATGACATATATAATTACTAACGTGGAATACCTATTACATGACACATGTTACTGTTAGTTTTTTTTCTTTTCTTTAATTACCATATCTAACACAATTTGTGCTGTAATATAACTTATGTGGTATACTTTTATATATTGCATATAATGAATTAATTAATTTTATTGATTATATGCAATCCAGTGACATACCCACATTACTTGTATTGAAATACAAGTTTGATAAAAAAGCTTTATTCACCTAACAATTGCAGTTTTTTCATCCCATTATATATTTTGAATTGGATCTTTCTTGAAAATTAAGTCAACCTTATTTTAGAAGTCCTTTAAAATTCGTAAGTTTATGTTAGAGAAGTAAAATAATATTTTTTGTGTCGAAATGTTAAAGAAGTAAATTATTCTGGTAAATTACACGCTTAAAAGCAATACATCTTCTTAGTTGTATAATTTAGAGCAAACGATAACCCAAATAGAAGAAGTTAATGTCAAAGATAAAATAATGCTTTCTTTTACAAACTATGTCCACTTTGGAATGGCATAGCCTCATATATTAGGGACCAACCCACTATATAAGGCCCTTTGTATTGAAGCCCTCTCATCCATTAATATCATATAAAATTATACAACTTGTGTTTTATACAACATAACGATATGAATAATACTAGAAATGGATCCGAAATGTAGGGCAAATAACATAGTAAGTATCATGTATAAGAGACTAGAAGAAGCTAACTACAACCAATGAAACAATGACAACTGTATAAGAGTAAAATTATAGTTCTAATACTCCACCTCAAGGTGGCCGTGAATGTCAAGAACAGCCATCTTGGATAACAATGGAAACAAAGTGGTAGCCGAAGGCCTTAGTGAAGACATCAGCAAGTTGATGTTGGAGTGCGAATAGGAAGAAGTTTAAGAAAACCTGCTGTAAGTTTATCCCGAACAAAATGGCAATCTATTTCGATATGCTTTGTATGCTCATGGAAGATGGGATTAGTAGCAATGTGTACTGCAGCTTGATTATCACGAGAAAAGCAAAAGCTGGGTCGAGGAGAAGCGACCTGAAAATCCTTTAACAATTGATGAAGCCAAATAAGCTCACTGGTTGTGGAAGTAAGACGCACTTTCTAACTGCGAAGAGAGCGTGAAATAGTAGTTTGCTTCTTGGCTTTCCAAGAAATCATAGAGTCACCAAGAAACACACAAAATCTGTCACGATTTTCGTGAATCTAAACAAGAACAGTCGGAATGGGGGCGAGGAAGTGGGCAAACGGGGAGTAGCTTTCAAATCTTGAAGATGATGAAGGCACGCGAGGTGAGGCTTAGGGACTAGACAAAGACTCAACTTATGAGCTGCAAATGTAATGTCGGGTCGGATATTGTTAAGTACAATAAGCGACCAACCAACCGTCACATAAGAAGAAGCATCAAGAAGAAGATCACCATCAAATGAGCTAAGTTGAGCTTTGGGATCCATAGGCAAAGAAGTTGGTTTAAAAGCGAAAACCAGTATCTTCAAGGAGCTGTAAGTATAATGGCGTTGAGATAAAACAACCCTTTAGTAGATCTAGCAATTTCCAAACCAAGAAAGTATTTTAATGAACCAAGATCTTTAAGTTTAAATTGATCGTGAAGAAACCGTTTTAAATCCTCAATAGCATTCAAATCTGAGCACGTGATAATAATATCATCAACATATACCAACAAAGCAACAAAGGAACCACGCTTAAAAGCGATGAGTAATCGACTTGGATTGGTTAAATCCATGAAGCACAAGAGCTTGAGAAAATTTTGAGAACCATTGTCTAGATGCTTGCTTTAACCCATAAATTGATTTATGTAGCGCAAAACAAGTTTCTCCCCCTTACTATCTAGTTTCGCGTGCCGGGAATAACTTGATGGTATATCCATATAAACCTCCTCAAATAAATTGCCATTTAAAAGCGCATTATTAACATCGGTTGAATGAGAGAGACCAACCTTTAACTGCGCTGGTAAGAAGTAGTTTGGCGGTGACTAACTTTGCTACAGGGGAAAAAGTTTCAATGAAGTCCAACCCTCTTGTTATTATACCCCTAGCCACCAAGCGTGCTTTATACCTCCAATAGTTCCATCAGTTTATATTTTATTTTATAAATCCACTTGCACCTTGATTGAATGTTTCCCTTTAGGAAGAGGTTGAATGGACCATGTGTTATTAGACCTATAGCTTCCAACTCAGTAGTCATAGCATCTTTCCAATGTTGGAATTGAATGGCTTGGTGGAAAAATTATGGTTCATAATTGGAAGATACATTTAAGAGATAAGCACAATGAGAAGATGAAAAGGCTTGATAAGAAATGTATTTTCTAAAGGATATAGGAACTGGGAAATTGGTGGGTAGTATGTGATAGTAAGTTACAATGAAAATCACTTGTAAGAAGGAGGTTTTATGACTCAAGTCCGTCTAACAGGAGGAATATGTTGAGCAGTGGAATCAACAATAGAGTTTTGACTGGGAGGAGAATGAGGAGCAATGTCCAAACTTGAACTAGAATCAACAGCATCAGATAAAGGCAAATCACATGTTGGTATGGGCAAAACCAAGTATGGAAAAGGATCCACAACTTCAGCAGGATAAGATATGGATTGAAAGGGAAACAAGTGCTCATGAAAAATCACATCTCGAGAGATAAAGAATGATTTTGAAATAATGTCATAAAGCTTGTATCCTTTGATACAGTGGATAACCAACAAATATACATGCTTTGTAGCTCGAGGATGAAACTTGGTTCTATGAGAAGGTAATGTAGATGCAAAACATAAGCTTCCAAACACCTAAGATAACCATAATCAACCGGCAATCCATAAAGAAGTTGATAAGGTGTTTGATGATGTAATAAAGGTGATGGAGTCCTATTAATCGGATAAGTAGCGGTGAGAATACACTCCCCAAAAATAGGAACATGAGGTTGGAAGTAAAGAGCAGAGCCACATTAAGAAGGTGTTGATGCTTTCTTTCCACCACGAATTTGCTCGGGCGCCGACAAGAAAATTGATGCAACCACCTTTCGAGCTGAAAAATATGTGAACGCAATTGAGTGCATTATCATATCTAAATGTCTTAATCACCTTGTGAAATTGAGTCTGATAAGAGAAAAACTTAGGTATAATGAATTAAGCGTCGGACTTTTTCATGAGAAAACCCATGTAAACTAGTGCAATCATCAACCAAAGTGAGAAAATACCGATAACCGGTATGTATCGGCACATGATATGGACCCATATATCACAATGTATTAAATCAAAGGCATTAGGAGACATATTATTGTTGGATACAAAGGAAATCCTTCTTTGTTTAGCAAGGGGACAAATGGTACAAAGTATTCTTATGATCAATACAAGCAAATTTCAATTTGTCCTTCAACAATTCTAATCTTTTAAAAGATAAATGGCCAAGTCTATTATGCCAAGTTTGTGAAGTCACAATATTTCTTTGTCGAATTACAAGTACAACTTGTCTCAAACCACTTCCATGTTTAGCTGAATCACTTTTAGTGGAAAGAAAAGATGCAACATCGATCACATAAAGATCACCACCTTTCTACCCTTGCCAATCATCTTCAAGTGCAGATCACGAATAATACAAGAATGCGTAAGAAATCTCACATGCAGAGATGATTCCACGGTTAATGAGCTTACGGATAACAAATTAAATCGACTGTGGAACATAAAGAACATCATGCAAGCGTCAATGATGGTGTGAGTTGAAACAGATCCGATGTGAGCAATTATCACGATTGTTGTTGGGCAAGGTTACAAAGGCATTGAGACGGAACCATGGTGTGAAACATTGGTGATCAAAGCATATATGACTTGTGGCACCCAGAGTCAACTATCCAATATCTAAGAGAATGAAGGGTGGGGTGATGAGAAATAGAAAAACAAATACGATGTGTGAGTTGAAGTCACATCAGCCTGATGTTTTTGGGAACTCGAATGAGTGTTTAACATTGATAAGATGTTGATATTGATTAGCATTCAATGCGAACAAAGCTTCAACATTTTCTTGATTATGATCGGAAGAAAAGTTTGAAACTCGATTTGACAAAGCGAAGACAACTTGACTTGAAGAATTGAATTTTGCTTTAATTTATAACCGGGGATAACCATGAAGTTTGTAGCACTTATCAATTGTATGTCGAATATCCACTGATGAGTACAAATTGGGCGATCTTTGTACAACCCTTACCCAAGCCTAGGTTCACGAGTAAGGTGTGATTACCATATTTTTTTTTTGCTGAAAATATTTTTTTGTTTTGGACTTAACCATGATAAAATCGAGAGATTTCCTTTACTCTTTGAGGCCGTTTTCCAAACCACACTAAAGCGGTATTATTTTGAAAATAAAACAAAGTTTACACACCCAGAAAGGAAAATGTAGTATTTAAAAATACATAATATCATTGCCAAAATATAACAAACCAAATGCGGAAGAACGATGTACTATATCTGCGCCCTCTCGCACCATGAAACCCTACTTGCTTCGGCTTTGGACTTACACTCACCTGAGAATAGACAATGAGTGGAAAACACTCATGAGCAACCATATGCAAGTGCAAATGACATGTCATAAGTGTATCACTATACACCTAAAATCATTATTTTCCCTCTTTATTTATCAATGAAAAACCGACTTTCTTTCCGTTTAGATGCGCAAACCACACGTGGTATCGGGATGAACCATCGTTCGAGGCGACCAGCGTATGTGTGGTCGATTGATTCATAGAGTGACTAAAAGCGGGGTTTGAGCAATGCACCTCGTGCAGCCGATTTTCGAAAACCAAACCCGGAGAAAAATCTTTCATTTCACATAAAACAATAAACCGCCAAAATGTTTTATGCAAATGAATCTTCATGCCACAATGCACAAGTAAAACTAAACAACACATTAAAGCACATAATTACCAACCGTCCCTATTCCAATGTATAATTCTTTGGAATGCCCACGATTGCGACTACAATTCATTTCACAATACTTGATGTAATTACGATATGCCATTGGCCATGCCGGAAATACCAGATACCACCAGTAAATAAAAATTACCAAAATACCCCAATAGGCATATGGTTAATTACCATTCTACCCGGTAAAATAACTTATTAATAAATTCTATCAACATGCATTTACAACATATATAAGCGATATATAAATAAATACGTAAATGGAAATATACACACATAAATACACATTCATGTACACATATCCATATACATAAACACATATATACACACCCATATATGTATACACATTTTATATATACATATATATGTCCACAAATATAATTTACATATATACATAATCACATATATACATACACATAAATATATGTATAAAAATACACACATATATATATACATACTTGCATACACCTATATATACACAAACACATATATACACACCCATATATGTATACACGTATTTCATACACATATACATGCATACAAATGACCTATCATTATACATGATTATACATATACACACCCATGTATAAATACACCCACCCACATATATATATACTTAATATATAAATAATTATTTTTGGACATAAACCTTTACAAAACATATATATGTATATTTTATAAATACATTACATAAATTATATGTATTTTATAAAATATATTTATATTTATAATTATACAAACACATGTATAATTAATTGTATTTGAGAATATATATATATATATATATATATATTAGTAATTGAAAATATATATATATATATATATTAATAAACAAATAATAATTTAATTTATATATATTAAAATAACTTGGAAATTAGGAAAAGACCATAATACTCCTCTAATTTCAAATATTCAACTTTACCCTATTATAGAAAATGACGAAAATACCCTCAAAATTTTCAAAAATTACATTTATGTCCCTACATGTCAAATGACCAAAATGCCTTGACCTTTTATAAAATTCCATTTATGTCCTTTACATGCAAATGACAAAATTGCCCTAAAACATTTTCAAAAATTCCATTTAAGTCCCTTGCATGTAAATTGACCAAAATACCCTTGAACTTTTGAAAATTCCCAAAATACCCTTCATAGGTGAAATGACTAAAATACCCCACCCATACAAATTTGCACATAGCTTCCTACACCACCGTCCCTTTCCATCCATCACATTCCAAATGAATTCTTCACAAATTCATCAAATTAACTAAGCCCACAAACATTTCCATCAATCAATTTCATGAATTTATGCATTACTCCAACAAATTCAAGCATCTAACACCAATTCAATCACACCCTAAGCTAAACAATTTGAGATTTACTCAACCAACCAATACACATGGAATTTAAATCCAAACCACCATTAATTCAATAATTTCAAGCCTAAACACATCAAGTTAACCAACAAATATACATATATTTGCAATAAAATAAAAGGGTATAGTTGCTACCTTGATTAAAGCTTGGAAGCAAGCAAACCCCACCTTTGAAAAGCTCTCCAACCAAGCCAAATTCCCCCTCTTGATGGCCGGCCACTTCCCCTTGAAATTGGTTTGTGTTTTTGCAATTCACTTTTTTTTTTTTTTTTTTCCTCTCTAACTTTTGTCTCTCTCTCTAACTTGTGAAACCTAATAAATGCATTGGTGAAAAAGAAACAAAACAAAGTGAAAAAGGAGAAGATGGTGTCGGCAATCAAACTCCAATTGCCAATTGCAATTTGGCAACCTTTTTCTTTTCTTTTTTTTTTTTAATAAAATAAATACCATAAAGTAAAGATATTTATATATATATATTATTTAAATAAATGAATTGTAAAGCAAAGTGGAGTGTCGGTCAAAAGCTTTAAATTCCAATTGCCAACAAATTTTATTAATTAAATAATTATAAAATAAAATAAAATTAAAGATATTATTAAAGATATTAATATTTTAATGAATAGTGAAAGTCAACCATGGTCAAACGGGACCAAGGGCAAAATGGGTGGAAAAAGTCCCTCGTCTCCTCAGGGTAGTCTCGGTCCTTAGAAAATTCCGGAGGACTCAAACTGCTTGTTTGGTGAAAATGGTAAAAGCAGCGATTTAACAAAAGCGTCCAAAACAAACAGTTTTGAAAATAAATGAGGTTATTACAATCTTTCTTTTGTCCTTTACCATAAAACTGGCCATTATTATTAGATCGATTTCCTTCATTTTTAACAGAAAAAGCCATGGAATTATTTCCAAGAAAACTTCAAGTGGGACATTAACACTCTATGGTGTTCCTCTTGAGAAACAAGTGCAAATACCTTGTTAATAGGTGGAATAGGATCCATGAGAAGTAGCATCCATGAATTTGAGCAAATGAATCATTAAGTCCCATCAAAATGACATTACATACTCAATCCGTAATGATCAGCCAAATCCTTGGTACCTCCACAAGTACACTCTCCACATGAACATGCGGCCTATAGTTCTTGAGTTCATCCCAAATAGTTTTCAGCTTAGTAAAATAAGCACTTACAGTAAGTTGACCTTGAGTGAGATTCATCAATTCACGCCTCAATTGGAAAATACGAGGTCCATTCCTCTGTTGAAATCTCTCTTTGAGATCCTTCCAAATTTCATATGCGGAAACAAAGTATATAACACTAGCGATATCTCCGAGAGGCGAGTTGAGGATCCAAGAAATAACCATGTTATTATTACGAACCCATGGGTTAAGAAGAGGATCATTACCTTTTGGTTGTAAAATTGATCCATCAATAAACCCTAACTTGTTCTTCTTGACAAAGAAATCACCATAGCCACTCCATGAGGCATAATTGTCACCTGTCAGCGGTTGAGAAACCAGGACAAGACCTAGATTGTCTGAGGGATGAAGGTAATAAGGACTTGATCCATCATCAATGGCGGAATTGCTCACCGATGAAGAAATAACCGATCGCGACAAATCTCCTATCGCCATGGAAAATCAGAAACGAGGATCGAAAAGAAGATGATTCCAAGAAATGTTCACGAAAAACAAAAACAAAACAATGGCATGCAAAGAAGAAGAAAGCCCACTATCGCTCTGATACCATATTGAGAGAATTCCAAGAAAATTGTATTGAATATTCTGTGTATTACATAAAGCTGTCTGCCTTTATAAATAACAGAGCAAAACGAAAACCAAATAGAAAACTAACAGTAACAATAGAAGAAACTAGAAGAAGCTAACTACAACCAATGAAACAATGACAACTGTATAAGAGAGTAAAATTATAGTTTCTAATATCCTTTTCCTTTTTCGACTTCAACAACCATTTCCTTTGCCAAACCCAATGCTTTTTTACTCGGAATATAAAGGGCAATAAAATTAGGACACAACCCATAAAAACACATTTGTGCATGGTTTTCAGCTTCCAACAATTTCCGTGCCTGTTTAGTGATGCCCTCTACTCGTTTCAGCCACTCCTCAACATCAGCTTCTATTTTTTGGCTTTTACTTAATGCGTCCAGGACTTTGTGCCGGATCCTTTCTTTAGCATTGCGTAACTCAGTAAGTCGATCCCTTAGTTGGGCAACATTGCTGTCGTGGTCAATTACATAATCAAAATGGAGTTTGACTAGTCCAACTACGAAATTGGCAATTTGAGTGGGATCCATGTGGTCTCAACTTTTAGGTACTCCCAGTCCCCAGAGCTAATATTTTTTAAATTAAAAAAAAACCAGAAAAACAAAATACAAAACCGTTAATTAATTGCAAAATTAAAGGTTGCTAACTAAATTGCAGAAATTTCAAAGTCTACGTGTTTCTAAAGTTTTACGATCACGACACCCGTAATTTTTAAAAACTACACGTGGCAAAACAGCCGTTGGATTACACCAACGACTCAAATGGCCACCTCCTGAAGAATAAATTAAAATTTTTGTAAGTTGCAAAATTCGCATGAACAAAGAGGGCAGTCTCTCGACATTTTGGATCTCCCATAACCACATATTCAGCCCTAGATGTCTAATGTGTGGAATAAAATATCACTGGGCTAGGCTGAATAGTCCCAAAGTGGACAAGTGTGAGGCCCAAGGAGTCAATAAAAAGGTCCAAGCCAATTGATTCATATGAAGGTGATGGCTCGAACGGTTTCAGGGTTCCTCAATACATCTCAAAGACATTGTACTCGGTTTGGATACGACCAAAGTCAAGGACCCAAAATAGGAAGGTTCAATCCAGCATTTATTGTTGGATGTTTTCCTAGATTTATTTTTCACATCGGAAAGTAGCAACTTTAAAGACTTCTTTGTAATGGCTAATTTTTCAATCCTATCTTGGTTTAGATGGCAAATATAACTCTACAAATACCTCCGTACTTTCATACAAAACTACGCATGGATTCTAAACTTAAATACTCCAGCTTTTACACTCAGATGATTCTTTCAATCTAGAGACTAACTTGACCGTAACTTGTCCATCGAAAACTCTTTGATTGGTACTACATCGGAAATTCTTTGTGTTGCGTAATTCCAGTCAAAAACAACGACAACAAATAATCACACAAATTTTTATAGTGGTTGTGAAGGCCTACGTCCACTTGCTCAGTTATTGGAGAGTCCCTCTTATTAATTGTTTGGATTACAAAGCTTCAAGCATAACAATGGCGATTACAACCAAGACTCACGTTCAACACATGAACATATAACACTCAATCCCAAAACCCAGTACACCCTTTTCTTCACTATAATTTTCACAAAGAAAATAGATCACACCCCAAAGAAAAAGGAAGAAACTTGTAGAGGATTGACAAAGGAAGCTTGCTCTCTGTTCTCTTCGTAACTCTCTGCAACAATGAAGCATGGTTGTTGTTTTATGGAAGACAAGATACGTGGCTTCACCAAGTTAACACCACTGTACACACCAATCAATTGAAGAGCAAACAGTAACCATCAAGCCCAATTCATAAAGCCCACTTGAAAGAGCGACAAAACATAGGATGTAGCTTTGGCACGAGAGCTTGGCATCTTTTACTGTAACAACAATGCACACTGTACATATAAGGGCATGTTTGCCTATCACGTGCTCTATTCCAATAGTCTTGGCTTCTCTCAGACTTTCATTAAACACTAACACAGAATAATTTGATCTTGGATTAATTTTAACAATTCTCCACCTAATCCAAGATCAAATATTCCAAGGACTCTCCATAACCTTCACACCCTTTAACAACTTTACTAACCAATACCAATATTTAACAAGTTTTTGCAAACAGCAAACTTGTTAAGCAGTATTTTCATACCATATCAATTTGGATTCAATTTAGTAGGTACTTTCTCCAACTTGAAAACTGATTGAGTAATCATATCACATATAAAGTGATATTTAACTTGTATGTGTTTGATCTTTCATGAAACACGGATTCACAAAGTGAATGACACTTTGGCTTTCGAATACAACTGTAACTTCCGCCCAAGAATCGACTCACTTAGTAATCCCTTCAACTAGATGCTTCTTTTCTGCCTCGGTTAGCAATATACTCATTCTTGTTGAAGATAAAGCCACAACAGTTGCAATGATTTCCAACTAACACATTACAAAGAGTAAAACATACGTAGTAGTTAATCTTCTCTACATCCCTGCATAATCAAAATCAACAAATCCAAATAACTTCAGCGGATGATTTGATTAATTTGTAGATTAAACCTTCATTCATATGCCCTTCACATATCTCGAACCATTTCATGGCCTTCCAATGATCTCTTCGGATTAGCCATGTATGCGCTCAACATGCTAATCGAATGAGCCAAGTCTAGCCTTGTACACGGACATTAAATACATGATAGAGCCTACTACAATTGCATATGGCACGGTAGCCATGTCCTCTCTTTCTTGTGGAAGGACTTTGATATCTGAAAGTTTGCAATGTCCTCCAAGTGGTACACAAACTTCTTTAGCACCATCCATAGAAAATTTGGAAATTACTTTCGAATATATGAAGCTTGACCGAGTTTCATGACTGAAGCTTATCTTTCTCATGATTGAAATTCCCAAAATTTTCTTTGCACCACCAAGATCCTTCATTTTGAATTCAGGTCTTTAAACTGACTCCACTTCAGTTGCATTGTAGCTAGGACCAGCTAATAACATATCATCTACATATAACAACAAGTAGATGACTTCCTCATTGTTAACACCTATAATAAAGACAGCTATCATAACAACTCCTCTTGAAATCGATTTAATAATAAATGTGTCAAAGCGCTTATACCATTGCCTTGGAGATTACTTGAACCATATCAGACCTTTTACGTAAACATACCAATTCAACTCCCTTGTCTTTCACTTCAAACCCTTAAGTTGCTTCATATAAATGGTTTCATCTAGCTCACCATGCAAGAAAGTCTTGACATCCATTTGCTCAAGTTCCCAATATAATTGAGCAATCAAGCAAGTACCACTCTTATAGTTGCATACTTCACAACCGTGAAAAGATCTCATTGTAATCTATGCCTTCCACCTATGTAAAAAACCCACAAGTCGGCTTTAAATATCATTGGCTCATTCTTGGTTTGACCCTCCTGACCTTGAAAATCCATTTACAATCCACCACTCTCTGTGTTTGTGGTTTGAACCAAAACAAGTATTGTTCACCTTTAATGAATCCATTTTTCACATATAGCTTGATTCCATTGCTTAGCTTGTTTACTCTTTTACGTGAATGTCTTTGGCTCATTGTCCATTAAGTCTTGATATGCTACAAAAGCATATGCAATAATATCTGCATTCTTTGTACTTTGGATTTGGCTTCCTTACCCAGCTCATCTCTTGTGAGTAAATAACACGGACTCATTTGTAATTGAATTTCGGCTTCTCTCTTGGTGGAGATATTATTATCTCATCATCATTTCCACTATCAGTTGCTCGGAGTATCTGAGAAGATGTTGGATCGAGGTTCAGCCACGGTTTCACATTTTAAGGATTATTTTTCTCATTCTTTTCATTATTCTCCACCTCAAAATGTAAAGTGTATTGTCTTTTGTCAATCTACGTACCTATACACGTAAGCGACCGATATCTACAAGGCATTTCGTCCTCTTTGAATACATCTCCACTTATAATAGTTTTATATCCATGATTTTCAAACATATAGTCTATAACCTTTTACAACAGGTATCGAGAGAAAAATACATTTTACTGATCTAGGCTCTAATTTTCCTTCAACTGATGTGCATAGGCTCCACATCCAAAAGTCCCGAGCTTACTATAATCAAGTAATTTTCCAAACCACACATATTAAGGTGATTTAAAGTCTAAAGTAGTAGAGGGTGAAAGATTTACAAGATGAGCAACGATCCTGGCCTTACCCAAAAAATATGTGGCAATCTAGTAGAAACCAGCATGCATCTCATTTTATTTAACAAAGTCCTATTCATTCTTTCAGCAATGTCATTTTATTGTGGTGTGTACTTGATTGTTCTATGCCTAACAATGCCATTTGTTTTACAAAATTCATCAAACTCATAGTTGCAAAACAAAAACCATTATCAGTTCTAAATGCCTTAACCTTTTTATTTGTTTGGTTTTCAATCAAAGTTTTCCATTTAAATTTAACAAAAGCATCACTTTTCTGTTTTAACAAATATATCCACACTTTCCTAGAGCAATCATCTATAATAGACATAAAGTATTTGTTTCCACCTTGAGTTTGAACTCTAGATGGACCCATAAATCAGCATGCACATAGTCAAGAATATGTTTTGCTCATGTGTAATTAAGTGAAAACTAAGTGCGTGTTGTTTTCCAAAACACAATCTCATAGAATTCCACTTTGCTTATGATGTCTTTGCCAAACACTTTATCTCGGTTTAGATAGTAAAGACCGTCTCACTAATGTGACCTAACCTATTATGCCATAGCATTGTTTGGTCAATAGGATCACTAGTAGCCATAGGCTGCAATAGGTAGGACAATTTCAATTTTGCCTAATAAAACATGTAGACCATTTGATTTTACACCCTCATGGCAATAAAGACACCTTTTCTGATTTTAATTGTTTTATTCTCAATTTTACAGGTGTAACCAGTCTCAAACACACTAAAAGAAATTAAATTTCTCTTGAGATCAAGAACATGTCTAACCCGGATAGTAGCTTCACGGTACCATCATCCGACCTAATTAGACATTTCCTATGCCAACAATTTTACAGGCTTGTTATTTTCAAGTAAAACCTGTCCCCATCAATCTTATTATAAGATTGAAACCAGTCAAGATTTGGACTCATATGGAAGGTGCAATTTGAATCTAAAACCCATTTACGATTAGGCTCACCTATAACCACAGTCAACACCTCACCATCGTCACTACCAGAAGTTACAATAGCCAAATCACTTTCACCTTGAGGACTTTGAGACTTTTCCTTGTCTTCTCTCTTTTTCTTATAGCAATCACGAATATAGTGACCCTCTTTATGGCGGTAATAACACTTCCGCCTCTTGTCCTAGATTTGGACCTATTCTTTCCCTTGACTTGGACACGGAAGAATTATTTTCCAGTTCTTGATTGATTTCTTCCCAACAAATAGACCCTCGTATTTGTTTTCTTTCACCAATTCCAACTCTCTTGCCTTAAGAAAGTTGACAACATTGTTAAAGGAAAGCTTTTCTCTACCATACTTAATGGCATTTTTCACCTCTCTCTAAGACTCAAGTAAAGAATTTAGAAGGATCACAGCAAAGTGTTCATCGGAGAATTTTTCTTTACAACTAAGAAGGTCCAAACATAGCTTGTTAAAATAATCAAGATTGGTTTCAAGATCTTTACTAGTATCCATACAAAAACCAAAAATTTCTCAAGCAAAGGATACGATCGGTAATGACCTTACCTCATAGAGCTCATTTAATTTGGTCCACATTTTAGAAATGGTCTTCATCGTATCCACCTTCCTCAAGACCGAATCAGAGAAACGAAGAATGATAATGCTCAGGGCTATCTCATCCATCTCTAATTTCTTCTCATCGGACATGTGGCGAGGGAAGGATTTGTCAATTGCTTTCGCCACTTTCTATTGAACCAACCGACCTTCATCTTCTTCTTCCAGAAGGAAATTGCCCTTGCCATTGAAGACTTCAATTTAGGTACTTAATTGCCATTGTGATTCACCAAGAATCCCTTAAGAAAGATTCAACAATTTATTGAAACAACCACGAATTGAATCAAGCAATCACGAGTAAAAGCGGCTCGATACCAGCATTACGTAATTTGAGTCAAAACAACGACAATAAATAACCACACACGATTTTTATAGTGGATTCGAAGGCTTACGTCCACTTGCTTCAGTTATTGGAGAGCCCTCTACTAATTGTTTGGATTACAAAGCTACAAGAATAACAATGGAAAATTACAACCAAGACCCACGTTCAACACATGAACATATAGCACTCAATCCCAAAACCCAGGTACACCCTTTTCTTCATTATAATTTTCACAAAGAAAATAGATCACACCCAGGAAAAAGGAAGAAACTTGTAGAGGATTGACATAGGAAGCTTGCTCTACGCTCTTCATAACTCTTTACAACAATGAAGAATGGCTGCTATTTTATGGAAGACAAATATGTGGCTTCACCAAGTTAGCACCACCTGTACACACCAATCAATTGAAGAGCAAACAATAACCATCAAGCCCAATTCACAAAGCCCACTTGAATGAGCGATAAAACATAGGATGTAGCTTTGGTAGCGAGAGCTTGGCGTCTTTTATTGTTACAACGATGCACACTATACATATAAGGACATGTTTTCCTATCACGTGCTCTATTCCAATAGTCTTGGCTTCTCTCGGACTTTCATCAAACACCAACACAGAATAATTTGATCTTGGATTAATTTTAACACTTTGATTGACACCACACTAGTGTCCTAAAGTTTCACAGTTTTTGTTCTTCAAATTCAGGATTCACGGCATAGATTGATAGTTTGTGGTAGAAACAGATTTTTGACACAAACATCTAGAATAAAAACTCTCTTAGAGCACGAGCAACCACTTATTTTACGTTAGAGGTGCTTTTGATCATCGAAGATTATTGACTCAACCCAACTGTGTAGATTGACCATAAACTCTCAAAATTGTCACCCATGACCATCCTCCAACTTAGTCGTTATTGCCAAGTTCATTCCAACCACCTATTTTTTCCGACAAGGGATGGGTGGTGGTGGCCATCAAAAGCGTCTCTTCAATGTAATTTTGTAGCTTTTTTCCATTGTTTTTCAAATAATGATCATAAATTTTGTTTTAAGGATGATCTATTTGAGCTATTGGTGTAATTCAACACGTTCATTCGAGCTTGACTCGACATGAAAATGAGTCATTTTTTAACAATGAATTAACTCATATAATACAAGCTGATTTTGAGAGCCGTGAACAACTCAAAAGTAGCTTGATTTAACTATTTAAAATAATTTATAAGTATAAATTAATTTGTATAAGCATCTCAAAACTCTATATTTTACTTATATTCTCTATTTTAGAGAGCTAACATAAAATATGAGTCTAATATACTTTTATTTTATAAAATTAAAACAGAGAGTGAGTTTTGACTCTGTATTGAGAGACAAATTTACTCTCTATTTACAATTGCAATATTGTACAAGTTCTCATACAGCACTATATATGTCAATACAATAAATAGAAGATAAGTTAAGTTAAAAATAAATTAAAAATAAAGAGAGCGTTGGATATTTAAAAATGTTTTCACCCTTTATTTTGTCAAAATTATGAAAGATACTCTTTATTTAATTCAATATGTTCTCTCTCATGAAGAGTATCCTTTAACATGCTCTAAGACATCCATTTATAACTATTTATGATATGAATTCTAAAAGCTGATTAAATCATTATTAATAAATGCGTCTAATTAAAGATTTTTGTATATTTGTTTCAATTTACTTACAACTGCATTATTAGTTTTTTTCCCATAAATTAGTATAACATTTAAATATGTAGATGAAAATAAATTAAAATAAAACTTGAGTTTAAGCTCGACTCTAGATCAGTTGAATGCAACTATATTTGAGCTTTTCTCAAATAAGCTGAGCATATATTAAACAAAACTTTTAAACATTTTGCAAGTTTGAGCTGAGTTTAATCACGTATAAAATCACAAGAACAGAGCTTGAACATTTAGTACTCAAATTGGTTTGGGCTCGATTTCATCTCTACGTGTGTGTTTCAACATATATTATATTTAATGCGCTTTATGACCTCTAATTTGACCATATTTTCTATTGAGATCCTAACAAATTTTTAGACCATGCATATTTTGATTGAGATCCTCACAAATGTTTTTAGTTCTATTCACATCCTCTATTTTCATTAGCGCACTTCAGTTAAGGCCATTTCCAACACCCTAACGAAAAGTGACGAAAAACCGTGAGTGTGCAACTCACGTGACCAAAACAACATAGAAAAGGGTACACCTATTACACTTAGAATTACTCTCTAGTTTTTCTTCTTATATAATTTCCATAGAGTTTTACTCCGTCTCCATCTCAATCTCTATTAATGAGAAGGCGCGGCGAGATAGAAATTCCTGGTCATGGAGCCAAGTTCCCATATCCCATGCCTCGTTTAAAATATGAAAACCATGAAAAGGAGCCCAACTATCAGAAATCAAGAATGATTATGGTAATCAAATTTTTTTGCCTTTTTTCTAAATTACTAGTCAATAGAAGATGCACACTGAAAATAAGAAATATTTAAAGGTCTTACTTCTTGTCTGTTTCTGTCAAATTACGAAGCAAGCTAGCCAGTTGTCGTTCGAATTCCTTCGCGCGCTAAGGACACGTACACGGTGCAGCTCTAAGTTGGCCTTTCCACACTTTTTTTTTTTTTTCAGAGGATATGGAAAAATAGCGATGTCAAGGGACAAGACGAAATCAGGAAGAGTACTGGAGCTTCTTCTTTTTTTTCCAGTCTTTCCTTTTTTCTTTTTTGATTTTTTTGATTTTTTTTTTTTTTTAAGAAGTGAAAACGAAATAAAATAGAGTACGAAATTGAGACCTTAAAAGCAATGAGAGGAAAAAGAAAGCACACCTTAAAAAGCAACCGATCGACCTGGTAATAACACACACAAATAACCAATAAACAGAAAATGGCAGGCAATTTTTTTTTTTTTTGTTCTTTGGGGACAAGCTTTGTCCAAAAGTAATAATTAAATATGATGCGAGGTGAAAACAAATAGTGTACTGGAAATAACAAAATCAAAATAAAGTCCCAGATTTTTTTCTCTCTTTTTTTTTTTTACTTTTCTATTTTGGACCAAACAAAAGCTTTTTTTTCTTTTTCAAAATAAAAGGGAAAAACAGTAAATATGAAGTAAAGTACGCAAAAGCAAATAGATTTTTGAGAAGTAATTAAAACTAAAAGAAACAGTAGAGGTATGGATGGTATATAACAAACAGCAAACAAATTTAAAGGAAGTTTAAAAGCAATAAGAGGACAGAGAGCAAAGACCAGGCAAATTAAACAATATGGGAGGAGGGATTTGCAGGTTTTCTTTAAGTTTGCTTATAATTCGCATTAACAACTCACAAAGACACCAGTGTCGTTGCATATAGTTGACATTTATATTTAATTTATGGATATTCCAATCATATTATGATCAAAACTCACATCATTATATATACATTTTTTGTTTATTCATTAATCTCCGTCACACTCACCAAACTGCATAGAGATAATTTAATTTAGTCTATCTTGTTTTTGTCATGCATATAATTAAGAAAGACAATTATACTTAACGAGTCTTTATTTATTAAGTCCAATATTTATATATATATTAAGAAAAAAGTCTCTATTTTTTTAAGTAATAACTACTAGGAATATGTCCTATAGTTTTTTTTTTTTTTGGTCAGAAGATATGTCCTAGACTTTGAATTTTAATATTGTCACTTGAAGAACGTGTAATGAACATAAAGGGACATCATAGATTTGTCCCATACAAATTCATTATAATATTCCCACTTGTCAACTTTTCTTACATAATTAAGGGTCGCCACCCTTAGAAACCTTGTCATTGCTATTAATTAATTGAATGATTTCTATAATTCCCCTTTTATTCTTTTATATAATTTTTTTCAATAATAACTCTTTTTGTAATTTACCTTTTTGTCCCCTGTAGCAGAAACTTAATATAACAAGTAATCTAGGAGAGGATTGACACTGCAATCCACACATTAGTTGTTACTTGACATTTGACAATCGATAAAAAATTATATGTTTTCATTATATTATTTGTTTTGAATTGGATGCCTCATAAAGAGCAAGTCGACATTATTTTTAAAGGCCCTTACAAATACTCAAGTTTATTTATTTTTTACATTACATTTTCATATATACATTTATAGTTATTTATTAATCTATCTCACTCACGAAATATAGTTTAATTTAGAACAACTTTGGTAGAGTATCCCAAACAGATAGCAATGTCAAATTTTAATAATGACACTTATTTTTTACGCTCCAATAGAAATATTATACTAATGTCAAATTATGACAATACCATCTTTTGTGACAAATTTGGCGTAAAAAATAACTTTGTTATTCTTAGAGAAGTGTGAAAAGTAAAGGTGGCCTACTCTTTGAATAAAAAAATATATATTAAATTTTGGCATTGCTATTATTTTGGCATTACCTATTGGAGTATATATGCTAAAGTTTAACATTGGTGTTTCAATTTGGTATTGAAAATGACATACTAATGCCAAAATTTAAATTTAGCAATGTCATTATAGCATTTCATAACACAATTGCTCTTACTCTGTCGAGTTTTCTTCAAGCATATAGTTAAGAAAGTCAATATGTTGTAGTCTTTAAATTTTAATATTGCCACTTTGCAAAATGTCTGATGAATATAAAGTGACGATCATCGATCTGTCCCATACAAATTAATTATTGTTATAAAATATGACGATTTATTATGTGGATATTATTGAAATCTATATACGAGCTTTGTATCATTGAGGTGTTTTCTACTACTGAAATTGAAGTCTACAACAGAGATACTATTGGAAATGACGGTTTCAATATTTCTTATTTACAATCGTTTATATAGACGCCGGGCGGACAACCACTAAGATGGAATATACCCACCAACATCCCCAAAGTGTATTTTGCAAGTTAAATTAGCTTTGTTTTTTGCCATAGAATGTAAATTGTTCTTTAATAACCAAACACAAAAAGTTCATGATTTTCAAAATGCTGTCTTTTATTTATTAAATTTTTTATTTACGTATATATCATACAGAGATTCAAAAAAGATTTACAAATACTCTTTTCCCTTTAGCTTGCTTTGCTAATTAATTTTCCAACCAGATCATACTAAAGTTAATTATGACTTTGTTTCTACCTATTTATCGCGTTGAAAATTAAACGAAGTTATTAAGAATTACATCCAATTTATATAATTAATTTGGTGATGATTTAACAAAAGAAAGGGATCTCAATTTCACTTTTAGACCTTATGCATGTTTCAATAATAAATTTTACTAAAGAAAACGAAAAAGGTCAAAAACAAAAAAAATTAAAACTGATCCTTACTTTTGTGGAGCATTTATACAACTCTCTTTGTTTCATAATTTTCTTGCAAGCAAACGAACATAAACATTCAAACTGCATATAAGTACCCAAGTGGGTGGTGTAGAACTCCCACAACTACGCAAGTTAGAGTCACTTGATACTTGAATAGTATTTGATGCTCAGGTACATTAACAATAAATGCTATGCATGAACAGTCACATAAATGTGTAGAATATGTTGGAAGTCCAGCCGCCATGCATGTTTAAAGTTAGCTGACGCCAACTTGCCACCCAAGTTCAGTCAAAGAAGGCTGCTGTTATTAGTTGTATGTTAGCTGGTAGTTAAGTCGGTTTACGTAAGAGTGTTGTAGAACTTGTACAATAACCGACTGTATGCTTATAAATAGAACCCTCCCTATTTGTATTTTGTATTCTGAATTCCAGAGAGAATTGTATCACCAGAGAGTGAGGAACTCCAGAGAGAGTCGTGTGTTTGAGAGTTTTGGTTTTGTTTTCACTTTGTAATTATTTATATTGTCAAATAGATTTTATTTCACTCAAATTAATTATCATTAGTGATCAGAGAATCACAACAAGTGGTATCAAAGCTCAGGTGAAGCTTGTGGGTGCTTTTGGAAGGAAAAAAAAAATTCTGAAAATTTTACTACAGTGCACTGCTAGAGTACCGTCAGGAGGTTGAAGACAAGCTACGGTACCTGCCACATCATCAGACACATCAGCAGCCACATCAACAGATTTCTTTGAAGTCATCTCTACGTCATCCGCCGCGTCGCTAGCACACGTTATTTGTATGAGTCATTAGCCACATCACGTGCCACATCAGCAGGGGTGCCACATCATCTGCCACATCAGCACCAGATTTGAAAATTTTTAGAAATTGCAATTTAGTCCCTATAATTTTTTATATTTATAGTTTGGCCCCTGAACTTTTAGAAATTATAATTTGACCCATACAGTTTGTGAAATTATAATTTGAACCAAAAAGTTTTGTAAATTACAATTCTGCCCCAAATATTTTTAAGTTCATATTTTTGACCCGGAGGAGTCAAAACCACCATTTATACCGATCAGGACACTGGGTGCTTCCGTTTAAACGGTTTAGCTCCGATTTTTTGATCAAGTCATTACAAAGTAGAAATGTCAATAGAAGAGTCATCATCTGGAGCTATGATCAAGCTTACTGCCACCAACTATACACTATAGAGACGTCGGATGGAAGATCTTCTTAGTTGCAAAGATCTATTTGATCCTCAGAGTTGAAAGGGAAAATCGACCCCACCGAGAGAGTGGAAGAAAATGAACGGAAAAGCGATTGGTCAAATTCGGAAGTGGATTGATCACAGTGTCTTCCACCATGTTGCGCAAGAGACAGACGCGTGTGCCCTCTGGAAGAAGTTGGAGGACATGTACCAGGTCAAGACTACTCAGAATAAAGCCTTATTGATGAGGTGGTTGGTGAATTAAAACTACAGCGATTGGAACTTCGTATGAACACGGTGAGTTTGAGTCACGGTAAATCAGCTATCTGCGGTGGACTTGAAGTTAGGGAATGAAGAACAGACCCTACTACTATTTAGCTCACTTCCCGACAGCTGGGAAACACTAGTAGTTTCTCTCAGCAATTTAGTCCCTAATGGCAAACTTACTATGTCAATGGTTAAGGATGCCCTATTCAACGAGGAGGCTAGGAGAAGGACGCAGGGGTTGATCAGCCACATGCCCTCGTCACAGAAAGGAGAGGAAGACAGCAAGGTGGAACTCAAAGTAGGTGGAGAGGCAGAAGCAAAAGCAAAGGCAGATCCACAGATAGAAGGAAGACAACTAACAAGTGCTACCACTGTGGAATAGAGGGCATCTAAGGAAGAACTGCAGAAAGCTGCAACAAGAGCAGAATCAAAAGACCAATCAGCCGAAGAATGATGGATAAGCATTGGTCACTGTTACCGAAGAGGTGGCATATTGTTCCACCCAAGAAGAAACATGCCTTCACATTTCATGTCAAGATGTCGAATGGGTAGTGAACCGTGGCATCTTTCCATGTCACTCAGCATAGAATTCTTCACATGTACAAAGTGGAGACTTTAGTACGTGAAGATGGGAAATACCAGTTCTGAAGATTATGGGAATTGGTAATGTTCAAATCAAAACAAGTGTAGGGTGTACAATTACTTTGAAGAATGTTCGTCATGTTTCAGATCTTCGGCTTAATCTACTTTCGGGAATAGTCTTTGACAGGGAAGGCTACGATAACCACTTTAGTAAAGGCATATGGAAAATGACGAAAGGTTCCATAATTGTCGCCCGAGGACATATTTGCGGAATGTTATATAAAACTCATGTGAAGATATGCTTGACAACCCAATATCACGAAGGAGGCGTCACCGAATTTGTACACAGGGCTTCGGTCACGTAGTGAAAAGGTTTGCAACCACGACAAGAAGAAACTTATCACTGTTTCCAAGGATGCTATGCTGGATCCTTGCAATTACTGTTTATTTGGTAAGCAGTAAAGAGTCTCGTTCAGATCCTCTTTATCGAGGAAATCAGAGTTGTTCAGTCTGGTGCACTCTGATGTTTGTGGTCCCATGGAGGTGGAATCATTAGGTGGAAACAGGTATTTTCTGACTTTCATTGATGATTCTTCTCGGAAGGTGTGGGAGTATTTTCTCAGGAAGAAGGACCAAGTACTGGATTACTTCAAACTGTTCATGCCATGGTAGAACGTGAAATCGGAAAGAAGCTGAAGTGCCTCAGATCAGATAATGGAGGCGAATACACTTCCAAGGAGTTCAATGCCTACTGCAGTAGACACGGCATTTGACATGAGAAGACAGTCCCGAGGACCCCACAACATAATGGAATAGCCGAGAGAATGAACCGGACAATTATGGAAAAGGTCAGAAGTATGATTAGTATGGCGAAGCTGCCAAAGCCATTCTGACGAGAAGCTATTCGTGCCGCCTGTTATCTAATCAACATATCACCGTCAGTTCCATTGAATTTTGAAATTCCAGAGAAAGTATGGTCTGATAGCCATCCCTCCTACTCTCATTTAAGAGTATTTGGTTGTTTAGTTTTTGTACATGTATCCAAAGAGCTCAGACAGAAGCTCGATGCGAGGACTACCCCATATATCTTTATAGGATACGGAGATGAAGAATACGGATACAGATTATGGGATCCAAAGGCGAAAAAGGTTATTAGAAGCAGAGACGTAGTGTTCCACGAAAACCAGACAATAGAAGACATTGAAAAGCCCATGATGTCTTCTGATTCAAAAGATAGTGCCCAAGATTTAGTTCCAAACTATGCACCTACACAACTTGTCACAGATAGTAATGAAGTGCATAAAGTGCAGGATCTGCGAAAGGAGAAGAAGAAGAGGATCTTTGGCGAGGAGAGGAGACTCAATCCTCTCCTGAGAGTAGTATACATCTCCTATGGCTAGCCGATTCGAGGAGATCGAGCGAGGTAGGATTCCGTCAACGGATATTCTAATCAGTATATTACGCTTCTTGAGAGGAGCCAAAGAGTTTTCAGGAAGCTGTATCTCATCAAGATAGAAGAAAATGGCTGCTAGCAATGAAAGATGAGATGGAATCTTTGAAGAAAAACAACATGTACGAGTTGGTTGAGCTTCCGAAAGAAAAGAAGGCATTGAAGAATAAATGGGTGTTCAAGCTTAAGAAAGGCAGCGATGGAAAAGTGGTGAAACACAAAGCTTCGGTTGGTGGTCAAAGGATTTCTTGAGAAGAATTGACTTTGACGAGATATTTTCACCATTGTGAAGATGGCTTTAATTCGTATCATTCTTGGATTGATAGCTAGTTTGGATTTAGAGCTTGAACAAATGGATGTAAAGACAGCATGTCTTCATGGTGATCTGCATGAAGAAATATATATGGAGCAGCCAGAAGGGTTTAAGGTTTCAGGAAAAAAAAACCTTGTATGCAAGTTGAAGAAGAGCTTGTATGGTCTTAAACAAGCACCAAGACAGTGGTATAAGAAGTTTGATTTATTCATGGTAAATCAAGGCTATAAAAGGCTAGCTGGATCGGTGTGTTTATTTTCAGAGATTTCAAGATGTAAATTTTGTTGCACTTCTAATATATGTGGACGACATGTTGATTGTTGGAAAAGATGCAACGAAGATTAGTCACCGAAGAATGAACTCTCTAAGTCCTTTGATATGAAAGACTTAGGACCAATTCAATGATTTTGGGAATGCAAATAGTCAGAGACGAGGAAGAAGAAAAGGTTGTGGCTATCTCAGGAGAAATATGTTGAACGGGTGATAAAGAAATTCAACATGGATAATGTCAAACTAGTCAGCGTTCCATTAGGAAATCACGAGTTAAGAGTATATGCCGTCGAAAGAGATTGAGGAGATAGAGTCAATACCTTATTCTTGGCGGTTGGGAGTATAATGTATGCTATGATATGCACTAGGCCAGATATTGCTTATGCAGTGGGATCAGTGAGCCGATTTATTTCTAATGCTGGAAAGAATCATTGAGAGGCAGTCAAATAGATTCTCAGATACCTAAAGGGTACATCAAAGATATATACGTCTACTGGGAGTGATTGATCTTGGAAGGCTATACAAATTGAGATATGGAGGACCTGCGGAAGAAAGTCTACTTCAGGTTTTATTTATACTTTTGCAGGGGGAGCTGTATCATGGTAGTCAAGATTGCAAAGGTGTGTTGCTTTATCTACAATAGAAGCAGAGTACATTGCGATAGCAAAAAGAACAAAAGAAATGCTATGGTTAAAGCAGTTTCTTGAAGAATTAGGCTTGAAGCAAAAGGAGTACAAGGTACATTGTGATAGTCAAAGTGCTTTAGACTTGAGCAAGAATTCATGTACTATTCTGGACAAAACACATTGGCGTTAAGCTATCATTGGATCTGAGAGGTGATGGATCAACAATTGTTGAAACCAGTGAAGATCCATACAAAGGAGAATCCAGCAGACATGTTATCAAAAGTGGTTACTTAGGAAAAGTTAGAGTTATGCAGAGACATAGCTGGATTGGATGGCATGTGACCATCAGTTTTGAATGCGGCTGGAGGGGGAGAATTGTTGGAAGTCCAGCCGCCATGCATGTTCAAAGTTAGCTGCCGCCAACTTGCCACCCAAGTTCAATCAAAGAAGGCTGCTGTTATTAGTTGTATGTTAGCTGGTAGTTAAGTCGATTTATGTAAGTGTTGTAGAACTTGTACAGTAACCGACTATGTATGCTTATAAATAGAACCCTCCCCATTTGTGTTTTGTATTCTGAATTCCAGAGAGAATTGTATCACCAGAGAGTAAGGAACTCTAGAGAGAGTTGATTTGTGAGAGAGCTCCAGAGAGAGTCGTGTGTTTGAGAGTTTTGGTTTTGTTTTCACTGTGTAATTATTTATATTGTGAAATACATTTATTTCTCTCAAATTAATTGTCATTAGTGATCAGAGAATCACAACAGAATAATACTATTAACCTCACGTTTCTAGGGTCGCTGCTCCATAAGTTGGAGTCCCAATCTGCTCTATCAGCATAATCCTTCTCCTTCCTGGATTTCAACAGCCATTGGCTGTGCCAACCTTGACGCTTTTACACTTGGATCATAACGGATTATGAAATTAGCACACAATCCTTTAGATTGTCAAGATTCCTTCCGTAGTGAATTATATAATCCAATCGGTCTGTAACTAGTCTGATTACAAAGTTTCCAGCTCTTGAACCAAATTCAGACTCACCAGCCATTCTTGGTCTCTACTCTTTTGCCACTCACTGTCACAAAAGTTAAATTTTGAAAAATACAAAATAAAAAATAAATTTTTTTAATTAAATAACGTCTTAAAGATTTGTAACTATAAACAAAGCTTTGTTAAGCTTTGTTCTTTTCTTTTCACTTTTTTTTCTCCCAAAAAAACGAAAGAGAGAAAAAAAAAACACTAAATATAATGTAAAGCACGCAAAAACAAATAGAGTAGATCAAGGACAATATAAATAGGAAATCTGGAATAGAAGAGGACCTTTTTGTCGGTGTTTTTTGTTTTCAATTTTTTTTTTTTTTTTTTTTGGGGTATTGCCTTTAGATTTGAAAAGTAAAACTAAATACAAGAAGAGAGGTATGGATGGTAACAAACAGCAAACAAATTTAAAGGAAAAGCAATCAGACAGGAATCATAGAGCAAAGATCAGGGGAATTCAACTATGAAGGAGGGGTTTGCAGGTTTTCTTGAAATTTGCTTATAATTTCCATTAATAAAACTTTCCCCTGATCATCTCTCAGCACCATTGCCAAAGCTGCCTGCCCATCTTTAACCGCCGCATCAATATTTGCCTTGTACCAATTCGCCGGTGGAGCAACCAGCTTTCTTTCAATCCTTCAAGACATTCTGCACCTGTACCTGTCCAAAACTGACATAAACTCCTCTACCCTATCTGATGCATAGAGTTGACCTATGTAATGGATATTCTCAGCATATCCTAATTCCAAAGCAAAGACTCGCATACTGCCCCTTCCAAATAAACGTTCTTTTTTGTTTTTATTATTTTGAATATTCTTTCTGGGGTCGTATGAATTTTCCTTTGGGAACCTTCCTGGTTCTATCGCTTACTGTGTGCTGGTGGAAAAATTTGGAGCTGCTTTGTAACTTCCCCTGTTTTGGAGGCCTCTTGTGTATTTGCCTCCATTTTTTCTTCCTTTTTTTTTTGGTGATTTCTTAATACACCGTCTATCTTTTACCAAAATAAAATAATCATTATACATGGACTTATTCATAAATACCGATCAGAAAAACCTTATCAAAGTTGACTTCCAATTTTTTAATTTTAAAAAGAAATTCGAATTTCAATACATTTTAGGGTCATTTATATCCTCATGTTTGATGTTATTTCAACTAGACCGCATAAGTATAAAATAAATCAAATCTACCCCTATCATAAATAAATCAATACCCAAGTCTAAGCGTGAACCAAACCCCAACCATAAGGATCTCCGGTTTGTCCCTGTTGTGGAATCGAAGATGAAAGTGCCTTACATCGTTTCAAAGGCTGTGAAGCAACTAAGAGGTTAGCCTTTCTAAGTATGTGGGGATGTAGGTTAGAGGCTTGGAACTGTTCTAATATTAAAGATTTGGTTAGGATCTGTCTGAATCCTTCACAAGTTTGGATAAAGAATTGATAACTACCTTCTTAGCTAGCATGCTTATTCTATTACTCGTGGATTTATAGAAATGAGGGAAGTATGCTAGAAAAAAGAATCTGTTGGAGTTTGTGAAGTTATTGAACGAAAAAGTTATTGAATTCTTAAAGGTTTTGAAATCGGAAGAAAAGGAAAGTGAGCAAATGATGGAAAAATGGAGACCTCCTCCTAAGGACTGGTATAAGGCAAACACAGATGCTGCATTTAAAAATGGGACAGCGGCCCTGGCAATGGTAATAAGAGATGAGAAAGGAAGAGTGTTGCAGATGTTTTCTCTTTTGACTAATGCGAACTCTCCCTTAGAAGCGGAATTCAAAGCCTTGGAGTGGGCAATGAAGCTGACTAGCGAGGAAAATTAAAGAAAAGTTAATTGGTCTTCAGACTCCCAGGTAGCAGTTAAAGACATTCTATCTACTACAAAGGACAGTTCCTGGGACACCAGATACTTAGCCATCAGTTGCAGAAATATTTTGATCAACAAAGGCTGGAAGCTGGAGTGGAGTGCTAGGAATACCAACTTAGTTGCGGATTCGATAGCAAAATTTTCTCTTAGCAGTAAAAGTCAGTTTGGTTTGTAATAATTTTGATGTTTCTTATTCTGATTTGTCTAGTGATATTGTAGAAAACATTTTATCTGATTAGCTCTATGCTGGTGACCTCCTTTGGAGGTTCTCTTTTGTGCTTAATGTAAGGTTTTATTCATAAAAAAAAAAAAAAAAAAAAGCCCCCAATCATAAGACAGTGACCTATGGGGTAAAAAAAATAATGAAAATTATTAAAGAATTAAAATAAATAAAAATAAATGATAGGATGAGATGTTTAATAAAGGTAGCGGTAGCGATAAGGATTTTAAAATTAATAAAGAATAGTACAGTAAATATACCGGTAACAAAAAAAAATAAAATAATAGAGAATTTAAAAAATATTTAATTATTTTATTAATTTCACGCCTATGTATTGCTGTTGACCCATAAAACTCTGCCCTTCACACTGGTTCCATCATCACTTGGGAAATAATAAACGATAAGGGCCCCGCCCATGTGCATACCATAATTGACGACCCCACCTTAAAATCGTCATATCCTCCTGACCTGAGATTTATTTATTTGGATTTGAATTCTGACTAAATAAATGGATGATGTATCTATATATCTCACACAATATCAATCAAGCTCCCTAGCTAGCTTATTGTTAATGTTAAATTTCTAGAATTAGATGCGACATCTTCTGGATTTATAATTGCAAGATTTTAAGAATCATATATTTTTTATAATTAAAGTACGAGTCGAACATAATAGGTTAGATTAAAGAATGATCAACACTATATTCTGGGTTTCAAACACACGTCTAAACTTGAACTTGTTGATTCGGGTGAGACTTCATTGATTATTATGAATTGAATAGTATATTCAAAATGTGTGTCAATTATATCTTTACAGATATAATTGCGTGTGCTGATGTCGAAATCACAAGGCTTTATTTGCTTTATGCTACGACCTTTATTTCCTCTTTAAATTTCCTGATATTTTTATGTATAAGCTATGACATTATGCTTAACAAAGTGATTAGTGTAATACACCAACCCGGAATATAAAAGAAGACTAAATAGTGCAATAACATAACCCGTTTTCGACTTCAACAGCCATTCGCTTTGCCAAAGCCGATGCTTCTTTAGCTGGATTTAAAAGGCTTATAAAATTAGGACACCACCCGTTAAAACACATTCGTGCATTGCTTTCAGCTTCCAACAATTTTCGTGCCGGTTGAGTGATGCCCTTTACTTTGTTCAGCCACTCCTCGACATCACGTTCTATTTTTTTGGCTTTTAGACTCTGTGTTGGATCCTTTCTAACTCATCAAGCCGAGCCTTTAGTTGGGCGACATTGCTGTCGTGGTCAATTATATAATCAACATGGAGTTTGACCATTCCAACTACGAACATCCCAATTTTGATGACCACATCCATGCTTGGTCTCTGCTATTTGGTACGCGCAGTCACATAGCCAAATTTTTTAAAATAAAAACAAAACATAAAAACCGTTAATTAATTATTATTTAAAATTTTGTAGCTAAATTTAAAGGTTGTTAACTAAATTTTAAAAATTTAAAAATTGAGGCTATTAATTAATTGAAACATTTAAAAGTACTAGAGATACTAAATTGAGATTTTCAAAACTAGATTATACATTACTAAAATACATCTAACCTAGCAATTGTGACGAATAGTAAATCAACTCTAGGGTGATCATCCATTAAGGAAGCAAGCTTATCAAATGATGTTATATCTTTGAGCCTAGAATACGTTGATGACTCTACGACTTTAGGACAAACATTTTAGACATCAAATGTAATACTTGTTACATTATACATATACACACAATGAAGCTACTATTTCTGTTTCCGAAAGAAATTTGGATAAATCACACAAACAAAAGCAGGGGCTTCTCAACCTTTAGGATCTCCATTAACCACATATTCGACCCTAGATGTCTTAAAGCAGTAACTTGCTTTCACCAAAAGCAACCATTTATTCAATGTTGGAGATGCTTGAATCACAGGAGATCAATCATTGGAGATCTACCCTATATAACCTCTCAAAATTACCACCCGTGGCCATCCCCACCTAAATCATCATTGCCATGTTCGTTCCAACCACTCATTTCCTTAGGATGTGGAATAGGTCGTTGCCGGTGGTCCAAAAGCATAAATAATCTAATAATAACACAGTGCTATTATTTCTCATACTTTTCAGTAACTATTATTACATATCTTAATCTTGCCAACTGCATTCTGTGAATCCAAATTAAAGACAAAACAATAATGAGTTATTGCAATATATTGTGCATGTATAATAGTTTAATTTATCATAGAATAAAAGCTCGTTTGGATATGATTTTCTAAAATTGATGCTTTTAATCTCGCGCTTTTTATCTATAAAACTTTCAATAAAACATCTTATGTTTACTAGCATTCATAAAAAAATGCTTTTAAAATAAACGCGGCATTTTAACTATTTTAAAAATTATCTTTAAATGCTGTTTGAAAAAATAAAAAATTAAAAAGCACTTGAGTTAAAATATATATATATATATATATATATATATATATATATACTTTAAAAAAAACGCTTTGTTAAGGGTTTATTTGATAGTGTGACTGTTTTTTATTTTTAGTTTTAGTTTTTTACTATTGAATGTGTAATTTGGTTAGTTTAGAGGTTGATTGGAGTTTGTTAAATATTAATTACACTAAGCAATTGAGTAAAAATATGAAAAGTAAAGAAGCTAACCAACCTCTAAACTAACTAAATTACATATAATTTAAGAGTAAAAAAATTATTAAAAAAAAAAAAACCATGTTATAAAATGGGTCCTAAATTTTGCCAAACACATTTCAAAATAATTTTTTGTTTCTTTTAAAATGCTTTATTCTGGAAAAAAAAAACACATTCAAACATGCCTGAAAAATATTAAGAAAGCATTATGAAATGCAAAGTTGAGGTTGAATTCGGAGAGTCCGGCTGAATTCCAAATCTTAGGCAACAGCCTGTAGCGGCCCAACTCACAACAAAAGTATTAATAACTAAATTTTTTGGGGGCGGAATTATTGAAAAAATAATTAATGTAAATTAAATTAATTTCTATTTTTAATAATACTTACAATGAAATTTGCTTTGGCTTAACATCGATGTTTGCAAACTTTTGATTCATCACTCAGCGGTCCCTTCTTGGAATCTTTCACCATGTCCAACAAAAAAATAAAAATAAAAAGGAAATTAAATTTCTCCATGAGACTTATGAGAGTAATTATTTTGATTTGATACTAATAAACAATGAAAAAATATATATCCATTCTATGTAAAATAAATTTTGAGGTAGAACAAATGAAAATATATTCAATTATTCAGTTTTATATATATATTGAGCGTCAGTTTGCATAAACGACAAGAAGCTGCAAAATCAGAAAAACAAAAAATGTGTAGAAGAAAATGGTAATATTACCGTTGTCCTCCGCCCTCAATATTGTTGTCGTAATCCTTATCATCATCCTCCTCCTCGTCCTCCATTAGCACTACTCCTTCATGTTTTGAATCATTGAGGAGGGTTCCATCAACAGAAATATTCATCTCTACGCAACTAGCCACCCGCAAAGTTGTCAAGAATGGGAATATGACATTGTAATTTCGAGAGCAAAAGCCTTTCAGCTGCGGTAATTGAGAAAGTTTCATTTCATTTAACCGACTGAAAGTAATTTCATCATCAATATCTTCCTTGTCGTCGCTGCTTGCAACAATCTCTATCATTCTCGAGCAATCCTTGACAATGATGCTTTGAAGTTGGTCCAAACTTTTAGCCACTGAACATGTGAATAGATGTTTCAGTCCGTGACATTCGAGCACTTCCAATTGAACTAAATTGCTGAAGGATATAGCAGAGGACACTATATTCTTCAATCTGCCACAATCCTCTACTTTAAGATACTCCAAGTTTGGGAAAACAGGGCCTGCCAGATGGGAGTTGTCTTTCCATACGTGTATAAGGTTCTCCATTCCATAAAGCCTAAGAGTCTTTAAATGTGCAAAAATGTTGTTCTTCCCCATGTAAAGTTCCTCCATCGATGAATATCTCTTCAATATAGCTATAAAATAATTCAAGTAGCTGCAGATTGTGAAATTTCTTAAGGATAATGGGTAGACCAACAACTGATGCAATGTATACACGTAGACGCTTTGTTTCTAAGAACTCCAGTGGCAGCTCCATACCGTCTATGACGAAGAAGTGAAGTTCTTCCAAGTGACGGAATGAACCCTGAAGAAGACATATTATCACATTTATTTGTCAACCTGTTTATTTTTTGATAAACCACACATATAATTAACAAATAGGAGTTCGTTGTTCCTCCTCTAAAATTTAATTAATGATAAAATTTCCTGGTACTCAATGCTAACATCGAGTCAAATAATATTTGAACTTAGTCTTTTAAAAAAAATTAATGAATTTACCTTTTAAATTCAAGGCTTATTTGCGTCATACGTCTCTTAACTTTACCTATAGCAGCACTTTCTCCCCTACATTTTTCTTTTTGTCACTTTCGCTCTTAAATTTTTTATATAACATAAATTAATTTTTTCGTAAATTAATGTAAAATGATTCAACATAAAACCATTTCTCTATTAATATATTTTATTTCACTTTGTATAAAATAAAATAAAAAATTTAATACCAAAATAACTTCAAATGCCCCTCAAAATTGGATCATGTGCATTGCATGTCAAAACTGTTTAAAATTTGATAGAAAATAACTCAGGACTAACAATACAATTATAATTGTAGTTTAAGGACGAAAACGCAAAAAGGAAAAAACAAATTTATGGACCAAAGTGCTACTATAGTTAAAACTTATAGACTGATAGTGCAAATATGACTTAATTCAATTATCATGACAACTTTTATACTGTTTGCTTTTCTTTTGTAACTATGTAAAAATAGATTTATTTTCAAAAACTTAAACTACAACAACATATATAGTTAGATAAAACTTAGTTTCTTATTAATTCTTTTAATTAAACTCCATATTATATCGTTCAAATTTCATCAAGGGTCCTTTCTTTTCCTCCAAGTTTCATGATATAGGCCCTCCATGTCTGTTGATTGGTAAAAAAACTTTGTCAATTGTCAGCTAACAATAATTAATTGACGTACATTTAAAAATCCTCGCCAATGCAGTTATAAAAATGCTCTGTTGGGGCAAAATAAAAAGTAAATTGCGTTTTAAAGGTCTGTTAGATAATTTTTAAAAAAATAATATTTTTTTATAAAAAAATAAAATAGAATTAATAATAATAAAAGACACATCATTAAGTACTAATGCATAAGGCAGAAGTCATATATACGTACGTAAAAATAAGATTTCCAATTTTTTCCAAAAGATGGATACTTACAAACTGAATTATAGTTTTTAGCTGAAACTAAGGAAGTAAATATGACCATTTATTTCACTGTTTCAATATTTTCAACCCCATATACATATAGACAGGAAGTGTTGTTTTGCTTGCTTTATTGCATATGTTTTCGGAAATTTGAAAAAGAGATGCACAAGTCAATTGTTTATTATTTTAAAAAACAAAAATACTCTAAAGGAATACTAATAAAGAAATTAAGAAAAGGAAAAAGAAAAAAAGAAAAAAAAGAAGCATTTAAATAAAAATGAATGTGGTTAAAGAAGAAGAGAAGGAAAATAATATAAGTAGGAAGTTGTCGCACGTACCTTTTGGAATAATAAAATTGGTAGTTTAGTAGGAGCACCCAACTGATCATTTTCGTGTTGTTGTTGTTGGCAGTTCAATGAATATTCCTCAGCCAATTTCTCAACTTCGTGAGATGGGAGCAACCACATTTCTCTGAGTGACGGCCACATGGAAGAATGCATCCCCGGATAGAAACTTCTCAGCTGCGGGAGGTCCCGTAAGCCTAACTTCGTTACACGGGGGAACACAAAAATTGGAATTATTTCACCAACGATTTGATCTTCTTCGCCAACGATTATCTCCAGTGTCTCACATTCAATTATCTCCAACGTTTAAAGCTTCACAAGTACTCTGGCCACTTGGGCTGGGAACACAATTTTAAGACTTTTACAAATACATATGCCTACTTCAAGCAGATTTTGACAGGTCAATATATCTGATTGATCATCATCACCATTAAATACCTCTTGCACTGACTCACATTCAAATACATATAGTTTTTTTAAACTATGCAACCTTTTGAGTATACCGGGTCCAATAATATGTATTAAACTTGGGCAAGAATCAACCAAAACGGAGGTGAGTTTGTAAAATGAATCAGAAGCAAGTTGGTGGTGCCATATGGTCGTTAACTTATGCAGGCCTTCCACAAGCAATTGCTCCAAGTTAGGAAAACCAACCTGCGTGTAAATTTGCAATTCATGTCATATAAATATTATATATATATATATATATATATTGAAAATTAATAACGAAACCAAGAGAAAGCACTTACGTTTTCGTCAAACAGATGGTGTCCAGCAGGATCTCTGACATTTTTTCCCCTCGTAGAATTAATGATGAAAGACCCCAGCATAGTGCAGTCTTTTATATCCAAATATTGTAAACATGGAAATTTAATGTAAGTTTCTGATGTGCAGAATGTTTCCAATTTTCCAAGAGCTTCTAGCTTCAGAGTTTCTAGCATCGGAAACATCTTATCCATCTTTTCTAAGTTTCCAACAGCGTCTTCAGTCGATATTATTTTAACCATATTTTGACACCTGCATATCCCCAGAGTTTTGAGTTGCACAAAGTTTATAGCCATGGAAGATGAACACAAGAAACTTAAACCATCACAGCCATCCACGATCAAGCTTGTTAAGTTTTGGATCCATGACATTCTTTCTGAAAAATGGCCATCCCATAACTTATTCAAAGCAAGGGAAGACAATTCCAAGTTCTCCAACTTGGGGAACACGACCTGTACAGATTTTTTAATTCAAATTATTAATGTTAGGGAACTGAGTTGTATGGAAGACGATGTAAATTAATTGTTATATGTTATAAATCTTATACATACATATATGTATCTGAGGCTTACAATTTATATTCCAAATTTACACATATATGTAACGTGTAATATGACACGAAAACATAATATATATATATATATATATATTCATTGATATATGAGAATCTCTTTCCTACAAAAGGGAACAACTAAATTTGAATTACTAAATTATGAAACTATTAACTTTTAAAAATATGATATGAACCATACTCTGTATATCGGAACTTCAAGTTAAAGGATATTTAAAAAATAATCTGTATAAAGGAAACTTCAAGTTAAAGGATATCATAATCTGTATAGGTCATGCACTTAATTTGTTAATTATTGGCATACCGTATTTACAGCGCCTAATGCAAGGAAATCCTTTTGCTTGACGCCTAATGCAACGAAATCTTTTTGCTTGACAAAATGGAAAAGGGGATAGTAAATAAGTAAAAGGTGTAACCAAAGAAGAAATAGGCAATTCATCGTCTACTCTACTTATTATCATGCACACAACAAATTAACTATTTAGCAAAATGTACCGTATCACATACTAAATAAAATGACTATACGGATATATATCATGAGAAATCATCGTAACGTAAAAGCATGCCGTCAACTGTCAAGATGAAACCAAGAAAACTGTACGTACCGTATCATTGAAAAGTTGCATGGGATCACTGTTTGTAGATGTTTCGTGAAGCTTAGGATTTGAGGCAAAACAAGCAAGCTCCGATAGACCTCCAATCGACAAGGATTGTAACCCATGGAACTCGATGGGATGATCTGCTTCGACAACAATAATTTCTTTCATGTTGTTGCAATTCACAACTTCTATTTGTTGAAGTTGTAAAAAGTGTGAGATGGTAGAAAGAGAAAAGAGTTTCTTCAATTTGGGACAGCTTTGTACTTTTATAATTTTTAATTGTCTAAAAGACTCAATCGCCAGTTGGCCGGAGCATACACATTCCAATGTAACAAGGTTGCGAAGAGACAATTCCTCTAGGATGGGGAAGGCAGCATGAGAATGAATCCAGGTGTGGCCAATATATGAGTTGACAATATGTGTAATTTCTGGATTATTTTGGATGTGGAGTTTCTTTAGTCGTTGAAAACCATCCATATCTAGTTGATAAACAATGTTCTTAACTCCCTCAAATACATCCAACGACAAATCTTCACACCTTTTCAATATTGTTTCAAGCCCTTGGTCCCATTGATTTCTTTGAGACAGCTTCAGTTTCAGCGACTTTGAAGTTTTATCGGCATCCCAATCCCAAACATCACCAATTATTATCTCGAAGTGTTTTAACCTTTCAGAGAAAAAGTTAGTTGGCAACTGGTTAGCATCCTTGATATTTATGCCTAATGTGGTGAGTTTAGGCAAGTGCTTTAGCTCTGAAAGGCTAGCATTACTTCTCCCACTGTTATTACTACTTGCTTCCGTAGTCTCCCACTTGCTGAAGCTGTTATACATGTTCAATTCTTCTAACCTCGCCAAGCTTTTTATGACATCCGGAAAAACCACTTCAAGTTCCGGGCATCCTCTCAAATCCAACCATCGTAGTCGAGTCAACCTCCCTATTTCTTTGGGTAACTGTTTAAACTTGGAATACGAAAAGCTAAGAATTTCCAACTTTCTTAGCTCTCCAATTATGGCTATATCTCTCAATTCGCACTGATCCAAACACAATGTTTGCAGACTTGTTAGAGATTGGATGGATGGAGGCAATGAGGGAATACATAGATAGGTTAAACCTAACACTTTGAGCTGTTTCATTTCCTTGAAAAAGTTGGGCGGAATTTGCAGCGATTTATCTTTACTACCAATTTTAAACAGGTGTAGCGCTCGGCATTCCAATGCTTCAGGAAGTTCAGAGATATTGATCCTATCGATAGACATCATCGCACACTTTTGAAGCAATTCTTTGTTTGGCCATTCCTTGAACTCATTTTTATTTCCGAACGATAAGAAATGCTGACCTCTAGAAGCAATATTTCTGGCAACATCAAGTGTAAGATCATGCATCTTGAAAGTTTGACTATCATTAGTATCAAGCAACAAACAAGATTCTTTAAGTTTATCAACCGATGACTGTAATCTATCATAGGCCATTTCCACTGTATCCATGCCTTCAAACAATTTCAAACTCAAACCCATTGTATATTTTAACAAGTCAGAGAGGGGAAGATATCCATCCGAAACCATACCACCGATCAAAAACAATGATTTCACGTCCTCATCATCCAACTGATTGTAACTCCACTCTATACCCGACTGTACTTTTTCTGGCAGTCCTTTTCCATCACTCCTATTTAGACGCGTCAAGGCATCGTTCCAAGAGTGAATAGGTTTACCTCTCAATGTTCTTGCAATTGTTTCAACTAAAATTGGCAAACCCCCACATCTTTTGGCTATTCTAGTTGCTACTTCTCGAAAATCAGGGTGTTTAACATCATCACCTACTTTCTTTTCAAAGAAACTCCAAGTTTCTTCTTCATCTAGAACTTCCAGCCGGAAGTTTTTCTGAGTGCCCATCTCAGAGCGTAACATTTCTCCATCTCTAGAAGTTAAAAGGATCTTACAATAACCTTCTTAATTCAAGTCCCAAGGTCTTCAAGTCAAGCATTTCCCAAACGTCGTCCAAAATTATAAGAAACTTCTTCTTCTTGTCTTTTATATAATTACGCAAAATAAGCTGCCATTCATCGATAGTCTGAGTTTTATCCAAATGCAGGCCAAACGAAAGTGCAAGTTTATTTTGAATCGATTTGACATCTGGATTTTGCTTCACTTCTGCTTCACCCACATTATGAAACAACTTCTCCTCCTTTACTTGGTTAGCAACTTGTTTGACAAATGTGGATTTACCCACACCAGCCATTCCAAAAACCCCAATCATGTTGATATTATCTTTTTTGAATTCTTCCAAAATTTGAGTCACAATTGAAGTCCTTGATGCAAAAGCTTGGAAGCCTGCAGGAGTCGTCGGTGTAGCCTGTAGGGGTGCCGTATATGCGACACTTGGAAATCCTTTTCCTTTTTCGACTTCAACAACCATTTCCTTTGCCAAACCCAATGCTTTTTTACTTGGAATATAAAGGGTAATAAAATTAGGACACAGCCCGTAAAAACACATTTGTGCATGGCTTTCAGCTTCCAACAATTTCTGTGCCTTTTCAGTGATGCCCTCCACACGTTTCATCCACTCCTCAACATCATCTTGTATTTTTTGGCTTTTACTTAATGCGTCAACGACTTTGTGCCGGATCCTTTCTTTAGCATTGCGCAACTCAACAAGTCGATCCCTTAGTTGGGCAACATTGCTGTCGTGGTCAATTACATAATCAAAATGGGGTTTGACTAGTCCAACTACGAAATGGGCAATTTGAGTGGGATCCATGCGTGGTCTCAACTTTTAGGTACTCACAGTCCTCTCTGACTTGCTAAATTCTTTAAAACAAAAAAAAAAAAAAAATGCAAACATTTATTATTGTGGTCAATTAAATTGCAAAATTTTCGGAGTGTACGTTTTTCTATAGTTTTACATTATATAATGACGATACTATCACGACACCCGCAACTTTTAAAAAAATACAGGTGGCAAAACAGCCGTTGGATTACACCAACGGCTCAAATAACCACCTCCTGAAGAATAAATTAAAATTTTGTTACAAAACAAAAGTTGCAAAAATCGCATGAACAAAGAGGGTAGCCTCTCGAACTTTTGGATCTCCCATAGCCACATATTCAAGATTCAACCCTAGATGTCTAATGTATGGGATAAAATATCGTTGGGCTAGGTTGAACGGGCCCAAAGTGGACAATGGGTGAGGCCCACGGAGTCAACAAAAAAGGGTTGATTGATCCATACGAAGATGATGGCTCGGAGCGAACGGTTTTAGGGTTCCTCGAAATATCTCGAAGACATTGGACTCAGTTCGGAAATGACCAAAGCCAAGGAATGACCTAAAATAGGAAGGTTGAACCCGATGTTTATTATTGAATACTTTTTTAGATTTAATTTTCATATTGGAAAGTACTGATTTTAAACTTGCCTTAAACCATGATGGTTAAGATTTAAACTCTCAAGACAGTCATTGTAATGGCTAGGTTGTCAATCCTACCTTGATTTAGATGGCAAACCTAACTCTACAAATACCTCCATACTCTCATACAAAAATACCAATAGATTCTAAACCCAAATACTCCACTGTCGAACAATTCTTTCAATCTAGAGACTAACTTAACTATCGGAAATTTTTTGACTGATATCACATCAAAAATTTTTTGACTAATACCACACTGGTGTCCTAAAACTTTATAGCTATTTTTATGAAAGATACTCTTTATTTAATTCAATATATTCTCTCTCATGAAGAATATCTTGAAGATGCTCTAAGGCATTCATTTCTAACTATTTATATAGTAAATATGAATTCTAAAAGCTGATTAAATCATTATTAATAAATGCGTCTAATTAAACATTTTTTTATATTTGTTTCAATTTTCTTGTGATTGTATTATTTGTTTTTTTTCCCATAAATTAGTATAACATTTAAATATGTAGATAAAAATAATTTTGTTAAAATAAAGCTCGAGAAGCTTGAGCTCGAGTTCAAGCTCGACTCTAGATCAATTGCATCCAACTATATTTGAGCTTTTCTCAAATAAGCTGAGCATATTTTGAACAAAACCTTTAAACATTTTACGAGTTTGAGCTGAGTTTAGTCATTTATAAAATCATAAAAACAGAGCTTGAACATTTAATACTCAAATTGGTTGGGCTCGATTTCACCTCTACGTGTGTGTTTCAACATATATTATATTTAATGTGCTTTAATACCTCTAATTTGACCACATTTTTTGTAATAACCAAGTTATTATTTCCGAATTTATCGACTTCTAATCACGTTTTTAATTTGTTTGTTATTTCATTTTTTTATCGGAACAAGCAGTTTTTGAATTCTCCAGGCATTTTATGAGGGCTGAGAGTACCCAATGCACAGTCGAAAGACTTTTTCTACTTATTTTATCCTTGATCAAAAGTTAACTTTTTTTACTTTCACTATTCATTATTTTTTTAATTATTTTTAGTAAATATCTTTTTCTATTTTAATTTATTATTATTTTAAGAAGCAATTGAGATATTTTCATCATCCCTCTTTCTTTTTGCCATTCACTTTGCATTTTTATGGTTTTAGAGAGGGAAAGCTAAAAACTTAGAGAGAGAGAGAGGTGAGAGAAAAGTGAGAAATTCAAAGTATTTTTCAAAGAGAAGCTAGGGTTATTGGCCACCCATCAAGGAGAGTTCATTAGCATTGTTTTTTGTGGTTTTCAAATGGAGGAGAAGGTATTTTACTTGCTTGAAAATGAGGTAGGCAACTATACTTTGTAATTTTTCATATAAATTTGTGAGTTTATGTGATAAATTTTTGCAATCATATGTCATGGCAATGTAGTGATGATTGTTTGAGCTTAATTTGATGTGTATTGGGTTTATTGACAAAAGCCCTAAATGTTAGGGTTTAGGGTTTTGAGAATTCATTGATTGTGCATTGATTTATGGGATTAAAGTGTGTTTAATCGAAATTGATGACATATTAATATTTGACCCCTTGTTAATTTGATGAATTTGTGTGAAAATGAGTTAATTTAGACATGTAGAGGGGCTGACCATGAGAAGGGTCCATTTGTCAAATTTTTACTTGTGATGGGCATTTTGGTCTTTTCATATGTTAGGAGTATTTTTGGTATTTTTAAGAGTAAATTGGTCATTTTGCATGTAAGAGACACAAATGAAATTTTTAAAAATGATCAAGGGTATTTTAGTCTTTTTAATATAAGGATAAAAATGAAATTTTAAAAAATGATCAAGGGCATTTTGGTCATTTGACTTGTTGGGGACAAAATTATAATTTTTAAAATTATTGAGGGTATTTTCATTATTTTTCATGTGAGGATAAAGTTGAAAACATTGGAATTTGAAAGGGTATTGTGGTCTTTTTTAATTTTCAAGTATTTTATTAAGTATATATTTATTATTAAATATATATATATATATAGTTATTTTCAAATGAATATTTATTAGTATATTTAATTATACTATTATAGAAGTATTTATACTTCTAATTATATTTTCAAAAATACAAGCATATTATGTATGTATTTATTGTATTCTTATAAATGTACTTTATACATATGTATATGTATATTTATATGTATATGTGTGTACTTATGTGTGTATATATATATATGTGTGTGTGTGTGTGTGTGTGTGTGTGAAATATATATGTGCATATATGGGTATGAATATATATATATATATATATATATATATATATACATATGTATGTGAATATTTATTTATATGTGTTTATATATGTATATTAAGTGTAATTGTATATGTATTTATATTTATGTCTATAAATATGTATATGGATATATATATGTACCTGAATGGATGTATTTATATCTCTGATTGGAGAATTATCATTTGACTGTTATTTAACCGAGGATAGGGTGGTAATTAGTCATTTGCTTAATGAGGGATATTTTGATAATTTTTTATATACTCGAGGGTTATCTTAATAATTATTGAAATTATCAGTGGCATTTCAGTAGTTATATTAGTGTGATTGGTGATTGTAAATCATTGGTTGGAGCAAGTGCAATTCAATAATTATTGTTGTCGGGTGGGATAGTTCGGTAATTATACATGTTATTGCTTGCTTAGTTGGATTTATGCACTATGACATACGTATTTATTTTTATAGAGCAATTCATAGGATATTATTATTTTATATAAAATAATGAATTTTTCCCTGAGAGTTTACGCTTTCAACTTGGTTACATCAATGAGTAGTGTAAGCTTTTTAAACTCTATTTTTAGCTCTTTCAATCACTTACTACACGATGAGTGGGTCGCTCTGGAATGGTAATTCAACTGTATACCATGGGAGGCCATGGTGTTTCGTGTGGCCGCACGAAACGTAAAATTGGGAGAATGAACTAGTTGGTTACAAATTAAAAAGGAAAAATGAAGATTTTATGTGTACGGTGTTACACTGCATGGCATTGCATTGACATAAATATTTGGGTTGCCTACTAAATGTTTTTCACTCACTATTGTTTGCTATTATATGTGATAGGTAACTCCAAGACTCCACAGTAGGACTTGATAGAGGTGCAGATTGGAGAGTACGGCAAAAGTACATTGTTCTTCCGCATTTTTATTGTATTTTGGGTAAGATATTTTGTGCATTAAATTATAGTTTTCTACTGCAGTGTGGATGTGTATTTTCTTTAAAAATACTTTATTCATTATATGGGTTTTGGTGTGTTTTGATAATGGATTCAAAGCGTAAAGAAAGATTTTAATACTTTCTTAGGATTATCCAAAATCATCTATTTAAATATAAATGATTTTATATTTAAAAAAAATTAATAGTAATTACACTTTACTCGGAAATCTAATCTAAACTTGGATAAAGAGGTGTTATATTTTTTATTGAGAACCTAACAAATTTGTTTAGATCATGCATATTTTGATTGAGATCCTCACAAATGTTGTCAGTTCTATTTATACCCTCTATTTTCATTACTGCACTTTACAACTTTCAGTTTGACCATAAGGCCCTCACAAATTTTTTTAATAAAATCTATACCATATATTTTCTTTTTCTTTCAGTTAAGGCCATTTCCAACACCCTAACGAAAAGTGAAGAAAAACGGTGAGTTCGCAACTCACGTTGCCAAAACAACATAGAAAAGGGAACACCTATTCTACTTAGAATTACTCTCTAGCTTTTCTTCTTATATAACTTTGACAGAGTTTTAGTAGTTTTTTTAATTTTTATGTCAGTATTTAATTTTAGTATCGTTTAAAATCTATTTGACTTTTTAATTTAAGATGTTTTATCGAACTAATGGACTGCAAGCTCTTTGCTTTTTAAGTACAATCATATGTTAGAGTAAGATCTTTTATTAATAATATTCTCTTTTTCTCTAAATTAAAATTTTATTTTATATTTAAAATAGCACATCCACATTTCAAAGACTACGATATTACTTTTTACCAAACAAATGCTAAATTAAAATTATATATGTATCTAATTCTATATCAACTAGCTGTAAGCAACATTTAAAATATATATATATATATATATATATATATATAATTCCATGTATATACAATCCAACACAAAAACAATATATGTAAAATATGGATGACAACAGGGCAAGATGAGGCCAGAGTGTCCCTCATCTTACCCTCTCCTATTCAGATTTTTCATACCCTGTCTCCACCCTAATCTCTATTTACGGGGAGATGGAACGAGGAAGGAATTCCTCGACATGGAGCCAAGTTTCCATATCCCAACCCCATGCCTTGCTTAAAATATGAAAACCAGCAAAAGTAACCCAACTATCAGAAATCAAGAATGATTAAGGTAATCAATTTTTTTTGCCCTTTCTCTAAATTACTAATCAATAGAAGATGCCGTACTGAAACAAGAAATATTTAAAGGTCTTACTTGTTGTCTGTTTCTGTCTAATTACGAAGCAAGCTACCCAGTTGGTGTTCGAATTCCTTCGCGCGCTAAGGACACGTACACGGTGCAGGTCCAAGTTGGCCTTTCCACAATTTTTTTTTTCAGAGGGTTTGGAAAAATAACGACATCAAGGGACAAGACGAAATCAGGAAGAGTACTGGACCTTCTTTTTTTTCAGTTTTCTTCCTTTTTTGTTTTTTGGGATTTTTTTTTTTTTTTTTTAAGAAGTGAAAACGAAATAAAATAGACAGTTAACAAATTGAGACCTTAAAAGCAATGAGAGGAAAAAGAAAGCACACCTTAAACAAGCAACCAACCGATCGACCTGATAAACACACAAATTACCAATAAACAGAAAATGGAACCTTTTTTTTTTCTTTTTTGGACAAGCTTTTTCCCAAAAGTAATAATTAAATATGATGCAAGGTGAAACCAAATAGAGTGCTGGAAATAACAAAATAAAGATAAATTACCAGATTTTTTCTCTATTTTGGACTAAACAAAAGCTTCTTCTTTTTTTTCTTTTTCAAAATAAAAGGGAAAAAAAACAGTAAATATGAGGTAAAGTACGTAAAGGAAATAGATTTTTGAGAAGTAAAACTAAAAAGAAACAGGAGAGGTGTGGATGGTATGACAAAACAGCAAACAAATTAAAAGGAGGTTTAAAAGCAACAAGAGGACTCGTAGAGCAAAGAGAACAGGGAAATTAAAGAATATGGGAGGAGGGGTTTGCAGGTTAAGTTTGCTTATAATTTGCATTAACAACTTACAAAGACACCAATTTCGTTGCATAGAGTTGATTGCGTAGAGATAATTTATTTTAGTCTATCTTGTTTTCTTCACGCATATAATTAAGAAAGACAATTATACCTAACGAGTCTTTATTTATTAAGTCCAATATTTATACATATGTAAAGAATAAAGTCTTTATTTTTTTAAGTAATGACTACTAGGAATATGTCCTATAGTCTTTCTTTTCTTTTTTTTTTGGGTCAAAGATGTGTCCTATAGTCTTACTTTGAATTTTAATATTGTCACTTGAAGAACGTGTAATGAACATAAAGTAAAGGGACATCATAGATTTTGTCCCATGCAAATTCATTATAATATTCCCACTGGTCGACATTTCTTACATAATTAAAGGTCGCCACCGTTAGAAGCCTTGCCATGGGTATTAATTAATTGAATGATTTCTATAATTTCCCTTTTATTCTTTTAGATTTTTATTCAAATAATAACTATTTTTGTAATTTACCTTTTTGTCCCCCGCGGCAGAAACTTGATGTAACAAGCAATGTAGGGGAGGATATATCACTTCTCATTTTTATTTGACACGTGTAATTTTTTACTTCGTCACACCTTTACATGCAATGCAATCCACACATTAGTCCTTACTTGACAATCGATAAAAATTATATGTTTTCATTATATTATTTGTTTTGAATTGGATCCCTCATAAAAAGCAAGTCAACATTATTTTTAGAGGCCCTTACAAATACTTAAGTTTATTTATTTTTTACATTACATTTTCATATATACGTTTATATGTATATTTATTAATCTGTCTCACTCACAAGATATAGTGTAATTTAGAGCAATTTCAGTAGTGTCCAAAATAGATAGCAATATCAAATTTTGACAATGATATTCATTTTTCCACTCCAATGAAAACGTTACGCTAATATCAAATTATGGAGCTACCATTTCTTATGCTAAATTTGACATCAAAAATGATATTGTTACTCTTAAAAAAAATAAATAAAAAGTGGGGTGGCCCACTCTTTACACAAAATATTACTTATTAAATTAAATTTAACATTAAAAAATAACATTGTTATCCTTAGAGAATGGTACAAAGTGGGGGTAGCACACTTTTTAAATAAATAAATATATATATATATATATATATATATTAAATTTAAGCATTGTCATTGTTTTGGCATTACCTATTAAAGTACATATGCTAAAATTTAATATTGGAATTTCAATTTTGTATTGGATACAACATATTAATGCCAAAATTTAAAATTAGCAATATTATTATAGCATTTCATAATGTAGGTGCTCTTAGTCTATCATGTTTTCTTCACGCATATAGTTAAGAAAGTCAATTACCCGATACAGAAATATGTCAGAAATATGTCGTAGTCTTTAAATTTTACTATTGCCACTTTGCAAAATGTCTTATGAATATAAAGTGACGATCATCGATCTATCCCATACAAATTAATTATTGTTATAAAATATGAGGATTTATTATGTGGATATTATTGAAATCTATATCCGAGCTTTGTATCATTGAGATATTTTCTACTATTGAACTTGAAGTCGTTAGTCGTCAGAGATACTAATGGAAATCACGGTTTCAATATTTCCCATATGCAATCTTTTATCTGACGCCGGGGACAGCCACAGATGGAATAGACCCGTTGTATGACCAAATTTCTCATTGGGCGAGCCAAATAGGGCCGAGGTGGAAGGTTAGTGATTATCCGAGGGAGAGGATGGATTTATGAACCGGTTGTGAGCCAGAATACGTGGGAGATCCGAGTGGCTGATCGCCTTTGGTGGAATGTTTTACGGGTGAGTATTTGAATTGGCCCGGCTGGGTTGTAAGAGCGGAAGCAGCGGACAGCCATAGTGGCTCGGAGCGGTCTTTCTTGACTTGGATGTGGAAAGTTCAAAATAGGAAAGTTCATTCAAAGATCAATGCTATACACTTTCCTATATCCAACCTTCAAATGGGAAGAGCCAAATTGGAAACTTGCTTACAATCAAAGCGGTTTTCCTATTCTTAGTGGTGAAAGCGGCAAAACTATAAATATCCCACTATCACTCATAGCAAAGATGCACACTAAAGCGACGCATTCAAAGTCCAGCGAACTCCGGAGATCACATCATCCACTTTAAGCGGTATGGTCAGACCTCCATCCCGGTGGATAGAGAGCGATAATGTGTAAGGTGTTAAACCCGAGCACGAAGGGCCCGCTTTGGTTCACCCTTCCATCTCGGGTATAGGGTCATTCAAACTAGCGGTTCATGACCCGATCAGCGTCAAGTCGGCGGTATAGAAGGGATCCGGATGATTTGTTTGAGTCAACAATGAGGGAGGCCGGCGAGTACATCCGGTTCAATGACATGAAGGTAGAAATAATGGATTGCCGGGCGTGCTTTGCAGCGCATTCAAGCGTGGTTTACTACCGGGCACTAAGATATCACGATTACATGGTCGAAAGAAACCACGGAACTTCTGCGGACCGCAAAGGCCGAGCTTCGCACTAGAAGAAGCTCGCTTCGATATGAGCGATGAAAGAGGGGAATTGAATCCATGAAGCAATCGAGCCGCACCAGCATGGGACTCGGCGGAATGAAGCTCGCGAGTATTCTCGTGAGCAGCGAGGCGATCCGATCATCGCGGCGCCGAGCGAACTTACAGGGGAGGAAAAGGGAAGAGCCGGTGAAATTTGGAAGGCCCCGAGATCGATTGAGGGATTTGGTCTTAGGGTATCTCCAACCCGGTTGATAAGCGCATGGGGCGAATCCACGAGGCGATGGCCACGACCCGAATTGGACCCGAGCGAGAGATAATTCATGGTGCGCGTTCAGGAAGCAGCGGCCATACCGGAAAGATTGCGCATTTAGGCGAAATAGAAGAAGTTGAAGCGCGAATATCCGGCGATTCGTTGAAGAGCGAACAAATGGGGTTGGCTAGAGCAAAAGGAGGAAGAGGAAAAATACTCCTCCTGAACAAACGAAGTGGAGGTTGGAAGATCATCAATTCAACATGGAGGTTACTGCGGTGGCGAGCAGGAGGATAGAAGGGCCTATGCTAGACAACACATCACTGAAGTTCATGTGACTCGGCAAGATGATCTGGACATAACCTTCACGCCAAATCTTGAAGGAGTACTTTATCCGCATCGATGATACACTTGTTGTAACACCGGAAGTAGGAAGCGTGTGATGGCGGATCTTGGTGGACAATGGTAGCTTCGGCGGATATCATATTTTCAAGCACTTTGGAGGCAATGGGGATCAGTCCCAAAGTCGCGAGGCCGCCGCGCCCTTCGGTGGGATATGACGGAAATGAGAGCCTCAGAGGGGATAATCACGCTTTCAGAGAAGAAAGAGCGGATGGTAAAGATGATGGTGGTAGGCGCTCCCTTTGGCATGATCTTAGGGCGACCTTGGTTACACTCTATGAAAGCCATCCCATCCACGTACCATCGAAGATCAAGTTTCGGGGGAGTGGGATAGACGAAGTGAGAAGTGATCAATCGCGGCCGGATGCGCTATGTAAAGGCGTGGATGGAAAAACAAATAGCAATCAGAAACACAGGGTGGCTCAATTGGACAAAATGGACCCACTAGAGACTGAGGATATACAATTGGATCCGGACCACGCCGCAAAAATAGGAACCAAATTGGATCCGGGGTTGGCTCGCTTGGTTGATTTCTCAAGACCATAGCGGCGCCCGGCGGTCCCGAGATGATATGGTGGGAATAGACCGTTATTTCCCATGGCTGAATGTCGACCCGTACAAACCTATTCGGCAAAGAGGAAGTTAAGCCCGACGGAACCAGTCATCAACGAGGAAATCAGTAAGCTACTAAAAGCGGCTTTGTCGAGGAGGTACCCAGTTGGCTTGCCAGCGTGGTAGTGGTGCGCGAAAATGGAAAGCCCGAATGCGCATCGACTTCACGGATCGAATAAAGCATGTCCAAGGATAGCTTTCCAGAAGATTGACATGATGGTGGGCGCTACCACCGGTCATCAGTTGTTGAGAAACATGGGCCTTCTTTCATATAATCGGATCATGATGCACGGACGACGCAAAAGCAAATTAAATAAAAGAAGAGACTGCTACAAGGTCATGCCATTTGGGTTGAAAAATCACGGGGCTACGCACAAAAGTTGGTGAACAAAATGTTCATGCGTATCTTATGTATGGAAGTATATGTGGGCGATATCTTTGGTCAAATCAGCACTGCGGACCATGTCCGACACGACTCGAGCTTTGCGGTACTAGGCGCCACAAAGATGAAGTTGAATCCCACCAAATGCACTTTGAGTTGGTTCTGGCCAATTTCTAGGCTATTTGGTCACGCAAAGGGGAATTGAGGCAAACCCGAGCCAAATACGGGCTCTGCTGACATGCCTTCCCCAAAAACCTTGAAAGAGGTGCAACGGTTAAATGGAAGACTAGCGGCTTTGAGTAGGTTCATCTCGGGCATCGATCATTGCATATCATTCTTCGCGCAAGGGAAATAAGGATTTTGAGTGGACAAGCGAAGGCGAGCTTTTCAGCGGCTAAAAATTTATCTCGCTACTCTTCCAATATTATCCAAGCCAAAGCACGGAGAGCCATTGTACTTATACCTATCCGTCTCTAACATCTTTGCACCGCTCTAGGCTAGGAAGGGAGCATCACCCAATTTACTATGTGAGCAGAAAGCGGTTGATGTTGAAACCGGTACTCCTTCATCAGAAATACCGGCACTACTTGTTCGTCCGAGGAAGTTGCGGCCGCATCTCCAATGTCATAGGGTCATAGTCGTGACTTCATATCCGCCAAAACAAGACTCGAGTCCGACATAGCGGAAGGATGGTGCGTTAGGCGGTCGAATTAGGGAGTACGGATTGAGTGCGACTTCTGACAGTATTAAATCCCAGTGTTAGCTGATTTCATCACCGAGTTCACGGGAATGAGGAGTCAATGCGTGTCGGGAGTGGCGTGGAGTATTTGGAAGAGCTTATGAGAGGCTCCTCCCGCAGAAGTGCATGAGCAAACAAACGCTACCGTGAGGGAGGAAACTTGGAAAGGATGTGAACTATTGTGGAAGCTGTTTGTAGACGGTTCATCCAATTGGCATGGAGCGGAGTGGGGGTTATCTTGGAAGACCGGATGGTTTGGTTTCTTGGGCTTTTCATCTCCTTCCTTCCATCTAATAATGAGGCCGAGTATGAAGCATTGTTGGTAGGATAAGGTTGGCTCATACGGTAGGAGCCCAGTGTTTGATGGCTTACAGTGATTCTCAACTCGTGGTAAGTCAAGTCAATGGCAATTATGCAGTAAAGGATAGCAAGATGATTGCGTATGTGGCATTAGTAAAGGAACTCGTCATTCAGTTCAGAACGTTTGAGTTACGCCATTGCCAAGAATCGAATACTTGCCGATGCCTTGGCGCTTTAATGGCGGCGGAGAAGAAATAAGGGAGATACCGCTTGAATTTCTATCTGAACCAAGAGTTAGCATCGTACCAAATGAAAACAAGGCGAAGGAAGCTATGAATATCGACCGCCTTCAGGAATCAGGATGGATGGATTCTATCGTGTCTTTCTCTCGATGCAGCCTCCGCATAAAGCTGAGGCTCGGAAATTAAGGCTCATCTCGGCTCGGTATACGTTGTTAGATGGGAAACTATACCGGCGATCTTTCACTGGCCCTTTGTTGAGATGCTTAAACAAAGCTGAGGCGAGCCAAGTCCTGGCAGAAATTCATGAGGGCCATTGCGGTAACCACTCAGGCGGACGAACTTTGGCGCACAAGGCTATGACGCAAGGATATTACTGGCCTACCATGCGGAAGGATGCTGCAGAGTATTCTCGAGGCTGCGATAAGTGTCAGCGGTTTGCTCCAATACCTCGCATGCCACCTGAGGAACTAACCAATGTAACGAGCCCATGGCCTTTTATGCAATGGGGGCTCGACATCGTTGGACCTTTACCGTTGGCTACGGCTCAGAAACGTTTCATTCTCGTGGCTACGGATTATTTTAGCAAATGGGTAGAAGCCGAGTCCTACTCTCAAGTTAAAGATAAGGATGTGGTTCGGTTTATATGGCGAAACATCATATGCCGTTATGGTTTGCCTCGGATTTTGATTATGGATAATGGGTCCCAGTTCATCAGCTCGGTAACACAAGACTTTTGCGCAGAATGGAAGATTACCATGCGTTTTTCCTCACCTCGACACCCGCAGGCAAATGGTCAGGCCGAATCTACAAACAAGACAATCGTGTTTAGCCTGAAGAAACGATTGGAGAAAGCTAAAGGAAAATGGCCCGAAGAGTTACAGTGTTTGTGGCGAACCACGCCACCGCAACAAGGGAAACCCTTTCGCTTTGGTATATGGGACGGGTTATTCTTCGCGAGTTGAGTCGTACCAACAAGTCGGGTCGCTTATGCTGAGCAAGCGCTGAACGACCAGCTCAGGCACAAATCGTTGGACAGCTTGGAGGAGTTGAGGGAGCAAGCTTTGGTACGAATGGCGGCGTACCAACAACGCGTCACAAAGTATTACAACACCAAGGTTCATCCTCGACGGTTCAGGGTTGGAGACTACGTGCTGCGCAAAGTCTTTCAAAACACTCAAGAGTTGAATGCGGGGAAGTTGGGTCCTACTTGGGAAGGCCCTTACCGGGTTGTGGGTATTCCTAGACCGGGGGCTTACACTCTACAATCCTTAGGTGGTACTAACGAGCCCGTGGAACTCTGCATCTACGCTACTATCATTGGGCATTTTCTATGATGTACAGTGCTTACGCACTTTCTCCTTTGCAATGTACAGTGCTTGCGCACTCTTTTGATCACATCAATAAATCATCTTTTTGCATTATACAAATTTTACGTTCTGTATTTTGTTTGTTCGTGGATAAGTTCGACTTGAAAGGTAAGGGGAGGATTGGCCCTAATCTTTGCACAGTTTGGACGGACACGCCCCGCGATACAACCTGATTATAGAATTTGGTCCAGGACTATTCAGGTGGTGCTGCCTGGTCACCTCGACCCTTAATTTGGTTCAGCTTTGGCCTTGTAAAGAGCGGGGACAACCGTCCGGAAGGTTAGCCGCTCTTCCTGGCTTGTTGCCGTTCGGCTCAGTTTAATTTGGTCAGTCAAGTTGTTAGCACGCTACTTGGTCAATTTCAATTAAACTGTAGTTCTTCGGATTAGACTATCACTTGGTTATTTGCGAACGTAGTTACGTATGTCAGGATGCAATATCTCCAATGATTCCAGTTCTAACATTCCCAATGATTCATTCATAATTTAAATTTAGATATGGACGATTGAACCGTAGGTCCCAATACAAAAGAAGGTAAAACAAGGAAAACCACAGCAGCAAACAGGAATGTAAATACAGCAGAATACGAAGAGGCTTGGGTGTGTGATTACGCCTCCTCTTGGCTAGGCTGACTAGCGGTTGCAACCTCTTTGGCATTGGTGCTGGGCCCTGCGGCGTTAGTCCTGGCCTCCTCCATCGCCTCATCAAAGGAGTCTCTTGTCTGTGTGGGACTCTTCTCCAGAGCTGTGGAGGGATCTTCCGGCTGGTGGTCGAGTTTAGGCTCGGATTCAGTGGAAGAGATCTCACTCGTCTCACCATCATCGCCTTCGTCCTCGCTTGGATCAGGTGTCCGCCAGGAGGTTTGTCCACCTTGAATTTGAGTATCATCTCTTTTTGGGCCCGCAGGTAGGCATCCTCAACCCCTATGCATACATCTTTTCTTCTTCGGCCAGGCCAAGCCTCGGGTCTGCCATTCATCTCTTTCCGCGACGACCCTGAGAAGTCTAGTATGAGGGATTCCAGTTCCTTCTCCTTCTCAATTAGTTTTTGGTCAGCTTCGGACCATTTTTTCTCTGCCTACTTGGCTCGTGCATTGGCGTCTGCCACAGTTTCCTTGAGCTGGACGATATCCGCCTCCAAAGTTTTGTTTGTCGCCATGGCGTTTGTATACGCCGCGGCTTTCTTCTTGAAGGCGTTGTCGACCTTCACCACTGCTTCGTAAAGGTACCTGCTAGTCTGAGCCAACTGTGTTCGAGCAGAGCCAAATGTGTTATGGTTAAGACTTATAACAAATATACATACAACAAGAATCTGTATGCTTTTGGTTCAGCTTGTACGCGCCACCGCCGCCTCGGACATCGCCCGGGGCATGCTCTTTAGAATGTTCCTATCACGACGTGTCATTAAACAGTCGACGATTGGGGCTGCTAAGCTCGAGTCAGAGCGGATAGAAGAACTCTCTTCTAACCCTAGGTTCGGTGTTTGGGTTCCTTATCTTCCTGCGATAGGGGCTCATACCGTTGTTTTTGGTGGTGATCTCGATCAGACGGCCACCAAGTCCCTTGGTCAAGCTATGATTATGCACCCTGAGTTGGTTCAATTTCTCCGCTTCTACCGACTTGCCATTTTTTAGGCTTCTTTTCTTCCTCCTCCTTTCCTTCTAAGTCGCTTCTGCCGGAGGTGCCACTTTCATCTTTCCCATATCTATTGTTGGAAGGAAGCCCACAAGGGTTAGTTGGCTCCAGTATAGCAATCTACTACAGTTTTCATGAATGTAGGTGTATGAAATTTGAATAAAAGGAAGAGGGATACCTTTGGGAGTTGATTCAGCTAGGGGTTGAGAAGGGCCTGCTTTTTGTACTTTCTTTTGGGATGGCCGACCTATCGAGCGGAATGATTTTGTAAGTAGGAGGTTGAGGTTCTTCTCCAGAATGTCAATTGACTTCGTTTTGCTTGGTGTTGGTGGATAGTTTGGCGCTTTGGTTGCATAAATCGGTGAGTAAGTTTGGTCCTGCGAGGTCAAAGGAAAAGACAAATGTTCAGTAAAAAGTACCTTTTTCTGCCCAGACTGAGCGAATTCCCAATTCGGACGGGCCAACGGGATCGAATCAGACCTCTTTTACGAAGTATACGTCCTTCCACTTGACTTTGTTGGCGCATAGGAGTTTAGTTTGCTTTCGGTAGAATGTATATCTACCCTCTCCGCCCGGTTTTAGATAGAAAAAGTGAAGGAAGATAAGCATATCTATGTGTTGTCCGAGTTACTCGGACAGAACTATCAATCCCAGGAGGTAACGCCACCCGTTCGGCATTAGTTGGCCCGGGGCAAGGTTAAAATATTTAAGCACCATGCTAATAATGCGGTGAAAGGGTAGCCTAAGCCCAAGTTTGAAGGCTATTTCGTAAAAGATCCATCCGCGCGACGAGTCCCGCCTTTCCTTGTCAACTGGGCCGATAAAGACGCATTTTCCGGAAAGCCGTATCTTTTCTTTAGGTACGGTATGTCTTCAGGTTTAAAGATTGAGGGGATATCGGTTCTGATCATAGTGGGATGTTGGATAGCAGATGTTGGCCTATGTTCATTCGGTTCGGCATGACTCACGTTTGGTTCTACATAGGGTACGAGGTTTTGTTCGGCTATTTGGTTCGGCTCTACAATCCTAACAGCCGAGCCGGTAGATGAAAGCGATGGTGTAGGGCTAGAAGAGCGGCCGGAGTATTCCAAGAAGGGTTCAAAAGCGGAGTCTCCATACGACATTTTGAGCGCGAAATGAAATAAAAACACGATTCACGAAAAGATTGAAAGAGAAGAGGGATCAAACTCCTAACCTGGTTCTCGCCGGTGATAAAGTTGCTGACCGGAGTCGATGAGCAAGAGAGAAAGCTATAATAGCTTTTCTGGGTTTTGCCTGACTCAGAGGTAAAATAGAAGCAAAGTTAGTTTTACTTTGATCGGAGTTCTCTGGAGATCACGGCGATGTACCTACGTTGGGGATTGGACGAGTAAGGTTTTTCTGAGTTAGTCGAAATGGCGCTGGAAAGGATGAAGGTGTAGAGGATGGGCTTACGGCGTGGAAGGACGAAAGTAAAACCGAAAGGAGGCGTAGGTATTTAACCTAGGTGGTGGCGGTTAAGATTCAAATTCAAATTTGAATCGAATACCGTGGTTGGAGACGCCTCTTCGCCAGGTGCCCCATGACCCGCCATGATTGGTGTAACGCTACCGACGGCCGTGTCGAGAACGCTTGTGTTGAAGTGGAAAAGACAGACGACGAACCGGAGCCACCTAATCACACTACGCTGGCTCGGTGACCGGGCTAATCAGATGACTAAATTTCTCATCGCCGAGCCAAATAGGACCGAGGTGGAAGGTTGGTATGGATTATCCGGGCCCAAGGAGAGGATGGACAGATTTATGAACGGTTGTCGAGAAAGAGCCAACCGGTCGGGGATCCGTGGATCGGCCGCTGGCGGAATGTTTTCGGGTGAGTATTTGAATTGGCCCGGCCGGATGTTGTAAGAGCGAAAATCGGACAGCCATAGTGGCTCGGAACGGTCTTTCTTGACTTGGATGTGAAAGTTCAAGATAGGAAAGTTCATTCAAAGAATCAATGCTATACACTTTCCTATATCCAACCTTCCAATCACTGGAAGAGCCAAATTGGAAATTTGCTCAATCAATACTAGGTTTTCCTATTCTTGGTGGTGAAAGGCGAAGCCAAGCCTATAAATATCCCACTATCACTCATAGCAAAGGTACGCACACTAAATTGATCTGCATTCAAAAGTCCAAAGCGAACTCAAACATCGCATCGACTTGGGTGAGTCTTTACCGCACTACACCTGCCTTAAGCCTTCACGCTCATCTTGTTTTGCAGGTCAGCGACAGATTGCACGACGGTTTGTGACGGAGCAAAATCCGGTACAAACACCCGTCAACATGCCCAAAGTTTATTTTGCAAATTAAATTAGCTTTGTTTTTTTACATATAATGTAAATTGTTCTTTAATAACCAAACACATAAAGTTCATGACCTTCAAAATGCTATCTTTTATTTTTTAAAATTTTTTATTTACATATATATCATACAGAGATTCAAAAGAGATTTACAAATACTATTTTCCCTTTAGCTTGCTTTGTTAATTAATTTTCCAGCCAGATCACACTCAAGTTAATTATGAGTCTGTTTCTACCAATCAAATGCGTTGAAAATTAAACAAAGTTATTAAGAATAACATTCAATTTATATAATTAATTTGGTGATGATTTAACAAAAGAAAGGGATCCTAATTTCACTTTTAGACCTTATGCATGTTTCCATAATAAATTCTACTAAAGAAAACGAAAAGATCAAAAACAAAAAATTAAAACTGATCCTTGATCAAAAACAAAAAATTAAAACTGATCCTTACTTTTCTGGAACATTTACACATCTCTCTTTGTTTTCATAATATTCTTGCAAGCAAACGAACATAAACATTCAAGCTGCATACACGTATATATATGCACACCCAAGTAGGTGGTGTAGAGCTTCCACAACTACACAATTGAGACTCACTTGATACTTGAATAGTATTTGATGCTCAAGTACATTAACAATAAATGCTAAGCATGAACAGTCACATACATGTATAGAATATTAACACTGTTTATTAACCTCACGTTCCTAGGGTCGCTGCTCCATAAGTAGTCCCAATCTGCTCTATCAGCATAATCCTTCTCCTTCCTGGATTTCAACAGCCATTTGCTGTGCCAACCTTGACGCTTTCACACTTGGATCATAACGGATTATGAAATTAGCACACAACCCGTAAAAACACATATGTGCATGGTTTTCATCTTCCAGCAATTTCTGTGCCTTTGCAATGATGTCCTCTGCTCGTTTCACCCACTTTTCAGCTTCGAATTTTCCCTTTTTGCTTGTAAATGGATCAGAGACTTTGCTTTCAACCCTTCCTTTAACTTCAACTAACTCTTCAAGTCGGTCCTTTAGATTGTCAAGATTCCTTCCGTAGTGAATTATATAATCCAATCGGTCTGTAACTAGTCTGATTACATAGTTGCCAGCTCTTGCACCAAATTCAGACTCATCACCCATTCTTGGTCTCTACTCTTTTGCCATTCACTGTCACAAAAGCTAAATTTAAAAAAATAGAAAATAAAAAAAATAAATTTTTTTGATTAAATAACGTCTCAAAGATTTGTAACTGTAAACAAAGCTTCGTTCTTTTCTTTTCACTTTTTTTCCCCTCCAAAAACAAAAGAGAGAAAAAAAAAAAAAATATATATATATATATATATATATAAAATGTAAAGAACGCAAAAACAAATAGAGTAGATCAAGGACAATATATATAGGAAATCGGGAATAGAAGAGGACCTTTTCTTGGGTTTTTTTTTTTTTTTGTGAGACGTAAATATAAATACAACAGGAGAGGTATGGATGGTAACAAACAGCAAACAAATTTAAAGGAACAGCAATCAGAGAGCAAAGATCAGGGGAATTCAACTATATATGAAGGAGGGGTTTGCAGGTTTTTCAGAGAGCAAAGAAAAACAATGGTGTCTTTGTTGATTTCTTAATGCTATAGAGTTGACCTTTAATTTATAGTCTATCATGATTTCTTCCCGCATATGATTAAGAAAGTTAATTTTACGAGCCTTTGTTCATTAAGTCCAATATATAAAATATATTTTTATATATAGTCTTTATTTTTTAAGTAACAACTACAAGTAATATGTTCTAGTATTTAAATTATATATATATGAAAAATTGACAAAAATACCCATCAAAATAATATAAATTCAAAAAAATACTCATTTTTTTCATCCTTATAAAGTATATCCAAACTACCCATTTTACCCTTATCACAAATCTGTAAAATTTGAACATGCAAAATGGCAGGTCAGATATGTCGTTTTGCATGTTTTGAAATACATGTATTCTAAGACCTGAAAAATGGCAGGTCGAACCTGCAGTTTTACATATCCTAAAATACATATATTTTAGGACATGCAAACTGGTAAGACCTGCCATTTTGCATGCCATAAAATACATATATATTTTAGGACAGACCTACAGTTTTGCATGTCCAAATTTTACAGATCTGTAATAAGGGTAAAATGGATAGTTTAAATATATTTTATGAGGATTAAAAAAGTAGATATTTTTCAAATTTATATTATTTTAATGGGTATTTTTGTCAATTTTCCTATATATATAGTCTTTATTTTTTTTAAAGTAAAAACTACTAGCAATATGTTCTAGTCTTTGAATTTTATATATATATATATGATAGTCTTTATTTTTTTAAGTAATAACTACTAGTAATATGTCCTAGTCTTTGAATTTTAATTAATATTATCCTGTCCACTTGCATAATGTGTAGTGAATATAAAGGGACATCATCTATTTGTCCCGTGCATGTTCATTATAATATTCCCTCTTGGTGTCATCAATGCTATCCACATGAAGCCATAGTGGTGGAAATTTAATCAATAAATTATAAATTAGCAATTTGTAATTTGTAACTACTTAAGCATTTTGGTGCAGCACGGCAAACATCTACACACTTATTTACCCATCAAATTTGAACATGTTCGTTTTGATCTTGAATCGTGCTTTGACTTGATTTGTATTTTTTTTTAATGAATAAAAAAGGCATCAATGTGAATCATCAACCCAAAGATTGGGGATAGGATTTTATTCTACTCCAATTTTGCAACTTTTAAAGAGTCTGGAGCTATAAACACACTCCTCTAACAATTGTCCTCTATCTGACATCTAATAAGACTGAATACGCTTAGGTGGGAGCTTACATGTGAAAGCAATTAAGTACCTAATTCTATATATATATATATATATATATATATATATATATATATTGTTTGTTTTTTGTATATTAATTCAGTGAGAGACAAATTAAACATTAACAATAATTAATTGGAGACTGGTGGATCTCCATCCAATATGAACGGGAGTCCATCATAGACTAAAACCTCATACCTCCAGCTGTGATTAATAATTAAAAGTTTATAAACTTGTAATAATTGAAAATCTAAAGGAGAGAGAAAGTCTTTTATATATGAAGGGAAGCGATGTATGCACTCCATAAAACACACACCGTGGTTTATGGAGAATGTAATTTGGTTGATCGATTATGTAGCTAATTTTGGTGATAGTTATAATCTTGGTTTTCATTTTCTTGACAAAGCTTCCAGTGGTACTAGTCAATTTTAAAAGCTGATTATAAAGGTATTATGTACCTCGTGAAGTGTTGTCTTAGTTTTATTTGGGTCTTTTGATCCCTTTCTTGATCAAAAAGGAAAAGAAAAACACACCTGCACACTGCCCCATTGACTATAATTAGTTTAATTCGAAAAATTAACCTTTGTTTTAAATAATGTAATTAATTCCTTAATATGTAATTACTTTTTACTAAAAAAAAAAGTATAAACAGGGCATTATTAATTGTCTTAAATGATAATTATCTTTACCAAAAAGAGTAAATTTGTCAATTAAACTAGTTAAATTTGGAGAGTGTGATGTGTTTTGTGGAGTGCTTATATGAAATTTGATATTTTATTCAAGCCATGGTAGCACCGTAGTAGCAACTTTTAATCTGACTTGTGATTCATTGTCACTAGAAAAGAAGTTCCGCCTATCGTATATGTACATGAAATTGATAATATGTTCCATAGCATTAACTAAAATAATAATTTTTGTGAAATTCACAAGCCATGGTAACTAAGGCTACATTACTTTCCAGGCCTAATAGATTGAGATAAGGGTTGATTCAACTTCTATCACGAAATCCAACTCTGATTCAACTAGAGTACCATCTCTCAACCTCGATTTGATAATGATTTATAAACCTAGAACCGTATAACATGAAATATGTTTGAACCGTATTTTCTCGACATGGCTAACCGAGTAAGATTAGCCATGATGATGATTTGGATGAGGTTGGCCAATGATTAGTTGACCATTGGTTGGATGAGGTTGGCCAAGGACGGATAAAGTTAGTCAATTTATCTAACTGGATGATAAATTGACCGGATGGATGATAAATTGTCGGATGTATGAAAAGTTGTTTTGGCCAAAGATATTAGACGGACCATAACTCACAGAGCTCTAGCTAAATTAATTTGGCCAAACAAATAGACTAGAACGGAGTAAAATTGGTTGGTCCAGTGTGATTTGGCCAGATGGTGGGTCGAAGTACGATTGAACAGGGGCAAATTGATAATTTTGAAAAAAAATATGTTTAGAAGATGATTTGTCGAGATAGACAAAATTATTGGCGAGTGTTTTTGCAACAACGACTTGAGTGAAGTTTTTAGGCCATCAATTATGACGGTTGGGGCTTCAAAGGATAATTATAGAAGAGTTTTACAACTCAAGAAAATCTGATCAAATAAAATTTGTCATCAACCCTAGATTGAGTCTGTATGAAAAGCATTATAAGTTTTTATCTTTATCTCACCAACTACGTCTGAATATTTATGATTAGTATTATCAATCAGTTTTTATCCTTATCTCACCAGCTAGCTGTTTGTGGAGTACGTCAAGACAACACTCAACGTGAAAGGACCCTGCTGTTTGTAGAGTATACAAGACCAGGCTAAGCCAATCTCACTGAAACTAGAAATAACTAATCAACAACCAATTCTTGATTAGCCTCCCGATAATAGGAAGGAAGACTAAGTTCAAGCCCATGTTTAATTGATACATCTCGCCAAAAGATGCCACTGATCTTACTTTTTGATCTTCCATCATGTAGCAGCCTTGACAAAAACATCGATTAAAGCCTTATAGATCAAGTATACAAAAGTAATTCTATAGTCTGTTTGTAGAGTATAATAATTCTATAGTTTATAAGTGTTCAATGTTTTTTATTTTAAAAGTTGAAATCCTGTTTAACAAATTAGTTTTAGATAAGGTAGTTTATCGAATATTTAGTTTGAATGTTCTGAATGTTCTCTGTAAACTATTACAAATCGTCTATGAAGAGTCGGTTTTTATATATTTATTTAATTTTCTCTAATATAAATTTTATTTATACTTAGAGTCGTATGCCCGCATTCAAAGAGACTATAATATATTTATTTTTTTAAAGCAAATAAAATACTATAATGGCATTTGTCAGTTTCAAATTGTGGCACCATATTTGTTCTCCAGCATGGTAGATACTTGCTAAAAATGTAGTATATGATACCTCTATCCGTGATCATGCCGATCTAAATTAAAATAGAATTTGATTTTTAAAAAAAATAGAGGGTGAAATACGCGGATTTGAAATCTAACAAAAGGCTGTACTAGAAAATAGTGAATGTACAATTTATACGTTTTGTGAACACCTTAAACTAAGAAAATCAAATAATTTTCAACAATACTGAAAAATAAAGATTCACAAACAAACAGAATAAACTGGTGAATAGTGAAGAACTAGATCTAGGGAATAATGGGAGAAAATATACTACAACCCCATGGAAACTATCTAAACTAGCTATAGAGATATGATTGTGTTTGTTCGGAGGTTGGTCCGGGCGGCCTTTTATATTGGACGTTTGTCTATTCGTATAGCCTATGAGGTTGGTGGGGTTGGCAAATAATTTTGTTTAAACTGTGTTGATATCTAAAGCTATTTCCTACATTGAAGCTCTTCTAGAATTAACGTTTGAAATCTCAACTATCCCAAGTAATCCAGATTCAAAAAACCTTTTGAAAATCTTCATGGTATGAAAATATACAAAAATGGCACTTTGCCGGAAGAATTATCAAAATGCCCCTCAGCTGAGATCATAGTCGGCCTGATTGCTCCATTCAAATTGACGTCCATATATAAAGCCTTTACCCACCTAGCGACGGCCTATATAGGTCATGGCCAACGATATTCAGCCAGCAACATCGATAACGTCGAACCCAAGTTCCGTCCTGCAAAATGATTCGCCCGTCCAAAATTCTGCTCTTCGCTCGGCCCACATACCTCATAACCTAGAAAAGTTGCGGCTGAGACATAACTCACGACCACAAAAAACCATGGCCATGGCCCAAAATAATCAATGTTTATTACACACAACTTTCCGTCTTATACTCTCCATCATTGGTAAGTTGTCCTCGGCAAATTATTCCGATGGCCTACATGATTCATGGCTTAAAAATTATATCCCCGCCCGACTACAGCCGTCCGGCCGAGAGTCGGGACTACTTGATCACCTTTGTTTTCAATTTATATTATAAATCTTTAATTAAGAATTCAAATCGACAAATAACTCTTTTAGAAAGCTTATTTTGATGTGATCATAATATTATGAGGTTAAGAGCAACCCATAAAAGTCAAATCTATATTTAGTTGAAAAATAATTATAATATTTTTTTTTTAATGTTAGTAAGACTTATTTCATAATAATATTATTATATGTATGCATTTTTACAAAATTAAAAAAAAATTATTATTTTTAACAAATATTCTGTTTTTCGTTTTTTCGTTTAAAAATTCAAAACAATTGCCCATGCCATGCGGGCCAAGCAGCCTGAACCAAACCGAATCTCAAGGCTACATGACCCAAAAACCAAAAGGCAGTGACCTAGAATTTGGGTTATTTGCCAAATCTCATAATAGCCCGTTGAAAGAAAACAATAAACAGCCAAGTCCAGCCTTTTTATACCATTTATAATGTTGAGAATATAAATAACCCAATTGAACTTGTTTAAGCTTTTGAAAATAGCATTTTACCAACAAAAAAATAATAATTTACTAAAACAAAAAGCTTTTGAAAGTAGCAACAATTCAGCATGCTATCAGATTCAAAGATCCGCGAGGTCTAAGGTAAAAGGGAGCCTCCATAAACTTCACAATTTTTAGACCTTCCCAAGAAGAAGAAGAAGAAGACAAATGGAAAATAGAAAGGAAACGTCTTAATGTCTGAGGAAGAGAAAATTTTTTAAGAGGCATGGCATTCAACGATTGGAGAGACAGAAAAATGTTTTTATAGTAAGGTCTTTGACTCTTGATTCTATCACTTGGACGGGAAAGTATTTTTAAAAATATGGCATTAAATGATTAGAAGGGACAGACAAATTGTACAGATGATTTGAATCCATTTAATGGTTAGGTCTTTGACCTTGATTCTATCACTTGGGCCAGAAAAGATAAGGCCCAGCCCTTTGGATGAAAAATAATAAGGCCCAGCCCAAGTGCATGACCCCCACTATGAACAATTGTCTCACTGGACATTTTTCCGATATATTTATTTATTTGGATTGAATTCTTATTTGACTAAATAAATGGACGATCTATGTATATATCCCCATTCAAGCAAGTTCCCTAGCTAAGCTTCTTTTTAAAGTTTAATTTCTAGAATTAGATGCGACGTCACCTGAATTTGTAATTGCAAGATTTTAAAAATTATATATGTTAGACCATTGAAGTACAAGTCGTACATAAAAGGTTAAACAATAGAATGATAAGCCTACCTTATATTTTGGCTTTCACATATCTAAAATTGAATTTGTCGATTAGGGTGAGACTTAATTGATTCTTATGAATTGATTGGTATCTTAAAAATTTGTGTCGAACAAGTTGAGAACAAGTGCTAAAAGTATAGAAAATGATCATACCCCACTTAAATCATGCATGACTAATTTAAACTTATCATCATGAAGTTTAATTTGTGAATTAATATCAATGTGAGAACGGACCTTATAAATTCAAGATATTAATTATGTTTGATAAAGCTGAACACGATTGTCAAAAGGTACATAAAGAATTTCACAGATCCTATATTATTATTTTTAAAAAATACAGAGTTTCATAATTAAGTGTCGAGAAAAACAAAGAAGTTCGTTACTATGTAATTTGGTGATCATTGTTTAGCAATCTACCAACGAAAGGAAATGAAAAGAAAAGAAAACAGAAGTTGAAATTCTTACTTTTCTATAACATTTACATATATGATCTTTTTATTTTCTTACTAATAGTTTTGTTCCAAACAAAACAATAATAGCTTTTACATTTTTACCCCTCTATTTTCCCCTTAAATCCACACTTCTAAATGTTTCATAACAGGACACAGAATGTTCTACGTTCTTTTCTAAATCAAAGTTACAATGATACATCCATGTAAGCTACACACCCATGCATTAGCTCGCAAATTGGAAATCATCAAGATTGAAGTCAACAAACTCCATCAGTCCATATATTTCATCTTCATTATCATGATCATGATCTGATTCTAGAGTTGATGACAACATCGTCATGAGACCAGGCGGCGACTCAACTACCTCCATCAGATCAGGTGACACAAAATAATCAGACGATGAAGATACTTTGGACTCCTGCTCCAGGTTCATATCAAGGGTTATGATCTCTTCCTTATATTCATGTTTGATTGGTGAAAACGATGACAAAAAGGGCTGCTCTTGTTTGATTGATAGGTTGGTGTTGTCAAAGCTGATGAACATGGAAGTGTCTTCTTCGGGACCGGAACAATCCAAGATTAATTCAGGATGTTTGTGGAGGTCTTTGCATGTGTGATGCCCAAGATAAGTGGTACGGTACAATGGTGGATTCGCTTGAATTCTCTGGACTAGTTTTGTTGCTTTGCAGCCTTGATCATACTTGTAGCTGCACCTGAAGTAGTGCCTGCATCATATGCAAAACCCATGATGGACTTCATCGATTACATATATACTACTCTTTTTTTCTTCTTCTTTTTTCCTTCTTGTTTTTTGGTTTGATTGATGGCGTAGCTAGTCGGGACCAAAATGTCCGGATCCGGATAAGTATTTTAAAAAGATTATAAATGTGCTGACTATATACTACAAAAAATAGAATTGGATCCTCTCAAATTTAAAAAGATTATAAATGTGCTGAATATATACCTGGGGTATTTGGCATTGTGAATCATTTTCTGTCCGTACTTCCTCCATGCTTGACCATCGTTAATGAGAGTTGGAGAATCTCTTTTCCATGTCTGTAGGGTTCTTCTGCAAGTGATTAGAAGATTTTAGTACTAACTATAGGTTGAAGATAGTCATAAAAGTGTTAACTACAAAAACAAGAATCTCCATGTCTAAATTCAAATATTGCTTAGAGATCGACCACTTTTTCTCTATCTCTCTAATCCATTCGTGCTCATGATTTGACTTGGGGATTTAGTTAGCTAGCAACCTGGGTATGTAATCCCAAGTTGCACTACATACGCTAATTAACCCTCCCAACAAAAACCTAATTTAGCAAAAAAATTAATTAAGAAGATGAAAACAAAGTTTTCATATTACTAACCTTCTATCATAACAACCTCTGCGATTCTTTTTATTGGGAAGAGTAGTAGTCGTAGTAGTAGTAGTACTCTTACAATTTTCTTGAGAATATTCTTCAGATTTCCCAGTATCCAAACAAGATGAATCCAAACTGGAAACAGCTTGGATTTGAGAGAACACAGAGACCTCATCACCCTCCTTCACATTCAATATGAAAAGGGTGTCGGATAATGATTTGACTATCTTCATGACCAGATATTTCTCAGATCCTGACCCATCAGTGTTAGCAAGAACACTTTGAAGCTGCTTTGCGAGTTCTCGGCCTACCATCAGCTCCCTAATCACCATCTTCCGAGAGGTGGATAGGTTTTCAGGCCAAGAAACCTCCATATCTCTGTGTTTGTGAGCTGGTTAGTGCGTGTGTGTGCGATCAATGGCTAAACTATTAGATTGGGTTTGACGAACAATAGATAAAAATATTTATGTATAGTATATATATACACACACTATTATACATATTTGTTTTAATTTTATATATGTGCAAATGGACGCACATTGTTATGCATGTGCGAGGAAGATGCTGTGTTGTATATGTGGAAACAGTAATTAATGTACATGCTGAGGTGGTGATTTTTTTTTTCAATTATTTTTCCCATAAAATAAAACAAAACAAGTGGCGATTATGTCATGGTACTACGTCATTGATATGACGTCATTCCGGCGGCTAAATTTAATATTTCCACTTTCAATTTTTTAAATTGAATTTGTAAAATTCTATCTTGGCCTCCGATCAGCCTGGATCGAGTAACCTTAATCAACTATAAATAAATAAATAAATGGAGAAGCTCATTTACGAAATGTCGGTAATACCCTTGGTGAGGACACTGTTTCAAAGTTTTCAGGTATGGTACTTGTTTTGTCAATAACGCGCAATAGAAGGGGTTTTATGTCTTTTAGGATGTTAGCAAGTACGACAATACGTGAGTAGTTTGATCTCCAAGAGAATGGCCTTGTAGAGGCCGTGAGAGTATGTTAATGCTCATTTTCCTTAATTTTAATTTTAACACAACTGTTTATAAACTTGAAAATTTTGATTTTTCTTTTTTCTTAATTATATACTGTATTTTTATTCTCCTTATAGATTTTTTTTTATACACAGTGAAATTAGAATCTTTTAATCTTCTTTTAATATTAATTATAACCTTAAGATATATATATATATATATATATATATATATATATATATAATTACCACCAACATGCTAATCTTGTCTAACGAACCGAGATCATTTGTTCATTTTTTTTTTTTTTTGTCGTCGCACTTATCCCTCTAACAAATGAGTGTCATATCTTTAAACTTAATTAATTAATAAAAAAATTTAATTGATGTGATACAAATTCATTGGTAAGATAGATAGGTATGAGAACAGAAAAAATAAAATAGATAATTTCAGTTCCTTCTAACATTACTAGATGTGTGAATAGGAAGTTATTAATGATAGGAAATAACAATTAACATTAACCCAATATGTGTATTCAATTTAAACTTTTAACTATTTTTTTTAATGATAAAGTTTTATAGACTTTGAGAATCCTAAAAACTTCAAAAAATCTACCAAAATTTTTGAGTTTAAGGAAGGAGAATTTGAGAGTAATTTTGTTAAAAAAATATTTATAAAAGTTTCTAAAAATCTATAGTATTAAAAAATCAATTTCATTTTAAATACCACTCAACTTTTATAGATTTTAAAAAGTTTTAATTGAATACATCTTAACTTTCATATATTTTTAAAAGCTTTAATTGAATACTCTATTATTTTAATAAATTTTAAAAAATCTCTATTGAATACACCTAAACTTTTAAAAATTTAAAAAATCTGTAAAAATCTTAATTAAATACACCCTTATAGTCTTGTGATAGACTATTTAAAAATAAAGAAAAAGAAAGGGCATAAAACATCTGGAATATATATAATTTTTTCTCAACCTTCTGTAATTCTTTTTTAACTGAAAAACAAACATTAAAGATCTAGTATATATAATTTCTTCTTTCTCACGGTCCCCAAACTCCACGTATAGTTTGTGATTTTTTTCTTAAAAAAGATTAAAACAAAGAATGGTCAAAATTATCCAACGGTGGTAAATTAAGGTAATGAGTTAATTTTGTGGTTGCTGTGAATTATAAACAAATAAACAAATAAATAAGAAACTTTTTTAAGATATGATTTCGAAGAAGGTGTGGAGGTTGGTACGGGTGGTCAACACGTTTGAAGTTAGGAAGACAATGGAGCATGCGCGTTTACGTTCAAACTGACTCAATTTTTGGTGCTCCAATAATCGAATACCTCGTCAACGATGGTTTCTTAGATGCTTTTATTTTTTTACTCTTTTTTTCTTTTAACTTTAATATTTTGATGTTGAAAAACTTTTTGGAAGCACATGTTGAGTTCGTCAAGATTTTCCTTGTTGTTTCCACTTAAATGAATGATACGTTTCCCATTTTCTTTAATCTATTTTTTTAATACTAAATATTATTTTAATAATTTTCTTAATTGGGTTTTGATTGAATCCATGCAAAAACTAGGGTTTTATACTTGCTCTCTATCCTTACTCGGTTTGCCTCTAATTTTTAAAATTAAAAAGGAGTAATGTATGTCTGTATCTAGCTAGGAAGCTATATCTACAAAGTTCAGAACATAAAATATAATGTACAGATCAAACAATTCATATGGAAACAAAGAAATTTTTATAATATGCTGCATGGGCTCACTCCACGTATATATACCTGAAAAATAAATGTAGAAGCAATAAAGAAAGTCTAAAAGTTTCTAATAGATTTCTAAGACTTATAATTTTGTTAAAAGACTCTTTTTTTTCTTTATTTTTTTTTTAAGGTTAAAGCATAAATTTTTTAAAAGAGAAAAAACAAGTAAACAACACTTAGAAGTAGAACCAAGAGCATCATTAGCAATTTATTTGAAAAGGAAAATAAACGTTCAAGAGAGAATGAGAATAACGCAAGGTTTTTGGAGCAAAATTAAAACCTAATTGAAAAGCTTTTGCACTTTTGTAGTTGTTGAAGATTTTGCCAAAATTTTCTAAATGTAGGGTTATGAATTACTTTAGATAAGAATGAGAAAAATGAGTTTAATAATCTTTTGGATGTGTTGACAATACGAGTTTATATTATTTAAGATTAATATTATTTATGAGAATAATGCAAGTGTTTTTAGAGCAAATTAAAATATAATTGAAAAGCTTATGCACCTTTGTAGTTGTTGAAGATTTTGCCAAAATTTTCTAAATGTGGGGTTATGAATTTAGATAAGAATGAGAAAATTGAGTTAATCTTTTGGATGTGCAGGCAATACTAGCTTATATTATCTAATATTAATATTATTTATTGATCTTCTCCTATGTGGCAGTATATTATAAAATTACTTTATTACCCTTAATTCTTACTTAGAAATAAAAACTGCAGTATGCAGTATTTCAAGAAATAAATAAATAATTTAAAATTTAATCTTTGATTATAAGCAAATAATTTTTTTAATTATTCCTTCCTCTTCCACCCTAATTATCAGAAATAGTGAACTCGGTGTTGAGAGGGTGACGTACAGCGATAACGCTAAAGAAAAAGGTCATGGAAGAGGAAATAAAGCGTTAAAATTTCTTGGCCTTTTCACCCAAAGTACACGTGTCTTGAGGTGAGTGGATCCCAGAATGGAAGAGGGCGCCCAATGGAGCGTGGAAATACGTTTCGTGGTGAGTGTATTTAATTTGTGTTCAAAGTGTATATAGAAGCTCCTACGGGAAGGAAATTATGTCTGTGTTTGGCGGGCTTGGTGAATCCATGATGAGCTTTTGATGAGCCGGGCTCAAGCCTAAATGCAAGAAGAAATTGAACAAGACACTGCAGGCATGTAAATAGACCTTTGATGATTGAATTATGACTTGTTGCTATTTTTTCTTCTTCTTTTTTTTAACTTTATTAGAGCTTGAGATAATAAATTTACGCTCCTAATAATTTTTCTTCCATTCGTAATGGATTTTGTCGAGAATCAAATCTACAATTTTAAACCTACAGTGTGATAAAAATATTTACTCGTTGATTAAGAGTAGCACTAAGAAGCACAACTTTTTCTCAACAGCTCTTTGTTAGCTTTTCAACAATGCTTTTTTGGTCAGATTAATTGTTACATTAATAATAATCCAACTGTCAACAAGTGCGAAACTTTACAACCACTGCAAACCAAACAGACGACCAAGCTGGACTAATTTGGTGATACTTCTAAACAAATCATTACTTGTGAAACAGGATAGATACCCATACCCGGATTTGATAATTTGTCACAATATATTATTGGACATATCCAAGCGCAGCCTCCTTGACACGGCAAACAAAAGACTCCAAAAAGTACTAAAATGATACAAATTAAGAAATGTTTATGTGTGTATATGTGTGTGTGTGTGTGTGTGTATATAAACCAAATATTGCTAAAACCTTTAGTTGTGGAACCCAATTGGGGTGGCCTCGTTATCACTTTTGTCTGTATCGGAAACAAGTAGGTCCATTTATTCAACGGGCACGAGGGTGATAAAAGGCAAAGAGAGTATGTGAATCTTTTATCCCCGTTCACACGTCCAAATGAAGAATATTATTATTCACAAAAAAAAAAAAATGAAGAATATTATACTTTTTCCAAGCACCAAATAAATAATAATATATAATTTATGATCTTGATGTTGATTTTTGAGAGGACCTGTCTAGCTACCTTCGTTTTTTTTTCTCCTCTCTCTTTCAACCCAATATCCATGAAATTACTTTGTGTATATTTTCTTTTCTTTTTCTTTACGAGTGGTAGGGCTTGAATCTAATAAAATCTTTATTTCCTCCACGTGATTTGGTACAAGCCCCTCCAATGAAGATCTTTCACATATAAATTGGCCTTATCTCTTATAGTTTTAATGTTGGACAATTATATGTACGCATGCAATACCACCTAGCAATATGTCTCTGCAATTATTCCATTGCTAAACCCATGGAGTGGGGCAATCCCCTAAGGACAAAATTACATTTGATGTTTCTTTCTTTTTCTTATTTTTCTTCCCTTTTTTTTTTTTTTTTGTGTGTTTGTGTGTGTCTGTCCATTACTAGACCATATAATAGTCGATATCTAAATTTGTGTACCTCGTATATGATTTTGTAGTCCAAATTATTTTGAAATTTTGTGACTGCCTTTCATTGTCTTATCTATATGGTATTAATTATCTTATTGAAATGTAGATGTATAGATATGTGAATATTTGAATTTGCATCTAATTAAATGGATGATACATGACTCCCACTTACACCACTTATATAACTTTCTCAACTTACAAGTTTAAGATATTTAAAAACTGCTTTGCAAATATATATATATATATATATATATATATATATATATATATGTATGTATGTATATATTTAAAACCTGTATTTTTCAATCTAAAATTTTTCGAGCTTTTAGGAATAATATGATACCTTTAACATTAATTAACATGCATGAAATGTGTATAGATCTATATAAAAATTTTGTGTTCCAATTCCAATTTGTAAACCTCAAAAATCTATTCTTTCCGTATGTTTGGCACATTCCTTCATTCCATGTGTTCCATTTCCACCTTTTACTTACAAAATGACCTGTAAATAACAAAGGCTGAATGTGGTTAATCAATAGCATTTTTATATACAGCACTTTAATTTTAAAAATAAAAATAAAAATAAAAATAAAAAACATCATTTTATCAAATAACTAGTTATAATCTATAAAAAAATGCTTATTTTAAAAATTCTATTAAAGCATTAAATGCTGTTTTAAAAATTAAAAACTAAAATAAAATACAAAACATAAAACACTTAAAGTATTTTTTAATTAAAAAGCACTTTATGAATTTTTGCCAAACACAATGCAAAATATATATATATATATATATATTTTTTTTTTTGTGAAATCTCTTTTCTTTTAAAAAAATAACATCGAAACAGGCTTTAAGAATTACATACAGTTTAGTATGCCCTAGAATCCAAATTTTGGGCAACTTTTTCTTTAATTTGCTAGTATATGAATCTTGTCCAAGTAAGTTTTCAATGGCCATACATATCCGTACGAAAATTCCATTTGATCCCTCTCTCTATCGCTCAAAGTTGCTTCAAAGCCACCTGACGTACCCTTATGTTGCACCCAATTTGGAAATTAAAGATATATTCAATTAATTTCTCTATCTATGTCTGGAGCCATTCTGTTATTTACTTTCTTTCAAAAGCTTTTAAAATTTTAGTACCACCGTGATGGGCATCCTCACAGACATCCCTCCTTGTCCAAAGCACATGTCCTGCATACACTAACTTCAATACGTTGATCATGTCCCATAACTTGTAACCTACGTCTCCCTAGCTGTTAACCAAAACCACATTTCATTACTCTAAATATCAATTTCCACCATTAAAGCATGGCTCTAAATTTCTAGGTGAGAGGGGTCCACAAGGGTTGATCTCTGAATCCCATCATGATAATATTCCATGCATGAACCTAAGCACTATAACCCTATATTTGAGTTCGTCAAAATTGCTTGACTAATGGGGCAGAAAAAATCTTAAAAGGTTAAGTTTGTTTCATCATCATGTATTTAATTAATATATGCAAAGTGGGGTTTTAATCTTAGAGATGACAACTTTCTGAGGTGTGACCCAGCCAATAGAGAGGCTGTGGCGTGGGCGTTGGGCTTGGGGATCTTCGATGCTCTTTGCTCGTCGTCGTTTCGTGTATTTCAAGTCCCACTTAAAACCCTTTTTGATTGCAAATATTCAGAAAAAGAGTTTTTACTGATTACACTTTTGCCTTTTTAATTTTATCTTGCTTTATTAATTTTCCTAAGAAAGATATATTAATAAATTAAGAGCATGCGTTTATTTCCCAACAAGAAGTATATTAAATACAACAGGTTAAAACTAAGTATTTTACATTGATACAAACCAGTAACTAAAGGTTTTATATTGCAAGAAAATAAAAGTACTAGCTAGTAGCTACTTTCTTTTGTTTTTCTAAATTGAAGTTGTACAAGGAACTACATACATGTACCTACAGATATCAAAATTCAAATTGGAAAACATCATCATCAAAGGCAACAGAGTCCATCACATCAGATAGCACATCCCCATGATCAGACTCCATAGTTGACGACAAAACCGTCATGGGTCTGTGAGATTCAAACGCAGTTAGATCATCAGACGGCATTAAGTAATCAGACGATGATGATTGGTTGTGATTCATATGATCAGTACAAGACATCACCTCCTTAAACTCACGTTTGATTGATGAGGTGAAAGATGAGAAAAGGGATGGTCTTGTTTGGTCGAGAGGCTATTGGTGCCCTCGAAGCTGATAAACGTGGGGGTACTTGTCTAGGACTAGTGGTACAGTCCACGATCAATTCAGGAGCTTTGAGTAGGTTTTGCAAGTGTGATTACCAAAATATGTGGCCCGGAAGAGCGGCGGATCCTCTTGAATTCTTTGAACTTGTTTGGTCGCTTGGCAGCCTTGGTCATACTTGTGTGTGCATCTGAAGTAGTTCCTGCAAAATGACCCATATTTGATCAATCACATGGTAGCTTAAAACTGAAAGAAAAACAAGATTAGTACTTTTTGGGTATTGAAAGGCTAAGATCAGCTTGCAGTGAGTAGTACCAAAAATGGTGTTTGGTACTATTCTGTCTAATTACCAACCAAGAAGGGAAACTAGGCATATAGAATTTAAAAGAGTACATTTTTCTGGTAAAAACTTTTTCTTTGTGACTTTTGAGTATCTTCTTAACCACATCTGGAACAAACAAAACTAATCATTCAAAAGGAAATTACGTTTATATACAACTATATACACACACACACATATATACCTAGGGTATGAGGCATTGAGAATCGCCTTTGTCCGTACTTCCTCCATGCATGACCATCGTCAATCTGAGTTGGAGAATCTATTTTCCATGTCTCTGAGGTTCTTCTGCTAAAGAAAACAAAGAGAACTGCAATTATCAGTTAAAGATATACAATTCTTAGTTATAAGACAAAGATTCTTCATTAATTTCTAGATTCAAGAAAGCACTTTTCTTTATTCAATTCTCTGCCATATGATGGTACTAAAATCAGGTAGGAACAAGGGGCATGCTTGTCATTTAATTTGAGCACATAGAAATATCCATTTTCTACAATTAAGCAAGTTGGGCAACCAAGCAGATCTAAAGTAAGTTCCAAATAGCTACATTTGTCTATAATTAAGAAGATGAGGATTGAGAAGCATATCAAAAGTATGATATAGAATTTACCGTCTCTTGTAACACCCTCTGCGATCCTTCACAGTGGAGGTACTCCTACAACTTTCCCCGGAATCTTCGGATTTCCGAGCATCCAAACAAGCTGAATCCACACGAGATCCAACTGGGATTTGTGAGACGGAGACCTCGTCATCCTCATTCACATTTAAAATCGAAAGGCTGTTGGAAAACGATTTCATTATCTTCGTCACCAGATCTTCCGCAGATAAAGACGATGACCCACCACCAGTAGCTTCAGACTTAGCAATAACACTCTGGAGCTGGTTGGCTAGCTCCCTTCCTTCCATGAGCTCGACGACTACTCTTTCCGGCTGGTTGCTAGATTTTCCGGCCAAGAGGAAACCTCCATGAATGTGTTTGTGACTATGTCTCAGAGAGTTTTTCTTCTTCTTTTTTTCTCTCTTTGATTCAGAGAGTTTTTGAGTTGTGAGACCGTACCTCTGCAAAAGTGAGAGCACTAAGCAAGGCAATGGAGTTTTATATACGGAGAAGAAAAACACGAAGCACACCGTTTTGCTTTGCATGTGCGAGGAAGATTAGACGAAGCTGGACACGAAAATTCCTCACCCTTCGATTTCCCATCCCCACGCGCGGTTATCGAAATTGCTCCTAATTAACCGTCGGATGAATTTTTCTTCACCACGTGGCGGTACAAGAAGGTGGTTGATGAAAGTACATCGTTTGGGTGCGGGGCAAGCGGGTGACAGTCTTGCTACTGGCCTCCTTATAATGTGATGACGTCACAATGATGACGTCATGTTCCTAGCGTCACGTTCTAGTTGCCATCTGTCCCCAGAATTTTATATTCCAAGTTTTAATCTTTTTTTTTTGGGTTTAGATTTATAAAATTTCCAAGTTGCTTGTCCCACCATCCATCTTATCCTATCAGACTAAACTCATTGCTAAAAGACTTTAGTACCCTTTTCTACTATAGTAAGACTTGAGTACCCTTTTCTATAGAAAGACCTTAGTACCCTTGAAAATAATTATATAATTTAGAATGGTGGAATTTTTTATTACTTCTTTTAATTTAATAAGGTGGATTAGGGAGGGGTGTTTTTGGTACTGAAAGTGGAGAATACGACAGTACGTTAGTTGTTAGAACTCGGTTGTCCCCTGTTCTACGGGAGTGGATAACCACGTAGTGATGTGATTGTATGTGGGAGCGACCATTATACTCCATGAATTGCTTTCTCACTTGTTTTTTTCTTTTTTTCTACTTCTTTTTTTTTTAGACATGAATTAAAAAATAAAAATAAAAATGGTATAGATATTTTAAATATGAGTAGTTGGAGGATATATAAATATTTTTTAAATGTGATGTGGCATTATATTATTAATTGATAAATTAATATAATCTAGTAAAATAGAAGAGAATTTAATTTGAAGTTAATAATAAAATAACATATGTAATGACGTTTGGGAAACATCTTTAGAATAAAATTCTTCATTATAATTTCTATGGCATGTCTTTATTAGTTAAGGGAGTATATCTAATTATGAATGTGTTCAGTTTTATTAATTACAAAAATATTTTTGTATTTCTAATTTTATTTTGTAAATATTTGGATGATGAGGACTTTCAGCCATTTTGAAATTTGTATAATTACTGTTCAATTTCAACACCACCAAGTATCTAATTACTATTCCTTCAAAAAAAAAAAAAAAAGAAGCAAACAAATTTTATCTAATTACCATATTGAATTTTAATTTACTAATCTCATATCGGTGAATAGCAGTACTAAGACAAATTCAAAATTGCCGGCTAAACATTCGAAATATAATAATAATAAACTTGTACAAAATAAACTTTTGTGTAGGGATGAATTAAATTAATTAAGAAACTATCACAACAACTTTTTTTTTTTTTGGTAGCAAGGAACGATCACAACAATAATTGTACGACAAGTTGAATTAATTATTTCAAATTAGAATCATGCAAAATTGACGCAAGACCAATTTAAATATGCGTGCAACTATATATATATATGAATAAAATACACAACTTAAACAGAAAGAGAAACATAAAGATAATGATTTTTTTTTTTTGGTAAATACATAAAGATAATGATTTGATAATAAGAGGTAGAGACTTTTGATTATATATAGATTGTGTGTATTTTTTTTTTTTTTTTGGTAATAATATAGATTGTGTATATTTAATTCTGTACCCTTCTATATTCTTTTATTTATCATCCGATTTAAAATTTAATATATACCCACTAATTAACATATAAAAATAAATAAATCAAGTAGTATCTATGTGTTAAATTTTAAATGGGAAACAAATAGAGGTATAGGTCATCTGAGTTTATATATGAAATTTTTTTATGTGTTTTTCTTGAATTATTTATTGTAGAGGCATGAATGTAAACATTGACATGAGATTTGAAATAAATGTTTAGAATAAAAAGTTTTTTTCTTTTTTTTCTGGACAAATATATTTAAAAGGTCATTGCACAAGCAGTGTGAAAATGCAAATTATAAATGCTATGTACACCATTTCAATTGTGTGTGCTTATAAATCTTTTCAATATCTATTCAGTTTTCCCTTAAGGGTTAAAAGAAAAGGTGAGAGCTATTATTTGCTCAGCAATTTTGTCTCACTGCTTTTGTAGCTAAAATTTCTATGTCATTGGGGACTATATCTGTAAAAATCAAGTCTCTTCAAACCGGTACTTTTTCATTTTTCTTTCTACATTGAATATCTATGGATTTCTACAATCAAAATCATATTCCTTTTTATTAAGATGGCTAGCAAGCTAGCCAGGCTGAACATGACAACATTAAAAAATAAAATAATAACCAAAAAAAGAAAGAAGTGCCAAAACTACTTCATTAATTAATTGAGTGATCGTTGCAAGCGATTATTTATATAAAAATAATAATAATAGTAATAATAATAAATCATTAATTTTAAAATAATAATATTTTTCATTATCAATGATCAATACTATTGAGACCGATAATAAGGTAAATCAATTTGATAAGCATTCACCATTTGCAATTCACTTTCTCCAAATAAAAATAAAAACTTTCTATAATCAATCACTAAAAGTCATATAAGTAAATGATGAGTTCAATTATTAATTGTGACAAATAATATTACTCTATCTAATAAGTATTATTACCCGTTTGAGTTTGCTTTTAAACTTTGATTCTAATTATTGCATAATCCTAGTAAATAAAAGTGTTTGGTAAATTAAATTTAAATCATATTATTATATTGGAGAACCACCCTCCTAGAAGCTCTAACAGGTACTTTAGCTTCTCATCTTGTAGTTTTAGATTTTCATATGCAATAAATATCCAATACCCATTAAAACCATAGTTAATAATATAATTAATGACTTTTTTTTATTAACACGATGTTTTGTTCATTATATATAATAAAACAACAAAGCAATATCGTCTACCAAACATTGAAATTCTAAATTTGTAATTTACAAACACTTTCGAAATAATAGCTTATCAATCACTTACCGCCCATTTGGTAACATTCTTATATTTTGTTTTTATTTTTAATTTCTTTAAAAATTGTGTATAATTTGTTGGGTTAATGTCATTCACCTCATGTGAGGTTAATAGTAAATACAAGTAGACCCCAATAATATTATTTTTTTACTTATAACCTCTATGAATTGAAACCTGTTAAATTTAATAGTAAAAATATATGTTAGTCATCTATTTATTTATTATTAATTAATTAAAAATTTCTTTTCTTTTTCTTTTTCTCTTTTTATTTCTTTTTCTTTTCTCTCTCTCTCTCCTCTCTAGTCTCAGCAATCTCTTTTGTGGTAAAATTTTAATTTTTCAATTTTATTACTTTTCTCTCACTTACTGCGACTTTCTCGTACATACCCATTGAAAAATTGGTCTTGAGTGCTAGAATTTTTCTAGGAAAACTTTCACTTCCTCGATGCTCCTCCAACCAAGTCACCGGTGACTTTTTATAATTTTGAAAAATTACAAAATGGAGCTTATTAAAAGGGAGAATGAAAAGGAAAACTCCCTTTGTAAATAAGATTGAAAAGGAAAAAAGAATTTGTACTTTATGTATAGGTTTGTAGGTTGTGGAGAAAAGGACAAAAATTAATTTTGTATGGGTATGCAAGTTGTGGAGAAGAAAGAGAATGAGAGACAAAGAGAGAGAGAAAATATAAATGAGTAAGGAATTGAGAAAGGATAAATAAGGAAGAGGAGGAATTATAGACTTAAGAAATCAAACAATGGCGGAACGGAAAGGAAGAAAAAGGAGAAGGAAAAAGGAAAAAAAAAAGTGAAGAAGGAAGAATGAACAGGAAAAAAATATTTAATTAATAATTTATATATATTTTTATAATGCTATATGTCACTTTTATATTTGTTCACATCCTATTCATTTTGGATATTTCTTAAATTGTTCAAGGATATATATATCATTTTATATTATTACTATAGTTTTAAAAGCAAAATAAATATTTTATTAGTCAAACTATCAACTTTAACATTGTCAAAAGAGGTATATGTATTTTTAAAAAAAATAATAATAATAGTATCTAATATCATTTTAATATTGCTAAGTATAGACTGTATTTACTTTTAATGTCAGGAGTAATTTATAATATTCTCCCCAATTTATTTAGTTCAAAAGATAAAGTATGTTAATCCTCTCGTCTTACTTTAAATAAAAATTTAAAATAAATAAACACTAACTGAAAAATAATTTGAAATGGTTTTCAGTATGTTGTTTTCACTTTTTATTTTCCTTCATATTTAGAATTAATTAAAATATCTAACTAATAATAATAAAGTATTATTTCACTAACTAATATTTAAATTAAAAAAATTACGTATAGAAAATTTTTAAAAATAAAAAATGTTACCAAATGGGCTATTTGTTGGTTCTTTCTCATACATCTAAAACTATGCTATAGCAATACCAAAACCAAGCCTTAATGATGTGTGATATTAAGATGGGTAAGATTGGTAGATTTGACGATTTGAAATTTCGAAGAATGGAAAAATGCATTCAAAAAGGTGATGACACATGATGTCTCCACCAACAAGTGAATCTCTCGGTTCACACCTACCCGTCCCCATTACAAATACCAGTCTAACGCGCCTTAGATCATTACATTTATTATTATTATTATTATTGAAAAATATTTTGGTGGGCACAAAAGGAATGACATACACAAAAACTTTTAGTCAGAATATACCCTGTTGCTTTTTTCCACACCACACCCATTGACTGAGGGCATGCATTCACATAACGATTTTCCAGCAGAACATTACTTCATATAATTTTTCCATTTTTTTTTTTTTTCTCAATTGGGTTTTGCTTGGCTGAGATAATGCAAAATCAACAACTACGTTTTTTTCTTTACTGCTGATTCACCAGCAAAAGAAACATAATTAGCCAGAGTATCATTTAAATTAATTATTATAATGCATCTCTACACTCCCTACCGTCTGGGCTGCCATGAATTAATTATTAGAATTCATGTCCAAAAGAAAAAGGAATATTATAATAGAATATCCATGTAAGAATCTATTTTCATAACATTTAGAATAAAACCAAAAGCAATGTTTCAAAGGAGACTAGAACGCTCAAACAATACAACAAACCATGTTTTGGATGAATTCTAGATTACGTTCGACCTCAACTGACATATCCATTGCATAATTTTGTCCGGAAGAAAGAAAATGAAATGCAGCTTGAGGACCACCATTAATTGACAAAACAATCGACACCAGCTTCTAATGGATTTAGATACTTTTTATTTGGAATTAAAATATTGATATGGACTATCTGTTCTTTCTTTTTCTTTTCAATCTTTATAAACAATAATGTACACTCTAGGTCAAAACTAGGAGAGAATCAAGAGCTAGCTGCAAGAAATGATTTTAAGAATAATGAAGGATAAAATACCCTAGTATTTTTCTCGTATCATTTCATTTTGAAAGGTGTAAAAACTGTCAGACCTGCTTTTTACAAGACCTATTTTATTACTATGCTTTTTATCTCACTCTCCACAAGTTCTTCACTCAATATTCAGCTACCTAAACCGAGCAAAGTAAATAAATACCACCCTGTTATTTTTCACCTGTGCCAACGTACAAATTCGAGAAGGTCGACCAAATTGCTCAACATTCCTGTGGTTCAGCCTTTCTTCACCGCTCTCTTTCCCTTTCCTGTACTGAGCATCCAAAGGTCATATAGCAACCTCGAAACCAGCTTTCTCGGCGGCTTAGACCATTCATTTAAGCTTTCAATTCTGCAACCGGCACTATTCTAACCTTCGCAAATGCTGATGATTAGCTTCGCATGCTGTGTCAGCTAGAGCAGCTCATCTGAGGAATCAGACCAAGAAAATCTAATCAGAGTACCCAAAATTGACAACTTGCATAAGTAGCAAGCATGTCTAATTTGCAGACCCAACCAATTAATAACAAAGTAATTTGGATAAACCATTCAAATCCTTACTCAAAATATCGGTAATAACTTGCTTCAAAGCAGTCCTATGCAAGAAAATGCAATACATTTGAGTATATTTACCCACACATCTTTTACTAACAGGGCTTCCTCTAAATAAATGAATATAAATGATCTACAGTACATCAGAGACCTTGCATTTTCAAACAATTAAAGTAAAACAATTGGAAACCTAGTGAAGCGATAGCTTATGATATACCTGCTATATAATTCCATGAGAATTAATTTAGTTTCATAAAAATATTTCTAACTAATATACCAACCATGTTCCAAGCAACTGGACAGAAGGAATTTCTCTTGAAAACTAAGTCAAGACGAGTTTATGAAGCACACACTTGACAAAACAAAAATATGCTTACCAATTAACTTCATAATCAAGTGCCACAGGACAACCATCCGATGGACAAAAGCAAGGGAATCCATCTCAAACTATGGACTGTCTAAAGAGTGTGATATATACTTTTAAGTTGAAACTTGATTTGACCTTGACCTCAAATTTCTTGTTGTTTACTTAATACCTCGGCTTCTCTAGCTATCTGGATATCCGAAGGCCAAAGAATTTGATATACAACTTTAAAAGAAACCGAGGGAGCAATGCTACAATTGTGATAAGCAAAATGTTGAGCCAATAGGTAGGTGATTTGACCAAGTGAAATACGGTCCTGCCAGAAAAGAAATTGAAAAGACAAAAGATGGGTAAATCAGCTCTAACTTAATGCACAAGTTAAACAAATGAATAAATAAATGTCATTGTTGCTAACCAGTAATTCGGAAACATAGGAAAAGAATCCAATATCAGCACACAGGCATATGTAATAACTATTGATCCCCACACTGCAACATGAGTAATAACTGCCCATCGCTGGATGTCCATTGCCAAATGTATACTCACAAGGACGACAACTGATACTGTCCACAAACTGCCCATGCTCCATATGTCTATTGTGCTCTCCTTATATGTAAACAAGGGTATGTAGAAGATAACAAGACTCTGCCATAGTGTGTCAATCATCGTTATCCAAAAGAGCTGTAAATTGTATGCCTCCTGCCTATGCCCCGCACCATATAATTTTGGATACTTTAACAGTGTCTTATGACTCAAGTCTTGGTCCATAATACCAATAACAATTGTAGGGATAGAAGTATAAATTACAGAATATAATACACTACTCCAATCTGTCAATGCAGAAGTTGTTGAAAAGCTGTGCACAGTATATACCTGCATTTACAAAGAAAAGCATGTTAACTGAATTTTCGCCCAAATCTGCATGATATAAAACTCAAAGAAACAACAACTTTGTACTTCAGATACTCAGAGCATTGAACCCACAATACTGAATTTCTAACGTCCAGAACAAGTATGTCAGGATGTAAAATAATTAATTAAAACTGGTTTGAAAGCTATGATGAAAGAGGAAAAATAAAAAGTAAAAAAATAAAAGGCAGTTATCTTGAGTTTCAATTGTAATAACTCACTCTTTTTCACATCTAAAAATGGCTATTTTACTAGCAAGCAACAAAAACACAAAAGAGGGGGGTAAAAGAGAGCAAAGAAGTCTCTTAAATATGCTGCAAAATAGAGGTTTCTCAATGACAGACATGAATTGGACATGCAAGGGAAAGAGCCAAACTAAAAAAAAAAATGTCCTATGCTTCCCATTTGAAAAAAATAAAAAATGAAGCCAAATATATAATATATATAAAGGGCATAAGAATTGTTCTCTTTTTATAGAGAATCCATAAAACTTGTTTAAGTAAAAGGAAATTTTGCATACCAGAACAGCATCAACACGAAAACAGCATTGCGGTAGAAGTTGTACAAAACCAAATAACCAATTCGCTGATAATTCCAATGTCCATGCACTAAAAGTAATCTTTTCAGATACTTGAACTGTCCCATAGCAAAATCTGCTGCCATCACAGCTTGGCGCCCTTCCTGACCACAAATTCCAACACCAACATCCGCCATTTGGATCATTGAAACATCATTGGCCCCTATCAAAGTGTCATTAAGGGAAAGAATAAAGAATATCAACTTCGCATCAAATCAAAGGTGGTTTTTACTCAGATTAGACATATTCATGTATACGTGAGACAGGAACACAATAAACTCAACAATATATGCATATCAGTCTCATGTACAAGCTGCAAACATACAGTAAAAGAAAATTTCCCACACCCAACAAAGCAAAATTGAACCCATTCCACTCTATACGCTACTGTGAGAAATCAACAAAACTACTCACCATCCCCTATAGCCAGTGTCATATCATCAGTTCGAGTCTTAATTAGATCAACAATTCCAGCTTTCTGCAAAGGTGCAACACGGCAACATAGCACAACCTGACAGGAAGTTGCAAGATCGAAAAGCTGTTCAAAAATAAAAACAAAAGCAAAGGAAAATCTTTAGCACGGAGTCAAATATGCATGGAAAATCAACCAAACATTTTCAGGTTTGAAACTGAACAAATTCCATGACTAAGGACAAGCTTTCATCCGTTATAAGAAAATGCATCAGCAATAAAGAAATGAAAGATGGAGAAGGGATTATTGCCTCGGACTCTAGATCTTTCTCCAAAATGTAGACCAAGCTATTCCCATCAATTATGAGTGCCAGTGACACAGTTGTAGGTCCTTCTTTCTTCCCTGCATTCCACTGTTGCACAATGGATGACTTTTGCTGCCAGGCATTTCTGGATAGTCATTTTCAGCATTTTTTTCCATTTTGAACTGTGAGTTCTTATATTTGCTGATTTAATCCCATATTTGTCCTTCGCTTCAGCTAAAAGATTCCTGCATTCATCCTCTGAATTTCCATTTATAATAATTTGTTGCATGTCTGCTGTCAATAGCTTACAAGAGACACCAATTGAAATAGCTGTTTCTTGTTTGTCTCCTGTCAGAACCCAGACCTTGATTCCTGCTTGCCGGAGGGATTCAATGGCATCTGGCACACCATCTTGTAGTTTATCCTCAATTGCAGTTGCCCCAAGAAGCTTTAAGTTGCATTCTATCAAAGAGGCTGTTTGACGAAGTTTCATGGCTCTATCAGTTAATGAAGTACTGGCATCTTCATACATGCATTGCCACTGCTGAAGTTCTTCATCTGTCAGATCTCTAGCAGCAACTACAAGAGTTCGTAAACCTTGTGATGAATATTCACATAGATGCTTTTTGTTGAACATGCTACATCATCACCTTCTCAGGGTCATTAGCTAAAATGCTGAACATTGAAGTATCAGCACCTTTCACCAACACCTTTACAGTGTTGTTAGGGAATCTGATAACCACAGACATTCGCTTATGCATGCTATCAAACTCATGAAGACCCAAGACATCCAACCTAGATAGCACATAAACAGATGTTACTACTTGGTCAGTATAGGAAGAGTATTAAAGAAAATACCAATCAAGCTCTAACACAAATTAAGAATGACATCTGTTAGATTTACCATTCAATCCAAAACAACTGACTAATTGGAAGGTTTATTAAGAAGCGTCTTGTAAAATAAAAAGGAAAAGAAGTAAGACTTTCTACCTTAGATTCTCACCATTGACATCAACCACAATATGCCCAGATGTTCGCTCAAAGAGAGTATATCCATAAGCAGAGGCCGCAGCAACTAGTGCTTGTTCATCAGGAGATTCTCCATGATAACTTATACCTTGTGCTTCATCATGTGATTCATTTTTGGTGCAGCTAGAAGATGTATCATGAATAATAGTTGGGATCACTGTATTACATGCAGCCAATGTAAGGAAAAACTCATGGGGAGCAACCCTTTCATCTGCACTTGAATCTTTGCACAACAACTCCATGAGCTCAGAATCAACAGCAATTTCAGAATTAAGTTTCCATTTCCTCCTACCTAAACCTGCTCCAACAAAAGTCATACAAAACTTTAAGCATAAAAAGTGAATTTACTTTGACATATTACATTAAAAGCTAATGCGAAGGAAATTAGGTAAAATGATAGTTGAATTCAAAAGCAAATAACTAAATAAAGATAGTGCAAGGAAATGCAAACCATTGAAATGTTTTGACTATCATAAATGCTACATCAAATGTTTTCATAGGCTACACTTCGGCATGTTAACAGTCAGATATTAATTGTCGGATTTTTTACCAAAAAATCACATACAATTATCATTTACCAAGAAATCGCATATCATCAAAAGCTTTGGGTACTTTACCTTCAACATTCTGTGGATCAGCCACGAGCAAGTAGCTCCCATAATTTATGCCATTTACACTTGCTCTTCGGAATTCCATTTTGTTTTCAGTCAGTGTCCCAGTTTTGTCTGAAAATACATAACGTATTTGACCCAAATCCTCATTAATATTCAGCGATCTGCACTGGAACCGTGAGCCAGAACTACTATCAAACATATGCTTGTCTTCGATCATGAAAAATGACTGACCCAAACGCACCAATTCCATTGTAATATACAGAGAGATTGGTATCATTATCTGAAAAACTATAATAGAACTCAGAAAAGAGAAAAATGTCTCCATAGGTATCCCATAATATTTGTATCTTTTCCCCTTATCCTTCCCATCATTCAAGAATCTTTTCCTATAATAAGGCAAGGTATCAAGCTGATCCTCATGACGTATGAGCCATAGGCACATCCCAAGGGCCACAACCAAACACATGAAAAAAAGGAAAATAGACAACCAGATGGTTTCCCTGTTCATGTAAGTTTCTAGTCTGCTTCTCTTGGGAGGGGCAGCAGCACTATTCATCATTGCTTTAGTTTCCTGTCCCGCATATACTACTACACCAAGTACCCAATCTGTGTTCTTCAGCTGACAACCACGTAAAATTATGTTTGATTGGCTCAGGGGAAATTTATTCTCATTAAACTCCATGTTAGCAGTGAACTCGTAGATATTTCGGTTAGGTTGCTCACATCTGATAAGCCCTGAAAGCACACACCCTTCAGACACTGCTGAAGCTACTTCCTGCCGGGCATACCTTGTTTTCAAGTTGGACTCACCATCCAAATTCATTGTCTGAATGTAGGCAATTCCACTAGGATCGCTTGTTCCCAACAGAACCATGTCACATGGAATTGTCTCTTCAGCGCAAATCTTCACAACCTCACCTGCCTGTATATTTTTCCATTTCTTGAGTAGAAATTTACCAGATTGAAGCACCAGTGCCTCCCTGTTGTTCTCATGCTCGTCTGATCTGTGTCTCCGCCAATCCTCATAGCCATCTTTAATAGCCGTGACAGAGAGCACAAGTAAGAGGGGAATAAGGGACGCCGCTCTCCCAAAGACTGCCAGAGGTGGAAGCTGGTTAAGAGCAGCAATAGCTAAGAAATACAAATAAGCAACCCGATGGAACTGAATGAAAATATTCTTCGGCAAGAAGGTGATCAAGGTGTATTTGCTAGTTCGAATCTCATTCCCAGTGAACTCATACTTGTCATTTGTCCTCTGGGGATCATCAATGTAGATTAACCTTGAATTCTCTTCATGTGCTAAGTTCTCTTCAAAATGCACGGTTTTGTGGCGCATCCTTTGAGACTTGTTCAACTTTTCGTGCTCTGGAGATGGAGCCCTGGAGATTTCAAAAGATGCTGGATCACCATCCAGTTTATGCAGCTCCATTGCACCCCACGAAACCAGGCGTCTTCTATCCTTAGTGGGGAATTCCAATGGAAACTGCGAAAAAAACTGAGACTCCGCAGAAAAAAACTGCTTTCTTAATGCACGAGAAGCTGAAAGTTGAAAGGGTTTCTCACTGCAATCAGTATCCCCAACAGAACCAGTGGCGTCTTGGTCATTCACATCAGAGGATCTGGTTAGACAATATTCCCTCTCCTCGAGAAGGGAAGAATTTGGAGTAGCATAGATGCTGCTTCCAATAGAAGGACGGTCCACTGATGAACGATCCTCAAATGCCAGCAACGGTTGCCCAGAAGTCATATGTAATTCCCCAATGACACATTCCAGGCAAAGGAGAATTACATATAAGAATTTCACCCCACTTCTAGCCACAACACACAAACTTAACAACACAGTGCAAGACACCCTTTTTACCTAATTCATACCCCTATGCATAAACCCAATTAGCCAGAGAAATTTATGCTTTACTTGGTCAGAAATCTCCACTTATCCCTCTATACCGAGATTTTGTTGGCTGCCACTGCATTCATGCAATGTAGCATTCAACAATCTGTTAAAACTTCACCAGACACCCAATAGAATGAGGAAAATAAACAACAATGTAGCTCACTAAAACTCCCAGGAATCGCTTAATGGATAGCCTCTGAATCTGCGAGAGATGGTTAACAAAAATATAAGAGGAAGAAAGGAAAATTCAATCACATGCAAAAGAAATAGACCAGAAACCGACTGCCCATTTCATCACGTTAAAAGAGAAAGGCCTACAGAAATCCAAAATTTCGCAAATGAAAGTAACAAAGGCAATTTACGGACTCCCAAGCTAACAATGGCTAAAACCGAAAAGGCACCAAAGACAACCCTCATAAAACAATCTGAATCATATCAGAGCTATATCACTGACCATCCGTAGCCACAATTTCAACCACCCAAAAGAAAATTAACAATAGAAAAACAAAATTCAAATCCACCCAATATGTTCAGGAATCAGAGAAACACCAAAATGTGCAACATTTTCTGTCAAATTCTCGCATAAAAAAGGAAGAAACCAAAGTCAGGAAAACAGACCTCTCTGAGAAAAGAAACAAAAAGCTGGAGGTGGCTTATCGTCTCGTAATTCGTGAAACGGAGCTGAACAGAGAAATTTCAGATGTCTTTCAATGCACTGAATACGAAATCACAACAATGGAAACAAAAATAAAATAAGAAATTGCAGACACTGACAGAAACTCAGACAGAGACAGACGTTCTCGAATCAGCGACTACAGATAAAACGATCTCACCCTTAGTTTTTTTCCCTTTCTTTATTTTTTACCTCAGACTAACATGAACCAGATCAGAAATTCTTGGTTCATGCAGATTGTAAAAGAAAAAAAAAACTTAGGGCTCGATAAAGGAAGAAACTTTATTCGTTGGAGAGTGGATTAATTTAAAAATAAAATTGTGATTGGAAACAGGGAATTTGGGATGAGAAAGGAAGGAAAGAAAGAGAGTGTGTGTGTGTGTGTGTGAGAAAGCACGGAAGCCAGGAAAATCGGAGGAAGACAGTGAGAAACGAGCGGAAAACCACGAAATTTGGGGATTATTGCCTGGTTCAGAGAGATAGTGACCCCTCTTCTTCCTCCTCCTCACCTTTCCTCTTACATTGCAATGTTTCTCACTGTGAATTTTCTTGCTTGCCCAAGCATCTTTCGCTTTTCCTTCTCTTTTTCTTTTCTATTTTCTCTGCGCTCTTTTTCTCTTTCTTTTTCTTTTTCTTTTTTTTTATTTTCTCACAATTTTGCTTAAGACCAATAATTGGATCACATGAAATCCATATGCTTTTATACACATTCTAGATTTTTGCCTTATTTCACTTAAATTATTTTTTTTAACAAGAGAGAAAAAAGTGAAAAAAAAAAAAGAAGCCATTTTTTTTACTTACATTATTTTCATATTCCCAAAAGAAGAATTGTTCCTATTATTTTTATTTTTTTTGGCCGCATAATAATAAAAACATTTGTTACTTGAACTTTTATTATTATTAAAAATATATATATATATATATATTGAATTTTAACCTGTTTGTGAAATTAATTATATAGAAATATATATTGGACTGAGTTTACCAGTATATTAATATTTATCGTGAACGAATTACTATTAAAAGACAGTGAAACTACAAACTAAAATTTATTTTTTTTAAAGCATTGTTCTTAAAGATAAGGTAAGATGTTTCTAGTCCGTTCATAAATTTACTGAGTGGATGCTTACTCTGTAAACAATTAATTAATTACTTGTATTCAAAACTCAAAAGAAAAATCAATATGTTTATGCTTCTTTTTTTTAAAATACATGGCTTTTCTTCTTTCTTTCTTTTTGGAGTAAATAAAATTGATTTTTTTAATATTATTCTAGAATATAATCCGATTATGCCTATTTCTTGTTCCATACATAAATAAATCAATTTTTTATAAATGAGTTTCTAATTCTTGTAGAATAAATTGAGTATCTATATTTATTTTTAATTAAAAATTTGTATAAAAATCAATTATAAATTATCTTTCTAACTTTAACCATCAGCTAAAGTTTTAGTTTCTCTAATAAAATTTCATACAAAAGTTTTGTAGAATTGTCTTATTACTTTCAACAAAATATACATTTTAATTTAAATATGAAAATTTCAAAATTGATCCCACCTAAATTTGCGTATGAGATTATCTATTTTTGTTTACAACTAAAATTGTGTAAAGTTTATTTTTACTAATTAAAATTAGTTAATATTATTTATATATATATATATTGAAGGTTTACTTTAGAAATAATTAGTCTTTACAGCATATTAAAACTGAAAATTTTAATACTATTTAAGCTTAATAATATAAAAATTTCAAATTATAATCATTTTCAATTTAAATATCTAATTCAACTCCACCATCAAAATACAGATAAAATTAATAAGATTAGAACTCACTGTTTTAAAATATGGGAATCCCTTCCTACTGATCGAGCCATCCTGATGGTTAATATTATTTGTAATAATAAAATATTATGTATTTAATTCCCAGACTAGCCTTAGGATAGCGTACGAACGGTACGGAACCTGGCGCTTGGTCTTGAGTATGAGTCTTGGCTTCGTCTTCGTCTTGGATTGTGTGATGACTCACGATTCACCAAACTGAACGCTATCAGACGTGTCCCTTTCACCTTTTTGCGCTGACGTGTTAGTGAAGGCGCATCGACAGTAATCCACCTCCTCTCTTCTGTGCTGTACACGTGGTACATCGGCACATCGTGTGGTTCAGATTCCGATACCGAAATCTAATACCACAGCGTGTACTGTACTCGCGCTTGAGCCTTCAAATCTGAGGTTACTCGAGCCTAAAACGTTACAGCTCTTGTCGTTTTTGTAGGAAACCTGTCGTACCCAAAATACCCTCGTAGAGTGATCTCGTTTGTATTCTTGTCCTAACCCCTTTAGACGATGCGTGTCTGGGGATTATAATTAATTCTTCAATTTCTCAGATCTGTTTTTTTTTTTTTTTTCCATAGACATTTCAACTAATTAATGTTTTTAAAATTTTAAATTATTTGTATACTCTTTCAATTATGTTTCTACTGCTTCTGAGTACAGAGACTTCTTAAATCCAATGGCGTACATATTTTCTAACTTGTTTTTCTAAGGGTAAAATGTAGGTTTAAATTCATGGTGTATGAGACTCATCCCGTGACACAAAATATCTACAATGTCTTAAGCCGCAAGTAAGAAATTTGTGCTCTGATTTTACTCATGTGACAACTAGTTATATAGCGTTAAATTCATGGTGATACAAAGCATGAGTGATGAATGTGCGTTAAACTATCATTTAATTTATTTTACTAAATAATAATATGACAATAATTAAATATAAATTTAGATATCTAAAATTTTAAAATTTTGATACCATATTAAACTAATCTCAAAAGAAAATAAATTTAATATATATGTCATATTTTGAAAGAGAAAAAGAGATAAAACATTATCAACAATGTATATACAACTTGGCGTTGTACTTTGTAATTGCAATTGATGTGTGTAACCAATCTAGCAATCACACCTACGGTGTGTCTCAGACCGCAAGCAAGAAATTTGTGCTCCAATGTTACCATTTGACAACTAACTAGTTATGACTTATGAGCTGCTACATTATTATATCATGGTGTAAACTTAAATATAGTAAGATTTTCGGATTTAAATTTATTATTTCTCCTATTGAATCCACACATCAAATAAGATGTTTAGGTAGATTAAGTGGCCTCTTCTTGTCTCTCATTGGACATCCAACCTATTGAAGAAACTGATAATGTTGGACAAAGTCAGCCATTTGGTACCATTAACTTCGGTACTATGTATATGTAACATAAATACATTGTGCTTAACTTTATAATATAAATTAATATACTCCTTGAAATAAATCAAAATTTATCAACTACAAGATTTTACTGCAACGATGTATTACAGTATAGCTTTAAAAATGAACCCCAAATGACCAAAAAGAAGGGGAAAAAAAAATTTCACTTGTCTGTAATGGTTTCTGATGAAGCCGAAGTGTTCAATTCCTGGGATGCATTGTCACCCACAGATTCTTCTCTATCCCCATCATCCAACTCCTCAGAGGGTTCTTCATGGACCTTCTTCTCTTTCCTTATCTCTCAGTGATCGAAGTGGAGAAAATTCCTATTCCAAATTACTCAGATTATCATGTATACCAAACCAAGAAAATGGAAAATTGGTATTTTTTATTTTTTTTTAACTCTGCATGCATATCAAACATAAAAAATGAAAAATTGGGAAATTAAAATCACAGTGTATAAAATCGTTGCGTACCATTGATTGAGAATGGAGTTGCTTCAACCTGTACAGCCTGTCCAGCTCAATCTCAAGCTCCCTCTGAGTCTCACCTCTCAATTCCAGCTCCTTCATCTTCATCTCCAGCACCGAATCCCTTTCCTTCAACATTCTCTGTCCTCTCTCTCTGTCTTCCTCTGTCTCTCCAGCTTCTTCCTGATCGCGCTCAGTTCCTCAGCCAGAGACGAGTCCAACGATTCCAGCTTCGTTGTTGTCGGAGTCGTAGTGGGATTGAGAGTGAGAGTCGCCGTACAAACCGGATTGTTTTCTTTGTTCGATTGCCCGTCGCATCCGATGACAGAGATCTCGATCCATTCTTTCTTCGCCTTACTGGTCTTTGCGAGATCGTGAACGATCGGATTCGCTTGAATAATATTCCTCGGTTGGAGAGGTTTCCGGCCACTTTTGGGTCGGAGTATTTGAACTTCGTCGACTGAGTATTGAGCTGTCTCCATTTCCGATATATTCAGCTGCTCTCTCTCTCTCTCTCTCTCTCTCTATCTCTCTCGCTCTCCGTTTGGATCTGAGAGATTAAAAAATAAAAAAGACTAAAAGAAAATGAGATAAGAGTGATTTGAATTTGAAAGTACACAGGCGGGTAACGGCTATTATAATTTTATATAGTGTTTTATTTATTAAATAAAAATAAACCCCGGGAATTTTCCAACTGCTCCATTAGTACATTCAACAAGGTGTGATTTGACGCAATTGCCCTTCCTTCGGGAACCGTGGAGGGGAAACAGACATCATAATATGGGGGAATATCGTGGGCGCTGCTGCAGGTGATCATAATGAGTATATTCTCGTCCTGACGGTGAACGACAATGAACGAGGACACCAAACGACAATCAAACATGTGATCATGTGGTCACCGTTTCATTCCACGACAATAATAGATCCGTCATTTGACAAAGAATTTTAAGTCCTCAGGACAATAGAGGGGCGCTCCAGAGACAATTTTGTAATCATTAATAATATAATGATGTTATGGTAGGCTCTGTCTCCAAATTCAAATTTGCTAGACTTACTGTATATAGCAATACCAACAATGTGAAAAAAAAAACAATGTGATTGTCAAATTTTAAACAGTGGCTTAAAATTTAATATGTTAGTATGACGTTTTTAATTAACATTATTGAAGGATCAGTCATGCTGATTAAAAACATTTATATGCTGTATCTGTTTCTTTTAAGAGAACCTGGGGTTGACAAGTTGTATTGATGAAAATGGCCATGATAATTGAAGCTTAGTTACTTTAGCTAAAACATATTATATAGTTAATTTGGAATGAGATAAACAGAAAATTAAATTAATTTAGTGGGATGTGACAATTTATGGTATCAACACAAAGCATGTAAACCCTCATTCTTCTACTGCATGGATGCATGCATGGCTACGAATTTATAAAGTAATTATCTTTCTTGAAAATTATATATAAAGTTCACACTACTCAATTATATCAAATAATTTAGGATTATTTTACATTTATCATATTTATACTTTGGGGGTGTGTGTCAACAAAATCTCTATATTTTCAATTTAAATAATCTCTCTTTTGCATTTTCTAATGAAATTAAGTCATTATGTTATATTTTTTCTTTTAAAATTCATAAATTTTGCCACATCATCGTCCACTTAGCTTATTTTTGTTTTCCACATCATCCTCACAAACTTTGTGTCAATAAAGGGAAGCTAAGTGGGTGATGATGTAACAAAGACTATGAAATTTAATAGAAAAAATCTAAGGAATAATTTGATTTTATTAAAAAATAAAAGGGTAAAATTATTATAAATTGAAGAGAGTATACATATTTCATATAATTTATATTTGAACATAAATGATGTGGCATTTATTGGTTGATAGCTTGACACATAAAACTTTATTGAAACAAAATTACGTGGAATAGCAATGCTATAAATCGAAAGTATAAAGATTATATTAACACATATACTAGTATAAAGTGAAAGATGTAGTTAACCCAATAATTTATGATGCCTACATTTCCTGAGTATTGAATGGTGCAGCAAAGTGATCAAAATGCTTGTTCAATATATCTCCGACATCAAGATTGTCCGTATACCTAGATCATGATGATGATAATGATGAACCACCAAAAAGATGGTACTTGTAGACCTTGTACATGCCCTGTCGATGCATTAATTCTGTCTTCTGGTTACTTATTAATTTTAATTGACAAGTTGATTACTTGAATTTGAAGAGTAACTAGCTCGTGGCTAACCATTACATCTAGACAGAACATTAATGGAGACAGGTGCTGGACCAGTTCTAATTCAGTGAAAATCAATAATCCATAATTTGTGCCCTTCGATCAATTTATGAATGTTAATTTGTAAAACTTGTTTTTCCCAATTCCAATGAATTGTAAAACATATTTGTATGTTTATGATTGTTATGTGTGTGTGTGTGCGTCCTCAATCAGGCTGTAATAGTTTTACACTTTGATACACAAGAAACGGTACATCTAAATACATTAATTCACCATATAATTACATGCATGCAAAAGGTACGTACCTACGGGTACGTATTCATAGTAGCAATTGTCTATTGATAGACAAGAATGCTGCAGTCAAATCGAAAGGCTCTACATACCTTCAAATAAACTGTCATGCGAAAGGCTATTAGCACTGCTACATACGCGGGCACTGAGCCGATATGCAATGGAGTATTTTGGATAAACAAAATAAAGGGATTTAAAATTTCAAATATAATTATCTGAAGTCAACTGGCCTATTAGCTCAGTTGGTTAGAGCGTCGTGCTAATAACGCGAAGGTCGCAGGTTCGAGACCTGCATGGGCCAAAAATATATTTTTAAAAATTTTCATTATTTTTCCTATGAATTTATGAGAGAGTGTATTTTTTTCTTTTTTTTCCTATGAATTTATGTGATATATATTTAAAAAATGATTTTTTTATTTTCATTTTTTCCTATGAATTTATGTGATAAGTTTTATTTGATACGGTTCTATTTTTATAACAAGGTAAATTTTGAGTCCAAGAAATGAGAATATTAATTTTGTTAAATGAGAGAGCTGATAGCTAAGAGTAAGGAGAAGAAAATATTTCTAAAGATAAAATCAACCCTTATTTGATATATCATGTACTAAAGCATAGTCTTGTAATTTCAAAATCAAATTTTAAAACGAAAACAAAATAAACCATAGAGCATTACATTTATTTTTATGTTTTAAAGAAACTAA